>CM046458.1:66402289-66439789 GCA_025506515.1 Flaveria trinervia | reverse complement strand
ATTCGAAACTCCAAACGAAGGCGAATGGCTGGTGGTGGGTTTCTCTTATAAAACTATTTAATAAAGTATATAAAATGTACATGTATAGTAGAAGATGGTGTTTGGAAAATGATGTAGCTTTGGAGGATTGATGAGTGTTTTTAAAGGATTAGTGTGAATATTATGTAGCAGTTGAAATGACGGGTTTACAGTTGTATGGATGGTTTAACGTTGTCAATGTTATAAACAAATATTGCACAAATCGTGAAAATATGTTTTTTTTAAATGTAATACGTAATTTGGTTATATGTTTGCTTTGCGATTTGTTTTTTTTTTCTTCGCCGCCACTATATGTAACATAATTGTTTGTTTGTTGGTTTTGTGTTTAAACAGGTCTTATATTATATTGGCAAACCCACCGACTTTCATTCACAATATATACCTTTGTTTCCATATCCTTTAATCAACATTGACCTAGAGTAGTTGGTTAAAGCTTTGGTTATATATTCTTACGTCACGTGAATTTACGTATAGTTTTGTTTCATAATACAAAACATCAAAACACATTGTCTGTTAACCGTTGATTGCGACCCAGTGAGTGAGTTTACATAAAGTTTATTCCTATTTAATATAAAATAATAAAAAATATTGATTTTCTTTTATAATTTAAAATGTCGTAACATGCATGTTCATAATGCTATTAACTATCACTCATGTATCATCGTTGGTGTTATCATGCCACCGACAACACCACCACGACAAATTTGTTTTGAGTATTATCTCAAGGAAATCAAACACAGCTAGGTGTTGGACAAGTGGTGTGGATGCTTTGGTATTTCTTTTTTTTTCTTTCCCCCTCTAATTCCGTTTCTAGTTTTCAAATTTGAGTTGGTTTTCCGTTTTTAAACTTTGGTATGTCGTGAAAGTAGTTATTACTATACCCTTAATCCGGTGGCCTTTGCTTTGTATGTTTCGACATTCATTTACATTTTGATATAAATTTTGTTTAGGAGTTAACCGAGTCAAATATAAAACGTTATTCCTTTATTTTTATGTATGCTTTGAGTTTATTTATGTTTTAACATAAGTTTTGTTTAAAAACACGTCGAGTCAAACATCATACGTTTCATTCGACCGTATAAACTCCAGTTAATTTACATTTTGACGTATATTAATTTTGTAAACAAATTGTGTTGATTGTAGTCGTACTTTATCAGGTTGTGTACAATGTCACCGCAACGTGCTGGTGTTGTAAAACTAGTTAGACTCAATATGGAAGATTATTATATGGATATAGAATTTATATTATAAACATTAATTTAGCTCATGAGACATGAGGACAAGGTTGGTAAGATGGTAACATTTTTTGTTTAATAGAATATAAGCATGAAAAATTCGTTGCTCAATTAATAATGTGCAACTGTCAATTGACTAACATAATGAGTTCAATGTGTTATAGAAGGCGTCTCTATCAAGCAACTGAGTCTTTAATTTTTATCATGCGCAAAGTGGGCATGTATGAGAATAATCTTAGAGTTTGTGAGTTCTTCGTTTAAAGAAAAACTTATAAATATAGTCTTTGCAGTTTTCAAAATGATGTTTCTTATGAAACAAATCAAGGTTCAAGTCACGCCTTATACGATAACATCAAACTAACAGTAAATTAGATTAATATAAAAATAAAGGAAAACCTTAATGTGGGGAGGAACGGATCCAATATATAGCCTGGAATATCCCGAAAAAAACCTGGGTTGATCAGGAATACCACGTCTTCGCCTATGTGGTGTTACAACCTGTGAGTTTTCATCAGGATCCACCGGTACTAACATCCACTTTTGAACCTTTTTTCTAAAAAAAAGGGAAATAGGGAAATGAAAAAAACTAGGACGACGTCATGAAAAATAAAAAAAACTAGGAAATCAAGGAAATAGAAAAAATTGATGTAATTCTAACATATCACACGGGATAAAACATAAATGAGCGAAACGAAACAGATGCCAGCAAGACAATAGTGTGTAATATTATCATGACGCACACTTGCACACTCCCAACAAATCTTTCTTGGTGGTCTCAAATTATAACTCTTTGTTTCGATCCATGTATGATGTAATTTGATATAATATTATATTATAGCAGTAAAAGTAGAAAAGTCTATTGTTTAAAAAAAATACTCAATCCAAGACCAACCAGAGAGGCATCCACCGTCCACACGTGATTATTGGGCAACACAACAAAAATCTTTTCGCCGCCCTATAATGTCATCATTTTCTTATTATTCTGCTCTCATATTTCAACTTATAAAATGTTTATGAATCGTTTTAATAATAAAAAGGAATCAAACGAATACCAAATAAATAAATAAAATAAAGCATATGAATCGTTTTAATGTTTATAAATCGTTTTAATAATAGAAAAGGAATCAATTAAACAAAAAGATTTTCGTTGGTGGTGATGGTGATTGGTGGTGGTAACAGATGTTGGTGGTAAGTGGCGGAGCTTGAACATCGTCTACATGTGAAATATAAATAAATCTCAGACGCACATCATCATTAGCCAACAAACCAACATAGTCAACATACAACCTAACAATTACCTGTTTAGAACCAAGAATACATACAAACAATTTAACGCGATCAACATAACAGCAACACCAACACAGATCACTAACGATAGTCAGTTAAGGTGCTGGAGACTCAAAAAGACGACCTCGTTGTGGCTGCATCCTAGAAGAATGCCATGCCCAAACAATGAAAACCTTGACTTCCTTAGCATCATAGTCCCAATCAAATCCAACTAAATCAGGCAATAAACGGTGATCTATAATCATATATATATATATATATATATATATATATATATATTATATATATATATATATATATATATATATATATATATCATTTAAAAAGCAAGGCAAAGAAACAACAAATTTGCATCTCAGATGAGTTCACGCTCACCATCATCGATGATATAGAAAGCAGGACTTGGATGCCGCCATGTGGCTAGAGCCATCATCATCGAGTAATTAAGCAACAACAGACAACCATACACATAATTGTTGCTAGAGCACACCACTAGAAAGCTAACATAGCAAGCATATGTGTTCAAAACAGGCACCCACAAACAAACATGGGTCAAATCGGAGCCTTAACGACCATCATCGACTGTAACTAGTGGCCTATAGGGTTGACAAATCTGGAAAGCACTATCGAGGTATAATAGGGTCACCATACCAGAATTGGCCAGTCGAGAGGCAAACCCCTTTCACACAACGACAACCCCTCAAAAACCCTAGCTAGTAGGGTTCAACAGGGTAAGAACCAAATACAGGGAGAAAGAGAAAGACGAAGGAAAACACCATAGTCGCAAAGAGAGCACGACGTTGCCGACACCACCTAATAACACCGAAGAGCCACCACCGCAAACCCACAATCACAACCGTGCATCTTTGTCTAGAAAAAAAAGGCAGGGCAGCGACGACTAGAACGAATAGTAGGTGGCGATGGTCAAAACCGATGGCAGGCTGCGATGGCCGAAACCGACGGCACTAGGGGTGTGCAAAAAAACCGAACACCGATCCATATTCATAACTGTAAAAAACCGAACCGAATTATGAATTTGGTTTTCGGTTCGGTACAACCAAAACCGAATTGGGAATTCGGTTTTCGGTTCTGGACAAATTTTGAAATCGGGTTGTTCAGTTTAACCGAACTAACCGAATTTAATGTGTTATAATTTATATAAATTTTTATAGGTGTATAGTTTAGCCCAACTATATCAACCCAACAACTATCCTAAGTGAAATTATGACTATTTCTCTTTTGGAATATTGTTTAGAATTTGAACTTGGTATTTATGTTTGACTATTTCTTTGGTTTTGTACGTTTTATTGTGGCGTTTTCTGGTTTTGAACGTTTACGTGCTACAAGTTGTGTTGTTTGAAGTTATTTTTGTTGTTGTCCGAAATGCAAAAAGGTAGCCTCGGTTGAATTCGGGTTATTTCGCTTTTTAACCGAAACCGAACCGAATTCGGTTCGGTTAAAGCATTTTCCCAATTCGGTTCGGTTCGGTTCGGTTTTCGGTTATGCATACTAAAATTTGAAACCCGAATAAACCGAACCGAATAAACCGATAACCGAACCGATGAACACCCCTAGACGACACACGGAGATGGCCAAAACTAACGGCACACGGAGATGGCCAAAACTAACGGCACACGGAGATGGCCAAAACCGGCAGCCAAATACCGCACATCTCTCTCTCTATCTAACTGTCTCTAAATATGATTACAAAACCTCTTTGAGAGAAAGAGAGTAAAATGAAAAATCAAACAAAATCAGATGAGCAAAACAACAAACCCCACATGCACATTATTTCTTCACATTGAAGGAATGAAAGGAAAACATTCATTTTTCAAGGAACGAAAAATATTAGAACGTGAAAAAATTACATTTTATTATTAATATGATGATTCATTTTATTATTATGTGATTAACAATACCTAATTGTTATAGTGATAACATGAATCATGTTCTTTAGAAGTTTCGGAAGGTTACAATTTTCAAGTATTGTTTTTCACACATCTTATTTGTTTATTGCTTAAAGTTATTATTAATAATCTATTTTATTTTATTTACTAAATATTGATAGAGAAAATATACTAATATGTTAGTTATAAATAATGTTACAAATAAAACGTAAAAACCAATATATAAAGTACCATCTATAATATTATAACTTACAAATAATTTTAATCAATTTTTTTGTTTAATTGTTCATATACTACATAGGTTACTAACTTATTGTATAACCAAAACAATTACATTAAAAGAATATAAGACATGTATTATATTAAGAAACATCAAGTTTTAGATCCTTTGCCTCCTTTGTTTTAGAATACAATCAATTAATAGAAGAATAAAAAATAAGCTTAGTGATGATATGTATATATTTTGGTTTGGAATTATACGATTAAATGGGTGCATGTCAAAAAATCAAACCGTTTTTTTTAATTTTATTGTTATGAATATCTAGACATGTTAATTTCCAAATTCCACAAGCAGTAAAATAATGCTTTTTACTCTTATTATAATTTATAACTTTATAATCAATTGGAATATGCTTAGCAATGTTTTCCTGTCCTTGTAATTTCATTTTTCCGTTTATAATGAACGACTCATGCTTTTGATTTTTATTTGACACAAATAGTAATATAAAAATCACAAATTTATAGATTAATTTGAGGTAGATCAGACAAATGAGTAGAACTAACGCTTTTGGCAATCAATAGATTAGCCAATGTTGCCTTAAAAATATAGTTTAGCCAATGCAGATTAACATAATTAATGGCAATTAACATATTGGCAAATATCAACGATTTAGGCAATTAACGGATCACCAAACTTTCAAATATATTTTAAGAAAGATCACCTTTCATGAACAAGAACTAATGAAGTTTAGTCCTTGTATATTACCTTCCAATTTTGGATGATGTTTGGACTTAATAGGAATGTAATTAACACACAAATTTGTGGAACAAAATCATGTTTAAGGGTGGAACGAAAAACTATAGATTTTTCTTTTTGTTGATATTATTATACTTATAAAATTTTTAAAAATAAATGTGAATAAACACAACAAAAATCTTTTCTCGGCCCTATAAATTCATCCTTTTCTTATTATTCTGCTCACATATTTCAACCTATAATTTAATAAAATGTTTATAAATCGTTTTAATTATAAAAAATGATCAAATAAAAATAAAATCTATCAATACTAATAAAAGAAGGTTTGTATGTCACTTGTCAAAATTCTAAATGCAATTATTTAACCTAATAAATATCACATTAATTACAAATGATATTATTAATAATTTTCATATTAAAAATAGGTTTTTATTAAATTAAAAAATAACTTTCTCCAAATGCAATTTGTAACGAAATAACTTTTTATAAAATGTAAAAAAAATTCAAAAAAAACATCAAACTTTCAAAAAACATAATATATTTTAAAACCTGCGGCTTTTAAAAAATAAAATTCTTTTGAAACAAAATAAATTAAATTTCAAAGTTATAATAAAAAATTATTAAAAATGATACTTTTTTAAAAACGGTTTGTTTTGAAACAATTTGTTTAAAAATCAACTTTTTTTAGAAAAACAAAAAAAGAAACAAATGTTTAAAAAATAATATAGTTTTCTATCACTCATACGTTATGTCAATCGTATCTTACATCAAAAAATCATTTTATAATTCATTATTTTTTATTAATAGCTATTTAATATTTAATTTATTCAACTCGTGTTTTACACGGGGTGCTAACCTAGTAAATAAAAAAATAAAATATATACAATTAAACGAAAAGATTTGTGTTGATGGTCGTTGTTGGTGGTGGTGGTGGTGATTGGTGGTAGTCGGTGGTGGTGGTATGTCAGGGTATGGGTCGGGACATTTACGAGTCAAAAAAATTCACAAATTAATATATTAACTTGAAATGGATCAAACAAATTAGTAGAACCAATGATTTTGGCAATCAATAGATTAATCAATTTTGCTTTATAAAAAAATCAACCGATGCAATATTGGCAAATATCAAGTATTAAGGCAATTAACAGATCAACAAACTGTCTAAAATATTTCAAGAAATATTACCTTTAATGAACAAGAACTAATGAAGTTTAGTCGTTATATTTATGCAATAGCTTCCAATTTCCGATAATGTTTGGAGTTAAGAGGGATGTAATTGACAAAAAATTAAAGGAACACGTATTAACAACATCATGTTTAAGGGTGGAACACAAATAGGAAGAACGAAACTATATATTTTTCTTTTTGTTGCCATTATTATACTTTTAAACCTTCAAAAATAAATGTGAATTAAACATTTTATTCTGGAATTACTCATTCCATACCGGAAAGAATTGCAAACCATAACACTCTTAGGGAACGTTTTGTTGGAAGAATGAAATGAAATTGAGAAACTATTATAATTTTCAAGGAAAATTACGTTTGAGTGGACAATGAAATGCAAAACCCAAAGGAATGTTTAACCTCAATTCCCTTGGTTGTGGGATTTCAAAATCCTTCCACCTAAATAGGGAATTTGAAATCCCACAACCAAGTGAATTGAAGTGAAACATTTCTTTGGGTTTTACATTTGATTACACACTCAAACATAATTTTACTTGAAAATTATACTAGTTTTTTAATTTCATTTCATTCTTCCAACCAAACGATTGAGGACCTACGTTGGCTTTAGAATTGGTTCTTGTTTGTGCATGTGCACATCATGTGCATGTGTGTATGCACGTGTGTGTACATGCGTACACGTTTTCCCCTCAATACATTATGGCTAAGTGGCTTGAAAAGACACAATAGTCAATGGCTTCTTACTCTGAAGCAGCTCTAGGAAAGAAAAAGGATGAGAGAAAACATGCTTATATAACACAAACCTATTCCTCCTGTATCTACACTCCCTCATTTTCCATCGCAAATTGTTGCTTTCAGCATTGGCTGGTCATGAACAAGCAGGTTTATTCGCTAGCCTACGCCACACCTTAGTATCCTGTACTAGACCTACACTAGTGACGGGGAGCCTTGCGCACCCCTGTCAGCTAATCCCTGTGTTTTCTTCCTATTTCTTTCTCAATGATATCCGACAATCAAGATAATTCCCATGAAAGTCTTTCATAGAAGCGAACATTTCTATAAGCATTTATATTAAATTTTTCGTTATAAATGTTATGAACTAGTAACATTTCCACGCGCATAACGGCGCGTAAAATCACAGAATAAAAATCAAGGAAATGTTATGTCATAATGATCATTTAAATGTTTAAAATGACTTACTAAGTGGGTAAAGACTAAAGAGCGCTAAAAAAAGTTGATACAAAATAATGAAATATATGTTGTAACAATACATTTAAATATCAAGAAATGTTGTGTCGATGTGGAAATGAAAATTAAGCAGCACAAAATCAACAATAACCTACGTGTTGCGACGGGAGTGTTAAATCTTAAAAAACAATTGTGAACGTCAACAAAAATAAGCATGTAACCGGAATAGTAGAAGAAGAACTTAAAATAAAAACAAAAGTTGTCGTAAAATAAGTATGAAAACAAATAAAAAATGTCATAGCCAAAATAAAATACCATTGCCTAAAATAATTTAGAGAAATAAAAGAAAATGTTAAAAAGAAACAGAATAAAAGCAAAAAAGAAAATAAAGAGAAGTATAAAAAACCGGTGGAACCTAAGTGGGTTATTCTCATCATCTCATGTGCCTAAAGTTAATTATGTTAGAATCTTGAAGGCAATTATAAAGTTGCATATTTGAGAAAGAATTAATGTTACCTTCGAGTAAATACCAAACACTTGGGGATCAATAAATGCAAGTTATTGTCCGTCACACTTCTAGATATTGGAAAGGTTACTCCCAACACATACACACACAATCTCATGACGAGAACATGAAGTAAAAATGAATTTTGCGGCATGGAGGAGGTCGGCAGTAGTATTGCCGTGTGGCGCAGGGTCACGTCGTTGCCACATAGTGGGCATTACATCTTTCTTGTTTTTATGTTTCATAAATCTTGTTAACGATCATATTAATGCAGAATAAATATTGTTCTTCTAAAACTAATCATATGTGAAAGAATAGATAACTAATAAAATATCATTGGGCTTCCGGTCTAATAGTATGAGATGATAGCTAGAGCTTGATTTATTTTAGATCTTAGGTTTACACCCTGACTCAATGGATTTTTTCTACAGTTGTGAGTTTTCTTCTTGATGATATTGGATAAGTCAGGCCTGTAATGTCAAAATTATTATAAACGGTTGAAATCTCATCTCAGGCAGACTAACTCAGGTATTGGAGGTTGTTCCAAATGTCGTTAAAAAGATAACTAACAAAGAAAGATAATCACATGTTTTGGCAGGGAAGGCAAACAACGTATATAGTATTTAAGAAGTCAAAGTTTCGTAACGAAAATACTAGTCATAAAGTGGGGTTTTTGTAACAAAAAGATTGAATTTATGTGTTGTGTTACGCAGATATAATGATTTTAAAAGTAAAATTGATATGTATGTTCGTCAATTAAAAAAAAAGAAAGCGAACGATGAAAAGTTTTCAAAATGAGAATTAATTATTGAGAAAGTCCAACATGAACTCTAATTGTTAGAATAATTAACTATTAACCACATACATTAAGCATTAATTGTTGCAGTAAAAAATGATGCACATTGTTTGGAATAATAATATATAAATAAACGAAAACACCACAGAACATAAAGACGTAAATATTATATTGAATAACATCACGTTTTAAATCCTCTGCCTCCTTGTTCATTGATTCATTGAATCTATAAAAGAATAAAAATTAGTTTATGAGTGATATGTACGTTTGGCTTAATATAATTGGAATTACTTAATGATGATATGTCAAATAACTAATAACACGTGGCACCACATTCATCATCAAGACTTCTAGATCTCCAAATACATCAGCAAATCTAGAAACAATTGACAACATAAATGACAAAAATATTAGCATAACTTTTAAATCTTCAAGCGGTTAAAATAAAATAAGATAACTAAAGACTTATTAAAAAAAAACGGCCTTTGATCACACCATCAATATCGTCATTGTTGAGGATGGTTAAAGGAGTGTTACGCAGCATTGTTGAACCCTCGCTACTGGCAGTCAATCACGGCCTTTGATCACCACCATCACTATCGTCATCAATAACCAACAATGATCTATCCATCTCATTTCCCTCTAAGAGTGAAGGTCGTCGATCACCATTGTGACGGAACGAAGGTTGCTGAGGACTTCCGCTTTACGCTTGAAAAGTCTTTGTCTCCTTGTTTCTCTCTCGGCTCTCTCCTGAACCTATTAAAAGAGCCTTTGTTGAACCCTAACAACACGTGGGGTGATCGGAGGATCACACATATCACACGTAATGGTGGAGCTTGTACAGTATCGTGTGTGGGGGGGGGGGGGGTGAATTAATATTCTTTAGGAGGGGCGAACTCAATATTTATATAAAAATTTATATTCTCGGGTCAAAAATTACACTACCAGACTAAAATTTAACACTACCGACGAAAAAAAGCCCCCTCCCCCAGTCTGATCATACATGTATTATCTACTTGTACATAATGCATAAAGCTTAATAAAGTCATTGTTTATTTGGTTGCATTTAATAACATAGTAATAATACATGTAACTTGCACTAATATAGTTCTTTTTCAATAAAATAAAGATAATAATTATTATTTTAAGTTATAACTAAAGGGCATTAACTAAATTAATCTGTCTCGAACATCCGGTCGTTGCATTTTGTTAGATTCGTGTTTTGATATTTGGGATCATATTTGGGATCATGGAATAACATCTTATACATGTCCTATAAAACTTTTTAAAATGGTTATTGTTTTTATCAACTTAGAATTGATGTTTAAAAGGTTTAAAGTTTCCGGGTAATGTTTAATTTGGTATTTGGCTAAGAACAAGCATTAAGTCTGCTGCATTGTGACGGTGGTCGTAAAATCATGCCAAATAACACCAATATCATACCACCATCAGCGACCACTAACACCGGAAAAAAATAATACAAGGAAAGAAATAATAACGAAAAAATAAAACCAAACGAAAAGCAGACATAAAAACATTGAATCATGTACGTGAAACGTAAAACATTAAAATCAATAACTAAGTCGATCTAGGACCCACGGGTTGTGACAGGGCTGTTAAAAGATAAAAATAGACGTAAAAATGTTGAACCACTTGCGCACGTTGCAACGCGACAATTCATAAAATTTAGACCAAAACGTAAAATGGAAAATTTATAAAAGATGAAAAGTATAAATGATCAAAGTTGGAAGTGAAACTTATAGGGGTTAAATTGTAAAATTTTTAAAAGTGTTGGGATTAAAAGTAAAAAAAACAAATTTGGATAAGCTAAAATGCAACACCTCGATGTACAAAAAATTGATAATTAGTAATATTTTATCTTGAAATGTATGTTTGATATCAAATCAGACTAAAAGTTGATGCTAGGCGATATGTGTCATGTGAACTAACCAACTATCGGAAATTGAAGGTTGTGATGTAAAGGATTGAGACCAACCACTAGTATGTAAATAGGGTTGTGACAACCCACCATTGTGAACTAAGGGTTGCTTATACTACTAAAGGTATTAAGACATGTTGATTGCATTTTAAAAACTTATCTTGCAAAATCAAAAGAAGATGATTTTTGACAAAACACAAATTGTTCGGATTATGTTCGACCGTACCATGTAGAATAGTTCTGAATTTATACATAGGCATAGAGTCAGAAAACAGTTTATAGACACTCGAGTGTGCAATCCAAACATTAAGTTCGTTTTATCTTCTATATACTTCAATGGTCTATCCAAAGTGTGAGAACTTTGTTCTTTTAATAGGTAGACAAAACGATGACAGATTGACAATGGTCGAAGAGTATTAATTGGGCCTAAGGCCTAACCATATAGTTAATGGGCAGAAAGAAAGTAAGTGGGCCTAGTTAAGATGGTATAGTACTAGACTTGCACAAAAAACCCGGGTACGGACCCGACCCGGTGTACCCGACCCGGAACCGGGTCTGGGTACAACCCGGTACCGGGTGTACCCGGTTCGTACCCGAAATAAACCGGCGGTTTCAACCCGCTTTGGGATTTTTTTGAATTTTTAAAACCCGACCCCACCCGGACCCGACCCGACCCGAACCCGACCCGGTCTAAACCCGAACTGAACCCGGTATTAGACCCGGTATTGGACATAAAAAAAAGAAAAAAAATTAGAAAAAATAAACCAAACCCGGTATTGGACCCGGTTCCGGACCCGACCCGACCCTACCCGGGTATGGCGGGTAGGGTTTTCCCGCAAGTGAACCCGACCCGGACCCGTACCCGGGTTCACCAATACCCGGGTACAAAAAAACCCGACTGGACCGAACCCGGTTTGAACCCGGTTCCGGGTCCGGCCCAAACCCGATTTGTGCATTACTATATAGTACTATAGTGGAATCAAGGTGGGCTAGTAGGGCTGCAAACGAATCGAACGAACACGAACAAGGCCTTGTTTGTGTTCGTTTGTTAAGAAATAAACTTGTTCATGAACTGTTCACGAACACTTATTGAACGAGATTTCTTGTTCGTGTTCGTTCATTAAGAAAACGAACATGTTCATGAACTGCTCACGAACACTTACCGAATACAAATGAACACAAACAAAAGCAAACGAACACAAACAACTGTTCATGAACATGATGAACACAAAAAAAACTCATAAACACAAATGAATATAAATTATTATATATTTATTTTAGAATAAAATTTATATTTCTTATTACAAACATTATACAAAAAAACAATAAAAATAATTAAGTAGTTAACATAAACATAAAAAAAATACTTGATATAAAAGTTATAAAAATAACTAACACAATAATTAAGAATATAAACGAACACCTTAACGAACATAAACGAACACATCATCGAACGTTCACGAACGAACATTAACGAACATAAATGAATGAACACGACTTGTGTTCATGTTCGTTTGTTTAACTAAACGAACGGAATTTACTTGTTCATGTTCGTTCATTTACTAAACGAACGAATATAAACAAACTTTCCGCTGAACGGTTCACAAACTGTTCGCTGAACATTCAGTTCGTTTGCAGCGCTACGGGCTAGTCATAATCTTATCACTAATGGGCCAAGTATTTTAGGAGCCATGGAGGTAATCATTTCAACAATCAAAATGATTATCTAATCCCTAGCATAACCATGATCATCTGGACTAGGCCCACTTACGTTCTGTCTAGGAGTAGAGATGCAAAAGGGCTCCGAGCGGAAACCAACGACCTGACCCGGTTTGCAATTGACAAAACCTGATTTAGTAGTAACCGGTTTCGGTTCCTACCCAAACCGTCAGTTTGTAGCATGCCTTGTTCAAACTGGTTTAACCCGAACCAAACTAGTTAAAACTGGTAAGAAAATTCCGAAATCGTATAGAACGGAACCGGTTACTTCCCTCTCTCAAAAGCGGTTCCAACAAAACCGCTTCAACCTTTTGTTGACCAAAACCAAACTAGCTGTAACCGGGATAGATTTGTAAACGAAATACCACTTGTGCACCAATTATAAATTATCGTTTTAGGATTAAAACTTTGATATTCTCTAAAAATTCCTTGATTCTTACCACTAAAATACCTACCCTAAATGGTGGACATGAGTTAATTATCAATGATACAGATTAACCAGCCTTAGTTATCTTGCCATCTTTTATTGTATTGTATTGTATTTTTCATTGTAATCAACATTACTCTTCTTATCATATTTAGTTATATGTTACAACACAAGAAGAATTTCATACCCATATCAATTATTATGTTGTAGCTGTGTGCTATAAGCAACGTGACACTTTCAAATTGGATGCTATCCAAATTGTGTAAACTATAAGTCATATCCATATTGTAATTGAGCCATTGCAATCTTAGGTCGCACATCTAATAAGCAGTGTGCTTATTGGTAACGCTTAATGAATATATGCCATAGGAAAATGACTTAAAAATTATCAAGACAATGAGAGGACACCATGTTGAGAGATATGTCAAAGTTATAAAACTTAGAGGTGGGAAGTGAAAATATCATAAAGGGGTTGGAGAATATGTATATGTACAATAAACACCCTCAAAATAGGGGTGATGAACAAAGATGTCTCACCATATTTTCTATCTTTACCATCCAATAAAACTTCAAATTTAAACAAGGTTTTTGTGGTCCTTTGTCAATTGCAAATGATAACTTGTTATGTGGTCCTTTACTCCTTTAGCTTGTAAGCTTTACATTGTTTAAAGTAAAGCAATCATCCAACTTGGATGTGAATATTCATAATAGGCCATTTATAATTTGATATGTTTTTAAAAAGTTTTTGTATTTTCAGTTACATATATAATTATAACTCTGTGTAAAATAAGGTATTGGTCTTCATTTGTTTGTGTATGCCCCGATCATCAACATGACGAAGTTATCATTAACACATTATATCGATGATCAGATTGATTTTGTTCCTAAAATAAAAGCGTAATCTGGTTAAAATTTACACGTCATCTTATTATATATTTAACCAATCTAGAAGACAATTTTTGTCAATTAATAATCTTGCAATATGCCAATATCTAGCGGGGCAAAAATTAGTGACGTCCACACAACATTTCTTGGAAGTTTATAAAAATTATAATAATTCGTGTTATAATTTGTAAAATTAAAAATGAAAATGAAAGGGACATGTAGGAACTAACCAAGCCAAAGTATTATAAAAATGTAGCTTGATGAAGCAACAAGATTGAAGATGATAAAGTCCAAATGAGATTAAATACACAAGGACATTCATGTCATAAGGTCAACGACACAATGATGAACCATAGTCGTTCTACTAAAATGACAAATTTGAAAGCGAAATAGGAAATAAAATTTCGGTCGTCTAAATGCCACAAGATCACTCAATTATACTTATAATATTGAATAATAATCGCATTTTTGTTTTTATACTTTTGCCAATTATCAATAAAATGAACATATGGGTTATTGTATTGACATGGGTCTAAATCAATTTTAAGATTTTTGCATATTTAGTTAATTACATGTAGTCAAACTTACATACACTTGTTATGAATCATCTAAAACACACGATGTGATATTTTGAGAATGAAACACATGTTAAAAATATGGAGTACATTGGAGTACGGAATCCTATCACATTTTAATAATTTATAATACAAAATTAACATATAGCGTTATTGTCAATGTATCATCCCATAGGTGTTAATTGCTTAGTTTATACAGAAAATTTGTTTTGTATTTGATTGTTTAGTGACAACTGATCGACAACTCATGATAAAAGATGGAACACATGTAGTTTTCTTTATGAAAATTAAGCAATTCTATGATAATAACTTTTTTATGGTGAATGATCATAATTTCCTGAGATCTTAAAGATGATGAAAAACTCACAAGACGAATAATTATTTGGATTAATTAGTCGTTTATTATTGTATTATGGTTGATGGTGAATTTTAGACCTAGTTTTGCATTGTATACATTTGATAATGAGTTCCTTCTTATTAGACTTAAGAGTTAATGTTGATACATTGATAGTTTGAGTGTATAACATCGACTGAAAATGTATAGTTACACCTGTGTAACTAGCGTAAAACTTTTTTATTAGACAACTTTAGTCTTTAATGTAAATAATAGTTGTAAACTAAACCAATCGACGGTGGCGGAGCTTGTTTGAATGATGTTTGGTATACACAATGATGATAATAACCACCGGCTACCTAACAATGTTGATAGGAACCGTTGAAACTTGATATATACACTAAAGACGAGGATAGTAAATGGTTTTTAGTTTGTTAGTTTGGACACATATGGTGAAGCCTTGCAAGTTACAACCATTGATATATTTACGTTGTCTTATTATTCATGCTTCGAGGCGAGACATAGGCATCCACGGACGAGATTGCTTGCCTGCATTTACTTGATTTTGATTGAATCTTTGAAAAACATTTAGCTTGACACAAACGTCACTTTTAACTAACGTCACTTTTAACTCTCATCCCTCAAGTTTTCCTAAACTTTCTAAAGTTTTATGTTTACTCCTTTACAATTTATTTTAATAAAACATTCTAACATTCATATTTTCGTATATGTGTCAGTATAAATTCAAGTCAACCTGTGAAACAACTCGGATAGTCAGTCTACGTTTGAATGTAATTTGAAACGAATTGGGTATTGACATAAATCCAGTTTGAAAAAAGACAGATTGATTATAGTTGATCTTCAATCCCGTCACGTACGCTGCTGGCGCAACGCGCGGTGGGCTAAGAAAAATTATTACATATTGATACTAAACCTTGAATTTCACTAGTTATTAACTTATTTACAATCAGAACTATTCTTGTTATTGTCTTGAAACATACTATTTTTTTGTTATGCATTCACCCTACAAGTGAGGATGTAATAGGTATGATTAAAGCTCAAAAGAGAAGGAATGTACATATAAACATCTTGTCATGTTTTTGGTGGAACTAAAGTTACACTAACAATGAGTAGACATTATGCTAAAGTGTTGAAAATATTTCCAATATGTTGAAACAATGATATTACATAATATACAACTAACAATAATATGTCCACACGTATACATTAACTTAAACGAATATTCAAACAAAAAAGACAACGTTTTCACCACGCTATATGCCATTTTTATTTCAATGGTTCAATCAACTTTCACTTTTGCATAAATAATTTACTTTTATCTATAAAAATGATTACTATATAAACCACATAAAAACAGTACGGGTACATATATATAATGAACCCAGGTGTACACAATTGAGTTACAATATATGGTATGGTAATTGTTTACCTTATACTAATTAATAATCTACACATAATTATTTGTATATCGACAACATATGATAAAAAAAAGTGAAACAAGTGTAGTTTTTGTATAAAAATCAGGCAATACATGGTAGGATGTTTTCTTTAATCGTGAATAGCCGATAAATATCATGACATGTTAAACATATTAGAACACCTCACATGAAGAATAATAATTAGATTAATTAATAATGTGATAGTGAACTAGTGACACCTACCATTATGGTTAATGGTGTTATACTAGTTTTGCATCATATACCCTTGACGATGAAAACATCTAAATTATACGTAGGAGCTAATAAACTTAGATGCATTGATTGTTTGAGTGTAGAAAACTTACTATACAAATATAGGTATGCACATGTGACACATATGTAATTAGCATGTAACTTTTTTATTAAGACCACGTTAACCTTTATCATAAAAAAGATTTCAGCTCGATCGTATGGAGGTTGATCATGTGTTAAACAACAAACATGTTAACTTTGATAATAAGTACTATAATTGGCGTGTGTTTACAAAAAGAGGGTATTTAAACCCCCTTTTACTTTAATCATTGATCCTATTATTCTAATATGAGTCTATACTAAACATACGAGCTTAACTTTTATATGTTTCACTATGAGTTGTTGCTCGACTCAAATTATTTAAGGCTTAGTAGCTAGAATCCTCCTACAAGAATCCTTTGTCAAACGAGGGTTGTAGGATTATATAATGAGAATACATGGAAAAATGAAACTTGATGATATCATTTTAAAAATCTATAGTAAGAAGTCCATGTAGAGTTCTACCAAGTGAGATGGTTGGTCTATATAAGAATGACAGTAACCAGTATCATCTAACGCGCTTTTGTATATCAAATACAAATTGAACGTTAATAAGCACAATGTTTAGCGTCTCCCACCACATTCAACATAGGAGCTGAAAACCCCAAGTAATAATGTGGGTAACTAGTAAACGAAAACCACAAAGTTCATATATGGGATATGGGATTGTGTATTTGTGTTAATTGAATGTTTTTGTTATTTACATTGGTATAAACTTTCTTTCATAAAGCTATTTTTTTTCTAACAAGATGAACTACTCTATTATTACTTACTATATCTTGTTATGCAGTCACCCTAAAAGTGTGGATGTGATAGGTAGATTAAAGCTCAAAAGAGAAGGATGTACATTTATTATGTCACACTTTTTTGGATTGTATATTTTGAGTGTCCATAAACATCTTGTCATGGATTTGTTGGAACTAACAATGAATGAACATTATGCTAAAGTTTTTTTAGAAAAACTTTCTATTTTTCTGAAAACAATATACGACTTACACCAATGTATGTCCACCTATAAATATTAACTTACACTAATATTCAAACAAAAAGACAATGTTTCGGGCACATCATTTTTATTTTAGTGGTTCAATTAAACTTTTCCCTTTGACATATATTATTTACTTTCTATCCGCAAATAATGGTTATTGTAACCCATAATTCGATAAAGAGAATAAAACATTTTTTTAGTTTAATTTGGATAATTAGTTATATGAATGATAAATCATAAATAAGTAACTAAATTACTTAGAAGGTTTGTTGTCTTTTTATTTACAATAGAGCCTTACGGTTCAATTATGATTATACGTGCATTCAATGCTAAAACAACTAAACCGAAATTATAAAGTAATTTAGATATATGATAGGTTTGTCGTTAAAAAAACATCAATACTCGTAACATTTAACATTTGTGGACAATCAACTACATGTTATAATAGTTTAATACGATTTGTTATTAATAATATATTACTTTCCTTATTTTTCTCCTATTAACATGTTTGTAGTTTTTGTATGACCAAAAAGCTTATTGTATTACCAACTTAAATGAGCTTGATATGACCAAATCTCACAACTAGAGGATACTGATTAACCTAATGCTATTTAGGTTGATACTTTAACGATAATAACCAAACTTGGATAGCAATAGTTTAGAGGGCTTCAAATGAGATAGTAATTAACCAAACAATTCATAATCAAAATCTATGAATTACGAATTCTAAAAACTAAAATATTGTTTATATGTCCACATTTAACGTATAAGAATACCAAACTAACTCCTATATATATTATTCAAAAGATCAAACTTTTAGTAAAAATAAACCAACCTCAATTTATGAATATTTGTTGGTTTTATCTTTCTAGAAATAATTATATTTAACATATTTATTTAATACAAACAATATCCACAAAATAAACTATGAATTGTTAGAGTTTTCATATTAAATTTCTCTTTCCCATCCTTATACTTACATTAAAAATTATTATTTTTCACTTCTTCTTTTCAATCAAATAATATATTTATACTTTTATCATTATATTTTCGCTCTTTTTCATTTATAATCATTATTAAAAATACTAAAAACTAGTTTTAAGCTCGCTGTGTTGCAGTGGGCGCTGTGAAACCATGTTAAGCAACATCAATGACACACCATACCTAGTGACCACCAATACCGTCAAAACTCGTATTAAAAAGTAAAACTATTAAACAAATAAAACCGAACAAAAAGTACACGTAAAAACGTTAAACCACGCGGACGGAACATAAACGATCTAAAACAATATGTAAGTTGACCTACGACCGGCACATGTGACGGGGTAGTTAAATGGGAAAAAAATGATCATAAAAATATTGAACAACACATGCACGTTTCCGCGTGTTAATTCGCAAAATTTTAACCGAAGGACAAAAATGTTTAAAATATGAAATGTAGGGAATCAAAGTTAAAAATAAACAAAATATTGAGAATAAATCATAAAAGATATTAAAAAATTGAAATAAAATAAAAGAAGTTAAACATTAAAAAAAAAGGTGGGTGCAACCCACTATGCACATTATACAATTCACAATGTATAATCAAATTGCTGATTAGTATTGTATAAAATTTATAAAAACATATAATGTTTTTCTTAAATATATACAAATAAACAGTAATATTTTATTCGTCATTTTCTTACAAACCCTTACAGTTATTTCCTTCGTGTTTTTACTTTGAATGCCCTTACGTCTTAACACCAAACCATAAGGACTAAAACCACAACATTCCAAAAAACAAGGCTAACACTCATCAAGAGCACATAGTACAAGGACTAACATATCAAAAACACCCTTTTTCTCCTTCACTCTGTAATCACTTGCTATATACATTAGCTTTCTCATCTGTAAACACAAACACAAACACACACACAAACACACACACAAACACACACACAAACACACACACAAACACACACACAAACACACACACTCACTCACACACTCACTCACACACTCACTCACACACTAGTGAACTCTTTAGCTCTCAAATCTTCATAAGCATATGATCTTCACCTTCAGCAACAACAATGACAACAATCCTCAACATTCTCTGTTAATACACCTCATTTGTAAAACCCTAGCTCCAGATCCACCATTATCATGAACTAACAACAATCACACCGAAGGAATCAAGTATGTCGCAAAGCTCCGACCCGAACAAGCCTCCGAAACCCGACCCACCGCCTTCCGGTGAAGACTCTAACGACGCACCTGCAATTCCTCCGTCGTCCGGGCCAAACGCACCGGATTCCGCCCTAGGTTCTCCGGCGAGACTAACGCCAGTGATTCCGGTCAAATTGCTAGACCTCCGGTGGATCTAGACGCTCGACGTGTCCGTACGACGCCGCCGTGAACGGTACGGCGCCGGCGGTGGTGCCGGTGGTTAAGGAGGTGAAGAAGAAGGGGGAGGGGGAGGGCGGTGGTGGTAGGTTGCCGCCTAAGGCTGGAGGTAATAATGTTGCTGCGGTGGAGACGACGGTGGCGCCTCCGGCGAGAGTGGTGAGGAATGATGACGTGGAGAATGCGTTGCCGCGAACTGATGATGAGTTTGTGTCTCGTCAGGGGCATATGAAGTATGAGCTTAGAGATAGTCCTGGTCTTGGTAAACAATATCATGCCTTGAACATATTTTGCAGAAATTTGAATTTTACTACTTACTATTTGTTATTAGAATATTGCATTCTAATAATCCAAACTATTAGTATTGACGATAATAATTCATACTATTCGTTTGATTGTTGATACTACTAGCTTTCGTTAATCATCAAATATTTAGGCTTAGATCTGCACTTGATTTCACTTACAATAATGAGTATGATTGTATGAACGAAATGATATAACTTGAGCTGAAAGTAAATGGTAACGAGTGTAAATTTATGGTAATTATGCTACTTGGATTGCCATTGATAATAAAAGTGAAAGGTGAAAGTCGGGAGAGTCACCGGCCAAATAAACAGTATGGATTGTTATCGGTCAATAAATAATACTTGGATTATTAAAATCCAATTGCCTTGTTATTAATACTTGTTATCTACTTATCTGTTGATGCATATCTTGCAGTGATTGTTCACTCTAATGGTTTGATACTTCTTGTAGTGTAATTAGTCTGCTCTGATTATTGTGTTCAGTTCCCATTGGTTTCTATGGATTTCAGCACTATCTATCAATGCTGGGTTCACTGGTTTTGATTCCTCTTGTGATTGTTCCAGCAATGGGTGGTGACCATGTAAGTACTTGCATTTCATTTCAGGTTGTATATGAAACTATGTATCTTCACTTGGGTTAGTCTGATGAGAATAAGTGGGTGTAGGAAGACATGTCCAAGGTGGTCTCCACTGTGCTTTTTGTTTCTGGAATGACCACACTTCTTCAAGCATATTTTGGATCAAGATTACCGCTCATACAAGGTCCATCTTTTGTGTTTCTTGCTCCGGCACTTGCCATAATAAAATCCCCTGAGTTCCTTGGATTGAAAGGAAATGTAAGCTCTACCTTCTTCATCCAGCTTGTCTCAAGCATATGTTTATATGCATTTCCGTTACGTTTTCTATCAGCATGATAGCGATAGTTTGCTTTTTGGGTAAATATCATTAATTTTTGTTTTTTATAGTCAATGGGTATCTGATTAAGTTATCCAATGGTATATAATTTATGCTAGGTGAATTCAATTGCAAATCCACCTAAGCATTGGAACATATACACATATATTGCCATTTCATGGGTCATAAAAGAATTTTATGGTTTGTGTGCTTGTGATCTTCACTTGTTTAGGGACATAAGCCAAATATTCTACAAACTCTTTGAAGATGATGATGATAAGTAGGATCATCTCATCATAGTTTTTAGGGAACATGTTGAACCCAAAAGTTTTCTAGGTTTGAGTCATTAGGTAGTCTAAAAAAGCGAAACATCAACTATATATGTTTTCATTAACATACTTTAATGGTTATTATCAACCTATTGGTTTATTATTGCAAACTTCTAAATTCATATGTCTACATATACCTTAAAATTTAGCATTAGAAGTAGAACAAGAAAAGAATAATCCATAGAAACTCAAATAATGAAAGGGGTCTGGGGTTGCAAGTGGTCCACATTTTTGTGGCTTTAATACTAAATTCAAACTTTACCTTGAAGATGCATCCATAACGGGGAAGCACAATAAAGGCGAGGGAAATTGCACCCATAATACCCTCCATCTGGTAATGCTTTTGCCAGTTGAAGCCCATTCTTGGCCTAGACACAATGTGGAAGTCCATGTTCCTTGCTAGTTTACCTCTTGACCACCATTGTTTGCCTTATAACTGGATCATTTCATGATGTATATTGTATCATGAACCATATATTGTTCTCTAAGTTTCTCCATTTTAGCAAGGCTTCTGCTTAAAGATGAACTATTTAAAATTATATTACCACGTCTACCATGCCTCAGTTATTTGTAAAAACAGCTTGCCATGAGATTTCATGGTTGGTGAAATTATTAATCACACAGGTAAACTTTTACTTCCATGATACTACAGAATTTCAAGCATATAATGAAGGAGCTCCAGGGGGCTATAATTATTGCATCAGCTTTTCAAGCATTACTTGGATACAGTGGATTAATGACGCTACTCTTGAGGTGCGTATCATTCCTCTTCATTTAATGGCTTGTTCTTCTTGGGCTACAAAGTTTTGAACAATTGATTAGTTTTAGTGTTTGTTTTAGGATAACAAATTGCTTGAAGTGTTAACTGCTAATATATGCTCAAATTATTACCTTCTCATTGTGATGTATATTTCCAAATTCAAAACTTATGTTACTAAACCAGTCACAACTTATGTCTTGCTCTTTCAGATTGATTAACCCTGTGGTTGTATCCCCAACAATTGCTGCCGTTGGACTTTCATTTTACAGCTATGGTTTTCCGCAAATGGGTGCATGTCTTGAGATTGGCATGTTGCAGATTCTATTGGTTATTATTTTTTCTCTAGTAAGTTCTGTTCTGGCATTTTCCTTTTTTACCCTTGATTTATCTTCTATTTCTAATTGATATGTTTCTGCTTAGCTTAAAAATCTTACTATATTTACATGTTCTCTGTCTTTCAGTACCTCCGCAAGGCATCTGTTTTGGGACACCGCATATTTCTAATTTATGCTGTAAGTAAACCAAATGTCCATTTCTTCTGTTTCTGAATTTCAATACTTTGGTTCAACTTGTATAGTAATATGTAACTATATGTATTTTAAAATTATGAACTCAGGTACCGTTGGGTCTGGCTATTACATGGGCTATATCTTTCCTTTTGACGGAAGCAGGGGCCTACAAGTATGATGGCTGTGATGTAAATATACCAACCTCAAATATGATATCTGATCACTGCAGAAAACATGTGGCCAGGATAAAAAGCTGTAGAGCTGATGCTTCCCATGCATTAAGATCTTCCCCATGGTTTAGATTTCCATACCCACTACAATGGGGTACACCTGTTTTCAACTGGAAAATGGCTCTTGTTATGTGCATGGTGTCTTTTATTTCTTCTGTTGATTCAGTAAGTTGCAAGATCTTCTACTTGATAAGTACTTGTGGTGATTAGTGAATTTATGGACGTGTGGTTTCATGTAGGTTGGGTCATACCATGCGTCATCTTTATTGGTGGCATCTAGGCCTCCTACACCAGGTGTTGTGAGCCGTGGGATCGGTCTTGAAGGCCTGTGTAGCGTCTTGGCTGGTTTGTGGGGCACTGGGACTGGTTCAACTTCTCTGACTGAAAATGTGCACACAATTGCAGTCACTAAAATGGGAAGTCGCAAAGCAGTTGAGGTGGGAGCCTGTGTATTGATCGTATTGTCCCTAGTAGGTATGGATTTCTTTATTCAAAGTTTTCAAGATCTATAATTTCTGAAATCAGTTAAATTCTTACTCCCTCCACCTAGAAATAAATGTCTTAAAGTTTCTATTTTAATTTGTCCCTAAAAGAATGTCAACTAGCAAAACTATTTTTCAAGATCCTCATTCTACCGTTATTTACACTATCACAAAGCTACTTTAACTAATTACCTCTAGAACTATATTCATTTTAGAAGAGTAAAATAGACCTTTCTCTGTTATTAGAGCGCATTAATTATACCTTTTCTAAAACTACGCGGTCACATCTAGCCGACACATATTTCAAGACATATGGAGTATTAAGATTGACTTGTATTAGGTGATAATGTATCCATAGGCAACCCAAGTATCATATTACTTTCATTTATGCCAATTTTGGCTAAAAGTTACCGGAAAGTTGTACAATGATAGAAAAGGCCCAAGAAGATTGTATATTCTTGTTTGGAAGTCCACTGCAATATTTTACAAACTATTTTTTACCTATAGCATGTTGACACCTCATCAAGTGTGTTTATATCATTCTGAATATTGAAGGCAATTTTGTTTTGAGCAAGTGGAAGTGGTATAAACAAAACCAAATTGATACTTTAACAAAAGTTTGTAACCCTAGAAAAACATCTATGACTTTTGGAAGTATGCCTCAAATTTATACTATGTAAAGCCTTGTTTTTACTTTACAAACAAATTTTAAACTATAATATGTTGACACCTTATAAATCATAAGGTATCCATGTATATTTGGATTTGCAGGTCATTTACGTCTTGCGGTAGTGTTTGGCCAGGAATAATCATAAATAAAACCAAATTGATACTTGGGCATGTAATGTTGTTTAATATTTGAGTAGCCTTGTTGTAACCTTATAAATACTTGGGTGGCATATGCATATATAATATTTTCTACAAAATTCAGTTTAATTCATTATATTTTGATTTTCTATGTCCATGTACTGACAGGTAAAGTAGGAGGGTTTATTGCATCGATACCTCAAGTAATGGTTGCGGGTTTGCTATGCATTATGTGGGCAATGCTTGCAGCATTGGGCTTATCAAATCTGCGTTACAGTGAGGCTGGAAGTTCCCGCAACATCATCATTATTGGGCTTTCTTGTTTTTCTCACTATCAGTTCCAGCCTACTTTCAGCAATACGGTCTCTCCCCAAATTCCAACTCATCCGTTCCTACTTACTTTCAGCCTTACATTGTTGCTTCTCATGGCCCTTTCCGTTCACAATATGGAGGGGTATGTTATCTAACTTTATTTCGATTGTTGAAAGTGAATAGGGCCTTCACCATGTTTTCATCACAATATACACCAATTTCTCACGAGATCTGTCCAAACACTTGTCTATTGATTTATCATGTTCTCGTGCCTTATCACAAGATTTAACGAAATTCTTGTGATTTACGAAAAAATTATAAATTTTAGGAGTTTAGATATGTTATTTAGGGGCCAGTTCATATATATCCTTCTAAATTTCATTATTTTAGATACACCATTCAATAGTAAATATCATAGAATCAGTTACTTATGACCGCCTCTATCACTGAATAAAACAGTAATTGTTTGCTTATTTAGTGAAAGGATTGTTATAAATGGCCAAGTTGATTATATTTACTATAGAATATGTAATATGAGTTTTCTTAGTGTTTTGAAAGTATAAGTATGAAATTTTGAACTTTTAAAAGGTTATGAAATTCATCCTAATTTAGAAAGGCTGAGAGGCCTATTTTAGTTCATAGTATAGTTTTTTTAAACGGCTTTCTGGTGGGGCTCAGTAATAGAATAATTCTCTTGACCCGAATTCAAACAGAAGTCCAAATAAAAATTTGGTTCTGACTTCTGAATATGGGTTTGGTGACCTGATATTTATTTGATCACTCCGGTTGGTTCGAATTAAAAAACCTCTACACCAGAAAACAAAATAAAGATCCGGTATATGTTATATTAATGTCTTATGAAGCTTGTGTTTTATATGATTACAGCTAAATTATGTGATGAACACATTGTTGTCCTTCCACATGGTGATAGCATTCCTAGTGGCTGTAGTTTTAGACAACACAGTGCCTGGGAGTAAGCAAGAACGAGGGGTGTATGTGTGGTCTGAACCAGAATCGGCTCGAAGGGAGCCTGCTGTGGCTAAAGACTATGGGCTACCATTTAGAGTTGGAAGAATGTTCCGATGGGTGAGATGGGTTGGGCTCTAACGAAAAAACTATAACCCATGAAAGTTTTGCCTCGAAAAGAAAATGGTTGTTTCTGAACCATATTGTAAAAGGGATGACGTGTGAGTTCTGAATCGAGCATGGGTGCAGGTTGTGAAGAATGAAGAAACAGGTTGATTTTGTACATTCGAGAGAATCTGTGTTGTAATGTTAAACTGTCCTGCTTTTGTATGTAGTTTGTAATTGAATATTTTTCTTGTTTAATTGAGCCCTCGATTGTCGTCTTTTATATTTTGATTAGTTTTTATATTCTTTTTAAAACAGCTTTTAATCTACTTTTATACATGTATATTACAGGATTGCATCTCTTGACTTCTAGGATAGAAACATCTTACCACACGAATGTCCTCTTGAAACAACTGTTTGTTTATGCCTTCAAAAAAGCTGGTTTTGTGGTAACAAGCAGACGTTTTGTCAGAATCCCTTTAGCGATCTTTCACAAAGTCGACAAGTGGTTATTCTTCAGTAATCATAATGTCAAGGTATGAACTCATCAAGAAAGAAGATCATACAATCATCTTTCAAAGATTCAAGATCTCAAGTGAAAGGGTTGTGAATTCATTCACATTCTGATATCGTCCCCCATAGTCTTCATAGTCTAGCTTTTCAATTTATCTTTGAATTTAACACAAATAGAAATGCCTCATAGGGTATCAAAAGCTCTTTTAACTTAAATATTACACCAAATTGATCTCTCTATTTATACCAATATCAATGAGTATTATGTAACACTATATTTATACTAGTATGGGTGCAAATGATCTAAATAAATACACTAAGAAAATGAACTTTTTAATAGATTGTTCACGAATATTTAACGAATAAAATTCTTTATTATGTTCTTTCGTTAAGGAAATAAACACATTCATGAACTATTCATGAATACTTACTTAACACAAATGAACATGTACAAAACAAAAAATAAATGTTCATGAACATAAACAAATACAAACAAAAGTACATGAAAACAAATGAACATAAATGATTATATATTTATTTTAGAATAAAATCTACGTCTTCATCAAAATAAATAAACCATTAACATAAATATTCAAAGATACATTTCACGAAAAAACAACTCTACTTTAACTTTCTTTGATCTCACCATCACCAAAAATCGGTTCTATAGAGTTCAAACTTAAATATGCTAATATAGGTCATGTTTGGGATTGTTTATTTATATATATTTTTTGACTTCTTACAAGGAGTTTTAAAAAGTTAGATTTTTTAACGTCTCGTAAACTCCTTTTCCTTCTTACATCTTCAACTCTATCTAAACACATTTTCACATTCTTTCAACTTATCTTCTTTTCATAGTAAACACCCACATACACTTCATGTCATATGATTAACCCTTTTTTGCGTATACTCTTCTTCTTCCTTTGCAATCCGCATCAATTTTTGCTTCAATGGCCTCGATTTGTTGATTTTAGTTTATTTGGGGCAAACATCTGTTTTCTTAAGACACTTTTCTAGAGTTTGAATCAAAATGGTTCGAGATACGTTTATGCCTCTCCTTTTGCTTCCATGTATATAATTTGGGTTCTCATGCCTCCCTTGTTACATTCTCCATGTTCATAAATACCTATAGGGTTTTGCTTTCTGTAATAGATTCATGAAATATAGGATATTACAATGAGTTTACATTTACGTCAACCGGAAACATGTGATTTAATGGGGTACCGGATGATTTTTGAACTCGGTTAAACTGTTTCCGTTCAAAAGTAACAAACTTGCATAAGTAAACCATACTAGTAACTATGGTTTTGCATAAAGATTGTCATTTAATCATGTTTTAATTATGAATAGTGATTTGATGCATAAATGTGGGCGTCTTGCTTGCAACATGTAGATCATAGGAGTTTAAACGTTGAATTCATCTCCTATCCACATGGGTTCTGATTTCTTTATAGAATGCAAGATTTATTTAATTTGTTTTCGTAAAAATCAAGGTTTAATTTACCTCCAATTCACTTTTCAATGTAAGTTTGATTACTCTTGTTGTCCAATCTGACAAGTAAAGACAATGTTCATAACTCAATCTTCACTTTGAAGTTAAACACTAACCTCTTTTAACATTCACATCATTCACAAATTCAAGATTTAATAGTATCCGATTGGATATTGTAGTTAGCTAAAAGTTGAGATACATATACGTCAACAAATGGTATCGCTCAAGCGAAATGAAATCAACAAACAATGGGTACTTCGAATGGAGCATCATTGATTAGGATGCTGCAGGTACCATGGGTCCTCTTACTCCCAATCGAGTTGCCTCACGGGTCTATTCGCCGTAGGAAGAAATTCCAACTATGATGCTTTCTAACACGATAGGACTTCAGATGGGGATTTGAATTCTAGGCATGTACAGTCTTTTACGGCGGAAGGAAGCCCTTGTTTCAGCCAACTTTTAATGGCAAAGTAAAAGGTTAGCCGCTAGAAAAACGAAACCTGTATATTCTTTCCCATGTACAGTCTACAGAAGAGAGATATTAAATCGTTATCCTTTGTAGCCACCAGGGAAGCAGAGCCTTCCTTGGCTACACTTGCTATTGCTGCTTGGGATTCCCCAGGTTATCTTTCGGCTTCACTCACTACCCTCATCTCTGGACCTTTGTCTCCTTCTTAGCCCTCCACTTGATCCAAGGGTGATCTTTAATAGTTAACTACTAAGATACGTACATAGGTAGAAAGAAGGAAAAGTTATTAGGTGTAAACATAAGCAAAGAAATGACAGAGCATTTTCCCGAAAGATAATACCTTATATGAGGTTGTATCGTTGTATTTCATAAGTCATTCGATTATGGGTTGTGTTCTTTAACATCAAATAACTTCTTAGATAAAGGTTTGGTAAACATACCCTTGCTGAACGGTAAGCGAGCATCAAAAGAACATGCAGATAATCATAATCATTGGAGCTATAAACGAATGAATTTCATTGATAATGCACAATTGTTTAAGTTCTTACCAAGGAAGTTTGATGCTACTTAAGTGTACAAAACAAACAGGCAAACATAATACACATAATGTTGTTATTTTGTACGAAAAGATGAAAATTTGCAAAAGTGTTAGCACCTAAACATTCAAGCCATGACAAAGGAATAATGAATTCTTTTTGTATAGTGTTTATCCGCGATGAGTATAAAATCAACTGTAAAAATCTTTAATTTAACACTCTATTGCTATGTGAAACACCCTCTGTAGGTTGTTTTTCCAGTTTATTATGTTATTTTATTTACTAAACAAATAAACATAAACGAATTTTTTATTGAATGATTTACGTAATATTATGCTACCTCTCTCCTCTCCTCCGGATACATAAATCATTTGATACTATGTTCTTTTTCTAAAATTTTTGATCCATATGTTAGACGGGTCAAACACGGTGCAAGTTGACACGAACCCGACCCGAAAGCAAAAATCCCCCTATTGCTTTCCGTTTTCTCAATTGTCTACAACAACTAGGGTTTTCTTCTCCGGTGGTTGATTCCGACCACCGTGTCGCCGTCGTTATATCTCCTCAAGGTGATGTTACTAACGAACTAACCTTGTATGGTATCGATTCTAGAACTCTGATACACTTGTGTTAGCTGTTATTCGTAATTTGGTATCAATAGGGAAATATCACCCGAATCAAACCTAGGTCACCGGATGTTGAAAATTGAGTTGATATTTATGTGGTTCTTTTGTATGTGCTTCTGGTTTTTGACTTTTTGTTGTGATAGGATACGTTAATTGCTTCTGAATCAAGGAAAACAAGTTGTTCCTGCTGCTACAAACTAATAAACAAAAGTGCATTGCTACATATGTTGTAACTATCTGAGATTGATATGTCGTTTTGTTTTTCATCTTCTACACTGCTACACACTAGTTGAAACTAGATAAATATTAATATAACTATCTAACTAGGGCTTTCTATATGTGTAGTGAATACAGGTTAGAACTTAGAAGTTAGGTCGTTCCTCATGTTTTGATGGGTTCATCTGGTTAAAGTTCGGTTTATGATGCCTCATCATGCTTGCTTGTAATATCAAGAAGCAATACTATACACATTTCAGAAGTTTGAATAAAAGAGACTGATTTTGAGAGAAGGAAGCAATTTATGACAAGCAAACCATTATACCAATGGAGGTTTCATAGTCTTTTATGGGAATAATTAATAACTTATATATGATACCATTCTGAAATACCGAACTAAGGAGTCTTGAATTTACCATAAGCCAAGCAGTGAATCCATCTTTGTAACAAAACTAATGGGAGATGTCTTGTGTTATGAGTGACTGCAAAAATGCTGATTAACATTACAATCTTTTGCTTGAAAATACATCTTTTACATTGAGATTTGGTCGTTACAGGGTCTTTGAAGATGTTCAAGTCATTGGTTTTGAAAGCTAGTTCTACACAGAAAGTTTACAATCTTTCCCGCTGCAATCAACAGGTACTATTTAATGCTATTTTGTCCAAAATATTCGGCGTTTGACTTGACAAGTTCAATGAAAATGTTTCACCACTGATGCTAAAGCACCCTTCAGGCTTATCAAATAAACAGTATATGGAAACTTATGTATCAAATTCAAATTTGCTTTCTTAAGAGGTTTTATGGGACGGCTAAGAAAAGTGATTCATATTTGTTTTGTTATCTTTTACGGCAGCGAGGATTGCACAGCAGAAATAAGATGGCAATGGAATACATTGCAAAAGGGTGGAATGCATTGAAGGAGGTTGATAGGGTGATCGACTATTGTGAACCTAGAGATAAGCGCCTCATTCCTCACCTTAAGGTAACTACACATCTCTTTAAAGAGAATGCATAAATACATTAATGTGCATTTGTTTAGATATTCTTTCTTGAATGTATATTTATTTTCCTATTGGGTTATTTCTCATCTTAGACTGCAAAGGACAATTTTGAAATGGCTTTGGAAGTTGACAATTCAAACACACATGCCAGATATTGGTTATCCAGACTGCACCTGAAATACCATGTCCCCGGTCAATGCAAAGCTATGTAAGAATATAAATACATCAAATGTGAGAATATCTGTCATAAAATGCATTTTTCATTTTCTTGGTTTTGAAACAGAGGGGCTGCTTTGTTGGTTGAAGCTGCAGATATGGGTGATGCAGATGCTCAATATGAATTGGGTCGTAATTTAAGAATTGAGGTTAGCCTCTCTAGACTTAATCTTCAATATTAGTCTTCATTTGTGAAAATTTTCTATTACTATAATTATTATGCCCAGAATGAGGGTGTTTACACAGATCAAGAAGCTTTTTATTATTTGGAGAAGGCAGCTGACCAGGTATATCACTAATGCCATAATTACTATAAGTTTGTAATACTATTGAATGCTTTCCCATGATTTATTTATTTATTATTATTTGGACTTGGCATTTTTTTTGTTTTAGTTGCACCCTGGTGCTCTCTACCTTCTGGGAGCTGTCTATTTGACAGGCGACTGTGTTAAGAAAGATATCGCTTCAGCATTATGGTGTTTTCATAGAGCTTCAGAGAAGGTATAATATGAAAAGTATATGCCTTTTTCTCAATTTTAATACCTACATGCTACAAGATGTAGCATGGCTTCCAAGTTATTCTCAAATTTCTAAGAATGCAATCATTTTGTAAAACAATGTTCTTTTTACTTCAAAGTCAAACGTAAATAGTTATTGTTTTTGTGGCAAGTATATTAAAGGGTAGAAGTTGATGAAAAATACCATGCAACTATTCAAGTAAAGATCAGGTACCTTGCAACTTTTTTTGACAACGTGCAGGGTCATGCTGGGGCAGCAATTGCATGTGGGTCTCTTCTTATTAGAGGTATATATATACCCTTTTATGACAGCTTCTAAATCTCTGTTTTTTTTCATTATTCATCTCAAACCTGTGTGTTTACGAACAAATACACTAATCTTTTATCATCCCTGATAAATAAAGTTTTTAATTTATTCTATTCATTATTTCCTCCGTCAAAATCTTTATTTTCTTAAAAATCAACTTTTTTATGTTTTAATTCTCACTCAGGCTAAATTTATGTTCGAAATATTCATATTCGTGATTGTCGTTTAGTTTTATCATGTTTGAGTCCCTATGAGCCGGGTGTCTCATTGGGAGCAACCTTTCTGTCGTCTCGGATAAAGGTAAGGTTTGTTCTCATCTAACCCTCCCCGGATCCCACTTTATGAGTGAGATGTTGCGGTGTGTATGTTTGTTTGTTTATCTTTTTGAGTCATCTTTTTAAATATATGAAATTAAATATGATAGCGGGTTTCATTTCTTGGACTCTTTCAGCCCCTTTGCTAATTCTGACATGGATCTATCTGATTCTTTTCACCAGGCTATGAACTTCCCAAGTCTGTATCGAAATTTGTTAAAAAGAACGAGCTTACTGGTGGGAAAATAAGGAAGAAATCAGGCGAACCTAAACCTAATCCAATCCAATGGCAAGAGAACAATTTGAGAATGCTGCAAAATTAGGAAATGATCTTGGATTTAGATGGTTAAAGCGACTTGACGAGGAAGAAAAGCGATTTCAGGCTGCATAAATTAGGTAGACACATATGTATACATGTTAAACTTGTCTCTTATAAAGTATTGCAGTATGAAGTGTTAGAAAAGGAATATTAGAAAAACATTAGGATCTGTATTCCAGCCTGCAATACTAAGGATGGAAGATTTTGATTTGATTCAGATTAATAAAGAACGAAAAGTAAACGTTGTTTGAATCAAGTTTGATATTTTTTTGTAGCTTTTTAGGGTGTGATTCTTACTTGACACAAATGTAACACAAAGTTAATGAGTTTGGATTCTTACTTCATTAGAATTATATGTTATGTTATTAATTCTTATATATTTTAGTTATAGCTAATATAGTAGATAAACCGAACAAACAGTAAGGAGACATTTTGTGTTTCTTATATCCACTTTAATCAAACAAAGAAATCTATATCAACATCTATATTATCTATACTATATAATAATTCTTTTTCAAGCAATATGTGTCAACTAAACTTTTGTTTCTAGCATTTCTTTCCTATTACATAAAAATAATTTTAAATAAATAAACCAAATATTTATATATTCAAAACCATGCCTTTCGAGCCAAACGTAACGCCCGTCCTCCAAAACAAAAATAAAAAGGGGGAAGAAAGATGGAGTGCAGCCTGTAAAGTACATAAAACGCACAATCGGGTTGTTCACGCAACGGATCACGCTATTTATCTATAGATATTTAAAAAGAGAAAGAAGCGTGAAAGTAATAGCTTTATGTTATGGCCGCCCCCGGCTTACGGTTCAAATTGGTTTAGGGAAATATAACTTTATTTTAATAAATGATTAAAACATACTAAATTATAATATTTTTATTCTATCTATCTTAAGATTCAATTTAATAATTCTTGATTTTTATTATTTCTATTTATAATTATTTAAATATTTATTATCTATTATACTAATAACATGTAACATACAAAATATTAATAAAGCCTAATGATTTTAGGGTAGGGTTATAGTAAAAATATATTTAATCTAAAAAATCTTTAGAAAATTTGTGGGCTGACATGTGGCCTTTTATTGTTTTAAGGAAGATGACAATTTGATCATTATGTTAAATATGTCAACTAATTGTGTCTTATACATTTACTGTGCCAAAAATTACTTTATTGTGTTATATATTTTACATCATTTGTTATACGTATTTATCATTACATTTTATATTTTAGATCAATTTGTGTTATTTTTGTTATTGATTTTATAAGTTATATAAACTTGTTATCTATTATTGTGTTTTACAATTAGACTATATAATGATATACTTTCATCAATGTATTTTCTAAAACTCATAGCGTTAATGATAACACATTATGTTATTTTTATCATTGTTTTTATAAATTATATAAACTTGTTATCTATCATATGTTTTAAAACTATAAGTACACAATTATGTTATTTTGCCAAATGTTATAGTATTCAAGATAACACAATTACGATAAAAAACATAATGAGACATTGTGTTACATAATCATTGTTTTTAATGTATCTTACTACTCTAATAAAAGAGTAACTTGATGCGGCACGTGTTAGTACCACAATCACCATCACCAAAATTTTCCCGTCTCTCTCTCGTATTAAATGATTATCTTAACTACTAATAATAATATTTCACATTATATCACATATAATAAATTAAAAAAGAGATCTATTCATTAATGTTATTTCTAAATAAATAAATTTTTTATAAAATAGTAAATTTTTCTAAAGCATAAAACTTTGTTGAAAATACGGAATTTTTTAAATTGGTATTTTTAAAAATTCAATATAAAAATAAATAATTTGGGAGTTATAATAAGAAAATTTTAAAAAAATGACATTTTTATACAAATTGTTTGATAACAAAATGTTTATTTTTTATCACTATTTTATTAGTTATAGTCATTTCTCATACGTAATTTAAGTCATATCATATCTTAGAATATCATTTTATAATAAATAAATTTTATTATATGAATAATTTATTTATTCAACCCGTGTAATGCAAGGGTTTACTAAACATAGTTAGATTAATAGTTGTTAAGTTGTTATCATAATTACATATTAGTGATACACATCAATGTTATTCAACCATTATATTAATTTAAAATGTATCATTTGAAAAAAACACAATAACTAACAAAAAGACACAACGAACAACATTTAAGATACAATAATGAAATATAATCTTAAAACATAAAAGATTTGTTATATTTTTATATAACAATACTAATACTTATTTTAAAGATAAAAAACTCCTTTTTATGGTGTAGTTTAATTTTTTTTTTTTTTTAAACATAAAAAAGTTATAAATGTTTAATAAAATAGAGTAACTTGTAAAAAGTCAATAAAAATGACTATTATTAAAATACATCTCAAACAATTTTTTCCTATAATTTAATCTCAACCATTAATTAAAATGATTGATCGTTAAAATCACTTATTACACTTTCTAGTTTAAAGAATTTTTTATTTGAATATATCTCAATAATATTAATATGTTAAATTTCTTTGTATGAGTTTCTAATTTAACGGACTGTTTTTCTTGTTTGTGAAACTTTATTAAGAAAGTGAGCTTGTTCGTACTCTCTTGTGTATGTTTGTTAATACAATAGTACTATAAATTAACATACATTATTACAATCAAGTATAGATAAACTACACCAAACCCAAATATAGAAGAAACAAACATACAAATTAAGATTAAACAATCATATCTATATTAATTAAGTTACTTATTTTTCAAAACCTTTTCCCCATCTTTTCATCTGCGCACACGCAGACGCCGAAAGAGATTTTAAGTGCACACACTGTTTGATTTTTGAAAAACGTTTAATTAAAACACGTCTTCTTGATGTCTGCATGAAGAAGATGTGGACCTACCACTTCTAAACTATTCTCAACCTCTTCTAATTTTTCCTTAACTCCCCCAAACCCTGAAACCCACATTCACTTGTGTGCAACTCTTCCCCACCTCTCCTCTCATCATCGGCCAACCTCCACCCAACCGCCGCTGCGCCGTTGGTCTGCTGCCCTCCCCCTCCACCGCGCGTCCTCCCCCTCGCTGCGTTGCCCTCCCTCGCCGCGCTGCCCTCCCCCACGCTGCCATCCCTACGCTGCCGCCCTCCTTACACTTCAAGGTTAGTTTTTTCTTTTTAACTTTTGTGATTTGGTTTAAATTTTTAGTTGATTTGTTGTTTATGTAAGATGTTTTGTGATTTGGTTAGTATGATTTGTTATTTGGTTAGTATGATTTGTTATTTGGTTTAGGATTTTGTTAGATGTGTGATATTAGATGGTTTGATTTGTGATTTAGAATATTATAGCATTTTGCAAATATTTTAAATAAACAAACAGTTTTTTTCTTATAGACTGTAGACGTTTGGTCCACCTCTTCTGCTGTAGATTTCTACAGATGTGATCAGTAGACTGCAGACGTTTTCCAACAGAAAAAACAACAACACCTAAGTGTCATTATCACCGGATATTTAACGTTATTTAGTATCTTAACAATAAACAACGATATCTAAATAAAAGTCTAAATGCCATCAGATAATTAAATAAAATCTTTTTAAGTTCATAATTTCAACGATTTTAAGTAACTAAATCATTAACACCCTAGTTATATTGTTTTCATCCACAAAGTAATTACATAAAATGCACTTGAATAAAGAAATGTCGAGGCTATTTTTTTTAAACGGCAATGTATGACCCTGAAGAATAAGTATTATCATAATCGGGTTTATCTATTTATTTTCCAGTCGAAATCACACTCCCCACCCCTTAAATAGGAAACTCACTATTAGAAAAAAAAGCCCTTGCACAAGTCTTAACATTTTCTTTCAAAATTATATTTGAACTCATGGTTTACTATATTTATATGTTATGTGTATCTTATTAAATTTTAAAAATTAAATAAGGAAGTGGGCTATTTCTTGATTATTTGATTCCAATTATATAATGTGGCAAAATATTACTTGGAATATGCACATTAACCCTTTAGTAAACATAACTGTACGTATATTTGTACGTTGTACATCTTGGGATTTTTTACGACACGGTCTAACAATGTTTGTACATATCATATCGAGACAAAACACACGAGAATAAAACTACAAAAACATGTTTTGTGGAAACTAATTTTGGTTGAGTTGATCATTATACAAGCACAACTTTGCATACTAAGCGTCAGCTTTACGGAGTGAGTTTCAGGCTTTAAATAATCAAGCTATCAACTACTTTATAACTCATACCTGATATGTATCTTAAACCATTGAGTAAGTTTCCGTTTTAGCTTTCGCAACTCAACGTTATCATAATATTCCTTTAAAAGTACATATACGTTTTGAAGAATACAACTATACACATAATCAATACTTTAATAGTGTCAACTGTATTCATATATTATTACATTAACCTATCAACCGAAATGATAAAACTGGTATTGTAGTTGAAATCGGGAGGACACATTCTCTTTCGAAGATGCATTGTTTTACTAAACAAGGAACTGAAGGGGCGTATGTATGAGATTTAGGAATACGATTTATTATACATATAAGAATTGTTAATCATTCACAAAGAACATTACATAAAAAAAGACTTGCATTAAAAACTTGAATCCTAAAAAAAGGTTTACATAAAGATTCATTCTTCACTACGTCCATGCAAACAATTATCTCGCTGTGTTCAATTACTTCGGCATGAAGGTTGTTAACGATTACGTAATGATCAACGATTTTCTTCATTTTGATATCATGAATTTCTTTGAAAGGAGGTTCATCGTCATTTCACATTAATAACATGGTGCACGGCATTCGTTTTTTAAAATCATATTATATAGAATGATCGATGCACACATACATTATTTTCTTTTAATTCTTTCTAAAAAGAAATCTATCAATAATAAGTTACATATATTTACGTCCTTAAAATCATTCGTTTTTTATACATTATTTCTACCATAGAGAAATCTATCAATAATAAGTTACATATATTTACGTCCTTCAGTACTCTAGATAAAACCAATGCGTGAAGGATCATTAGAACCCATATATTCAGATT
>CM046458.1:66039474-66402189 GCA_025506515.1 Flaveria trinervia | reverse complement strand
TTCTGTATGGACCAATGAGCAATGCATCAACTATATGCGCGATGGAAATCGGGTGATGGGCCATTTATATCCCTCGAAAGGGTCAACTATATCCCTCGAAGGGTCAACTGTATCCCTCGAAGGGTCAACTGTATCCCTCGAAAGGGTCAACTGTATCCCTCGAAAAGGTCAACTATATCCCTCGAAAGGGTTCTATGTACTGTGTACAAGGCCGACCTAATCACCCAGGACACGCTACAAAGGTCCTGCCAATCTCAATTGATTGGCCCTGTGTGCATAAAAGGGTAGCTAACCCGCAACACAGTTGAGCTAACGACAACGTGGTCGTGTACCTCCTGTAAGCTTGCAAGACTTGTTAACATTTTATTAATGTTCCTCTTCTTTTCTTTATTGCTCTTTCACTTTATTATTACGATATACTTTACGTTACGATAATAAACATACCACGTAAAGTCACATACTATAAGTAATAATATTAGTAGTAATAATAATAATAATAAGGAACAATCATACGTAATCATATCATGCATGAGACATCATCATTATCAAGCCCTAGTCAACTTTGGTCAAAACCCTAGAGCACAGACTCCTAGAAAATTCTGTAAAATTTTCTAAGTGCTTAGGCGCATGGGAACTATTTGGGCGCATGATCCCTGTGCGGGCGTTTCATCACTATGTAGACGCATCAGCCAACACTTAATCATTTATCACTTTAGGCGCATGAACTATTCAGGCGCATGGGCACTATTGGTGCGTAAGAACACTTAGGCACATGGGTTATTTGGACGCATGGACATTTAGGCGCATGGGCCACTTGGGCGCATGGGTACTATTGAGGCGCATGAGCCCTACACTTAGTCGTCCGACTACTATTTCTAGGTGCATGGACCACTATTCAGGCGAATGGATTACACTTAAATCTTTCTAAGGCATTTTCAGGCGCATGAGCCTCTCATCTAGGTGCATGAACCTTCTGTTCAACATGTTTCCAGTATGTTTTCAAACCCAAATCATCAAACGCGTCTGTTCTAAACTTAATATGGCTATTCTAAACATGAACAACCTATAAGCATTCAAGAACAAGTAAAAACATACATAAGCTTTGTAAATCGTTTTAATGCATTTTCAGCCTCAAAGATAGTTTAAAACAAGTAAAAACCGGGGTCTAGAACTCACCTGGTGCAACTTGGGTATTTCTTCCTTTCCAACCCACTTGTAATGAGTTCAAACACCTAAAAACAACACCAAACACACACACCCGAGCACATACATAAACACATAAGCACATATGCATATAACCGGGATAAAACCCGTCGTAAACATGTAAAACCACGAATTCTTACCTTGAGTTCGTTCACTTCTTATTCTTCTTCTTCTACAAGCCGAGAGTTTCCCCTGCTCTCTCTCTCTCTAAAAACAAAGAAGATGTTGATGTGAAGTGAGGGTGGGCGGCCATGCCTACCTTTACACCAACTTTATCAAAGATTTGTCCTTTTGGACACTTTTAGTCACTCCACTTGGACTTAATTGTCTTTCTTTCTTTATTTTTTATATATTGTCTTTTAAAAAAAATAACCGGGTGTTACATACTACGATAGTCGTATTCGATTGAAGCGGTTGGGCAATGGATAAGGTCTTATAAATAAACATGAAAAATAATAGAATATGTATATATATATATATATAATAGTTATATATTAAGAATTTAATAAGATAATATTTCATTCAAATAGTAATTAGTTATACAATAAAGATAGCAAATATTTATTTAAAACATTACAATTAGGATAATATTAAATGCAGGAAACTAATTAGAATCTAATATTATTAAATAATGTATTAATAATGTGAATTAAATATATAAAGAAATAGTTTACTAAATAGGGGCAAATGAATTATTGTATATTACACATGTGTCATATGATTAAATTACATATCTATATATCTATAGGTATTTATTCCGTTAATTATTGCCAAAACTAATTTTTAATAAATAGACTATCTTCTATATGTTTGCAATTATTGTAAACCAAATAACCACAAAAATCATTCTGTACTAACATTAACCTAATTGAAGTCTAATATTGGTAGCAACGGTAACATAACTTCCCGGTCGTTATAGATTTATTAGTTACTATCAACTCGAAGTATAAAAATAGTATAGTAACTGAAATCATAGTTACATTATGTGAGAACCATTTTATTTTCATACTACATTTCAGCTCTTCAGCTCTTACTTTGTAGACCGGTCTTACGAGGGACGTAACTACTAGATTTGGGACTATGGTTTATTAAAAATATACACATTATTAATAAATCATACATATTAGTACATTATAAAAAACATTTTAAAAGCATTTCTCTAATAAAAATTACATAAATATTCATTTTCGGTCCTCCATCTAAATTATTGTCCCCAATGTGTTCAATTAAATCCTTGAAAATGTTTATTCGTATCATAATTTCATAATTCATGATTTTTTCTTCATTTTTTTTACAATAGATTTCTTCAAAATAAGGCTTGTTATCATCATCACCGTATTAACACACTGCACAGTATACACTTCCCAAAATCATATCAAATAGAATTGTTACACCCTATAAACACGCTAGTTGTTGATGTGATTTTGAATATTTCGTTTTAACGCACTAGACATGTAAACAATTTCACAGACACATTGACACATGATGTATTCCATCAGAAAGATAACACCTGCGTTTGTACTATGTTCCTCAAAGTGTGAACGCGGACTCGTGTGCATCTCCATTTATAATATGTAGACAATCAACAATGGATCCGGAACGTCTATCTCTTGTGAATCTGGATTCTTGTTATATTTTATTTGACTTTTTAAATTAAAGAATAAAATGACTTATTATCTTCATATGGAGCGCATTTTACTCTATTTGTAATATCCATTAGACCAATTGTAATAGACTCTAATTCTTTTTTACTTGTGATCTTATGCAAAATAAAGAAAAGTAATAGATAACATTAGAACCTAGAACAGAAAAAATAAAGCTTTACCCTAGTTAATATATAACATGTAAGCTTTATATTCTAAAAGAGAAAAATGTATCATCGTAAGTTGTCAACCCTATAATCTCCTAGTTAAAACCATTAGGGAGCTCGCCCCTAATAACTAAATGGCCACTAATCATGTTTGCATCTTGAACAAAAGTATTAACCTCATCAACCTCCTTCCATATACCATACAAGCTAGATTTATGCAAATTGCATCTGGAACATAAGTATTAACCTCATCTTTTGCGTCCACCTCATTAATATGTATCCTCATGATATTATTATCTCGTGCCTCTGTTGTGAGTAGTACGACCATCCAACCCGAACCATAATGAATTATTATCTTAGCTCATCTAAGATTTTTGAATTTGTTTCCAGTCAGAAAATACCAATTGCATAATATCATTGTAACACCCCAAAATTCTATTTAAACGAAATGAAAAGAAAAGCAAGGGAAGGAATGTAAATTGTGCACAAGTGGAAGGGAAAAAGTGTACAAAGTACACTTTATTATTTAAGTATTAAGGGCATGGGTGCCCGTAATTTCTTCTTCATCTTTCCTTCACAGCTGAAAAGAAGAAGGAGAAGAGAGAGCCCGGTTCTAGAGAGAGAAAGAGGAAAAAGAAGCTAAAAAAGGTTAGTCTTCTCTTGTTTGAGCTCGGTTTCAGTTGGGTATTGAGTTCTTGACCGAAGTTCTGGTTGTTTAGAGTTTGTTTTCGGGATTCAAGAGCTGAATCGAAGGTGGGACTCGAACGGGAAGAGTGCTCTCAAAAGCTGCTTAAGGTGAGTTTCTAGAACCCCTCTTTTACGGATTTTAAACTGATTTAGGGCTATTATGCATAGTAAGTAAACGTTTTGAAAGAAACCGTGGGTTACAACTTTATGTTGTATGTTGTATGTATGTATGCATGTTATAGTGATGATTATGGGTTAGAGATGATGATTAGCATGCTTAGGTGTCCTTAGTATGTTAGATCTGTGTTTGGGTATGCTTAGAATGATTATCGGGTGAAATTGGTAACATAGAAAACATTCAGAATGATTCAGACGAAACATGAACAGTGGTCCATGCGCCTGAATTGCCGGCCATGCGCCAAAGGGGTGGCCCATGCGCCAAAGGGGTGACCCATGCGCCAAAGGGAAGGCCCATGCGCCCAAAGGGGAGGCCCATGCACCCAGTAATTAGCCAGGCATCCAAGTTGCTGGCCATGCGCCCAGCAGGAAGGCCCATGCGCCTAAACTGCTGACATGCGCCCAACAGATGGCCCATGCGCCTAAAATGGCTGGCCATGCGCCCAGCAGAGATGGCCCATGCGCCTGAATTGTGCCATGCGCCCAAAGTCTTAAAATGTAAAGTGTTGATGCGCCTAAACAGGGAGAAATGCCCAAACAGTGCCCATGCGCCCACACATGTTTTATACTTAGAATTTTTATGCTCATGCGCCTGGAAGGACCCATGCGCCCACTTTGGACTTGAGGTTTTCTAAGTGGTTTTTAGGGGTATTATGGAGAGATAAGCCTGGTTATGATGTGATGTCTTACGTTTGATGTGTGTTATGTATGTATGATGTGCCTGTATTGGTGATGGTGTATGTTTGTGTATGTGTTTCCTTATTCTGAACGTATGTCTTCCCTTGGCTTTGCGTTGAACGTTAATAAATGTAATGAAAGTATTATGTAACCGTAAAGTGAAAGATAATGAAAAGGAGGAACGTAATGAATGAATGCACACATGAATTAATGAACTAAAGAGAGAAGTAAAGAAAGGCTTGAAAGCAATATGTACAGAGGTGCACGGCTCTAAATGCCTTAAGCTCTATATTGTGAGGTTCAGCAAATCCTAAAGTGTGCACGCAAGGGTTCAGTCTTTGTGACTGACCTTCAGAGGTGTTACCATGACGGTGGGGGTGTTGTTACCCATTTCTATAAGGGTGTTACCCACAACGATGGGGGTGTTGTTCCATTTCTATGGGGGTGTTACCCATGTCGGGGGGTGTTGTTACCCATTTCTATGGGGGTGTTACCCACGACGGTGGGGTGTTGTTACCCATTTCTAGGGTGTTACCTGTAACATCTCGTATATTCGCTAACTAAAAGTTAACTTTGTTTCCTTGTAGGAACTAATTATGCTACTTATAAAACCTTATGGTTCATTCATGCTTATTTTTCTATTGTATATAATTTGTTTAATAACTATAAACAATAATAATAATAAAAATGATAATAAACAATAACTAAGAATAATAACAATAATAAATATTGTAATAATAATAATAATTTGTAAAAATTATTAAACTAAAATGTATAAAACTTTATTTAAAAGTCAAGGGTTAGTTTTGTCAATATAAACCTTAAAACAAAGTTTAAGACATAAAATGATAAAATCAAAATAAAAGGACCATTTGTGTAAATTTTCAAAAATCAAATCTTTTTCTTTCTCTCTCCCCGTAAAACCGACGGAGCTCCGGCCAAACTCCGGCCGAGCTCCGGCCACTTCAAAACCGCAAAATTTATTGTTTTCGAGACCCAAAACCATTCCCCAATCCTTCCAGCTACAACTTCGAACTTGAATGCATTTTAATTTCGTTTAATAAACGGTTACCAACACGATTCAATCACATAACCGAAACATCTTCAACCCACTAGCCGTTCGGGCATTAACACTTCTTTATAGCCTAATTAAACTAAACCTAACGATACTATACCATTTGTTAATCGAGCACCACACTCAATTTCACCTGGAAAAAACAGTTTCCAACACCAACGAGCCACAAAACAATTCGCAACCTGCAACTCAACGGGAAACATGTTCGAAGCACTGTTACACAAATTTCTTGAGGGCTTTCACTTATCAGCATCAATTGAAGCTTTCTGCAAGGTTAATTTGATTATAATCAACTCCAACATCGGAAATTCTACTCATCTCAGCCGAAACCTGTTCTTCGTTCATCTCTATCAATTCGATACTAACCACGTAAGAATCATACATCATAGTACTCGATTACTATGCGAAAAAAGCCCCATGAATATATTCGTTATCAACATCGAATTGATGCTCAATTTGGTTTGGCTAATTCTAGGGTTATGTAAATTGGGGGTTCTTGTGAGTGTGTTTTTAACATTTAAAAACCGGGTGATACCGCGGCTGTATGCCTTGGTTCACCGGTTAAGTCTTCTCATGCCACCTTGGAGGTCCCGGGTTCGAAACCCGGCCACCCCCATATTTTTTTTCAATGGCTTTTTCAGCCTTAAATCAATTCTAGAAAATTCCTAATAAATATAAAAAAATGTTTTTATAACGTTTAAAAATTTTTAAGGCATCAAATAAATTTCAATAATATTTCTAAAATTTTAAATAACTAAAAACCTTTGTAATAAAACATTTTAAAGATTATTCATGGATTATTTATATGGATTTAAAAAAAATAATAAAATTTTAGTGACCCGAACTTTCCCTTTAATTATTTATCTTTTAAATCACGTTATTTTAAATAGAGTTTCATAAAACATTAATTATGTAAATAGACATTTAAATATCATTTAAATAATTAGTTTTTATTTATTTTGACCATGCTAAATGACTTTAAATAATTTTATATTATTTTGCAAGTCATATAATTAAGTACATTATAAACATTGGTCTAAATGTACTTTTAAAACTTAAATATCCTATTATGTGTATTTAAGTATATATTTAAATGATTTTCTTTTAAAATAATAACTATTTATATGCTTATGGACTTGATACAATAATTTAAAAAATCATTTAAAATAATAATGGACATAATATTATCTTTATTAATCGCTAAAATTGGGAAAGTATATACTATCTTAGAAAATTATTAAGATTTAATTACATCATTATTATCTAATTTCATTTCTAAAATACTTAATCATATAAACCTATATAATTCCTGCTAATGGAATGAAATGTAAATAACTACATTATAAACTTATTGCTTAGCAAAAACCTTAAAAATATTAACACTCTACTTCTTGTGAACGATAATCGTATTGTTAACCTTAATCTTTATCTTGTAAATTATATATTAGATGCTTGTAATGGATACTTTGGATTTATCTTTTGGATCTTACTTTAATCTCTTATATCATCTTGTAATGCCTATATCCATGTGAGTATTCCATACCCCTTTTCTTATTTCACACTTGGGGTGGAAACATGTTAACTTATACTATTGCACTTGTAAACTTATTTGAGACTTGTAAACCTATGGTAATTCATCTTGTAAAGTTGTGGTTAGTTGAACTTTTGTGGTTACCATGTTATGGCGTTATATGTACAATCATTAACTATTGATAGCCCAGCGAAGTCATAGATCTATGGGCAAGACAAGCCTGCTTTGGTTGATCCAAGTACACTTAGTTGATCGTATAATCTTGTAAACGTTTGAGACTTGTAAAACTTTGTCGAGGTTTGATTGTTGCATTGTTCATAACATCCCTAATCACTTATTCACTAACTTATGACTTGAATTGCCATCTTTATATAATCTATGTATTAAAAACTATGGAATGCTCACCAACATTTTTATGTTGACCTTTTATTTTAACATGTTTCACGAATACCTCAAGTATGTGTTCTACTCTTTGAAGCTTATCACATCTAGGATTGGACCTAGAGATAAAATGGATGATCATGTTATTTGTAGCATTGTACATAATGTATTCTTTGTTTGAAACTTTTGCTTGTAATGTTACAATTGAATCTTATGATTAATATATTTGGATTTAATAAATAGCGTTATGTGGCTGTGAACAATCGTAACCCTCACATCTCAATGTTTCCGCCATCAAGGTTGGGGTGTGACATTACCCACGATGGTGGGGGTGTTATTACCCATTTCTATGGGGGTGTTACCCACGACGGTGGGGGTGTTGTTACCCATTTCTATGGGGGTGTTACCCACGACGGTGGGGGTGTTACCCACGACGGTGGGGGTGTTGTTACCCATTTCTATGGGGGTGTTACCCATGACGGTGGGGTGTTGTTACCCATTTCTATGGGGGTGTTTGTCAACCCCAACCTTGACGGCGGAAACGTCGAGATGTGAGGGTTAAAATGTTCACAGCCACATAACGCTATATTAAATTGTAAATATTATTATCATAAGTCTTGAAATAAAAATACAATCATAATTCCAAACAAGTAATAAGTTCGAATGCAACAAAAAACATAAAGTAAACTTTTTATTTCATTACTAGGTCCAAATCCTAGATTATGGCATGCTTCAAAAAGATCACTTTAAGCTTGAGGTTGACTGAAACATGATAAAAATAAGAGTCAACTAAAATAGTTGGTGAGTTTCCAAGGTTTTCATAATAATAAAAAAAGTTACAAGTAGCAATTCATGTCATAAGTTATAAGCTAGTAAGGTTATAGAACCATATCGTTACAACCAAACCTCGACTTGATTACAAGTATAAAAGATGGCTAAGTGTATTGGTTCCCTAGTGCACAAGCATACGGCTCTAGGAGTCGGCAATACATCGACTTTAGCACCAAATAGGCTTGTCAGGCCCAAAGATCTAAGACGTTGCCAGGCTAGCAATAGTTAATGATTGTAATCAAACTATGTATCTCATATAAACACTTACAATAAACAAATAACCATGACAGAATAATAAGTTGAATTGCACGTGATTTACAAGTCTCAAACGTGTATAAGTGTATCATGTATAAGTTATCATGTTTCACCCCAAATAGTGTGAAATAAAGTAAAAAGGGGCAAGAAAAACTCACTTGTCAAATAAATATAATGAAGATTAATAAGAATAAAATATGCCGTTCCAAGATAAAACGTCACAAGGCACCTAAATTTATAAATATTATAAGATTTAGGTTAATAATAAGATTAACGAGTAACATGAACTAGGGTATTAGAATTTAAGGATTTGTATAAAGTTATAATCTATTTATATAAAAAAAAATATATTTATGAAATTTATAAATTTATTTTTAAGGAAATTGATCCTTTGTAAATAACTTGTGATTTCATTATACAATTATATTTAAAAAATTCATAAATATCATGTTACATCCATAAACATAATATTATTTAATGTTTTTAAGTATAATAATCTACTTTTTATAAAATATTTAATTATTACATTTGTAAGTAATTTTATATTAAATATTACAAAGTTTTGCAAGAATAAATTTCTAAGAAATAATTAGATGGCTTTATAATTATTTAGGATTTATATAATTCATTTTTATAATTATTAAAATGTTTTTATAATTAGTTTTAAGCCAAAAAGGCTTAAAAATTTTTACATGAGGTGCCGGGTTCGAAACCGTGACCTCATGTAGGGGGAACATGACTTAACTAGTGAACCAGGCTTCCAGCCGCGGTTATAATCTGGTTTTAAAACTTAAGAACCATCGCGAATGAAACTCCCAAATTCCCATATAAACCCTAGAACTTGTTCACCCCAAATCGAACCCCAATTCGATTATAATCATGAAATAAACCTTGGGCTTTTAATCCCCAAGCAAAACCGAGTGTGTAGGTGAAATCAATTACCCGAATTGAAGAAGAATAGATGAAGAACAGTCGCTGCTAGGGCCGCGACACACGTACGAATGGTTCGATGCTCAAACATGACGGAAATCAAATTGAACTCGTGGGAAGCTTCGAATAGTGTTCTTGATGCAAAGCCCCTTGCCAATTTCAGTTTAAACCAATCGGAAGATGGGTTTCGACTATGTCGCAGCTCGCGATGGAATGTGATGATTGATTTGATGCTTGCGCTTGTTTCAGGTGGAATTGAAAGTTGTAATCGATTAGAGATAGATACAAGATGGTTCATGTTAAATTAATTCGATTATTATTGCGATTTAATGCTTGAAGGGTACGAACTTAAAGCTTCGGTTACTTCGAATTAGGAAGCATTTGTAACCGGTTTTAATCATGATCAAGTGGTTAATTGTGTTCGATTCGAGTCTAGGAACGTTTGGCATAGTTTTGGGGTTTCAATTCGAAGGAAAAAAACAACGATTTTAGGACCGCGGACTCCGGCCGGAGAGTGGCCGGAGTTGTGGCGGAAAAGCGGGGTAAAGGGGGCGGGTGGTTTGGGTTTTATTGTATTACACAATTGGTCCCTGCAGTTTGTTCTATTAAATTATGCTAAAACTTGCATTTAAAGTTTAAAGAATAACTATTTAACCCCTTGAACTTAATTAAGTTTTAACTTTGTTAACTTTGATAATTATTATTATTATTTTTATTATCATTATTATTATTATTATTATAATTATTATTATTATTATTATTTTTACATAATAGTATTTATACTTTATTAATATTAACATTATTATCATATAATATTTATAACTTTAAATTAAATAAGAAAAATCATACATAAATAGCCCACCAAGTTTCATAAATAGCATAAATGGCCCTTACAAGAACTAACAAAATTAACTTTTAGTTAACAAAAAAAAAACGAGATGTTACAGTGTTACCCACGACGGTAGGGGTGTTGTTACCCATTTCTATGGGGGTGTTACCCACGACGGGGGGGGTGTTGTTACCCGAGTATGTATAACTTCAAGGGTGTGGCATAAGGCCAAACATAGTTATGAGGTGAGCGACTCTGTGTTGCAACAGACTCGACAGAGGGCTTTGTCCGTGAGACGAGACAATGAGATGAGCGACTATGTGTTGCAACAGACTTGGATGGAGTTCAATCCCTGTGATTGACTCGTATGGGATCTTTTTCGCATATCCCGGTGCTGTGTCAGTCTTCAGACATAAGTCGGGGGTTTGTGGAGCAGGCCCGGCACAGCATCAGCTTTCGAGCATGAGTCGGGGATATTGCAAGAGACAAGATTCGAGTAATAAAGAGTAATGGACGAAAGATCATGTATGAAAAAACGTAAATGACTATCGTAATAAAGTACTGAACAGGATCCTTGTCATTCGATCTCAGTAATCGTGGCTGAGTGCCACGAAGAGGGTAAGGTCTGACCGGATCTAGAAAGAGAAATAAACGATAATGTTATTCGTTGAATGAACAAGTTAATGAACGTAATGACGAAGATAATTATGATATTATCTGTATGTACGTATGATGCATGATCACGAACAGTTGTAAAGTATAGTATGTTTTGAAATAAAGTAAAGAACGCTTTTAACACAGAAAAGTATGTTGTATTATAAAACTAGGACTCACTCAGCGTCGCTGACTTTGTATGCATGATAGTTGGCAGGTATGCTGCTATGCTGAGGAGTTGCAGACATGGATGCATAAGCTACTGGAGCATTTTGAGGCTGGCATCCGTATTTGACATGTGATGTATTTGAGATGAATATTAATGTTGTAAATGACATGTTTTAGTTATAAACAAAAGTTTTAAATTCCGCTGCAAATTAATGTATATTTTATAATGTTTAAGTACGATGACCACCAGCTGTGAGGTGCCCGGGAACGGGGCCTTACAATCATGCGGGCTTGAATTAGATAGATTTAAACTCCATTAAAAACCACAACTTAACCCACCTAGTTATCGATTTGAAAGCTCATTGAAATGTATCTGACTTGATACATATATACCCTATGGATAAAACCATTCATGAAGGATCATTCGAAACCATCAATTCAGATTTGTTTATACTAACAAGCTAGTTTACAGTTCTCATGTCCACAGTTTTAATAAATTAAATTAATTTGTATGCAGTGAGTTATATATCAATTCCAAACTTACCCAATCGAAAGCACATCTATATGCAAATAATAATAAATACCCGAATGATAAGATATACAAAATACTTATTTAATAGTTCATGATAACACTCAAAATTCAAAATTAAACGATATTTTTTTCAAACTCCAATAATAAAAAATATTTTACTAATATCATACAATAAGATATTAAACTTTTGGTGAGTATGTATCGTAACACATAATTATGCATTAAATCACCTTATACACCATTAAATTTTTTAAGATCATGTTTAAGGCGGTGCAAAGATCGAATATATAATTTACACTAGGTGCTATTATAAGTACCCCACCCTTTTTATATACTATCAATTTATATTAAAACGAATTTGACTTTTTTTAAAACTAATTTATTAGCAAGTGGATGTATTAAATATGCAATATGAAGCTATAAATAGCGAGTTATTATGAAGCTCGGCATCCAAACAAAAACATACAAATATGAAGAAAGTTGTGTTTGTGTGTTCTTGGTGATGGCATTGGTCACGCCTCCTCTAGCACGGGGACAGTGTGTTTCTGTGAGTGTAGAGCCATGTAGCACTGGACCTAGTTCAACGTGTTGCAACTATCTGTCAACACTCACAAGCGTTTTGAATCCACTAGCTACAAGCTTGACGTGTGTGTGTCAAGCGCTTCAAGTAGCTGAAATCCCCGTCACCACCCTCAGCTATTGTGGCCTGGTTACGGATACAACAAACTTTGTTGAATCTAAACGTGAATGTGTTGTATGTTTTTATTTTAATCACAATAAGTTTCGGTGTTTGTTATGTTAAATAATGAAGAAACATGTTCCTAGGCGGAACAAACTGAAACATTGTTTACATCATATTATGTTGTTTAAGCTTTTGTGATGAAATAAAATGTGTATCAATTAAGTGTGACATTAATTTGTTGCTTTGATGTGTTTAAGAAAACAAATATGTTTTTTTGACTATCAAGATAACTGTTTAAAACTAGCAGGCTTTCTGCTCTCTTCTCGGGTAAGGTTACGTGTTGCGATCTTTATATTGATGTGTTTTCGCTTCTCGGACTGGTTTAAATTGTAAATGAATTTATAGGTAAATGTTATATAGCTAACAAGAATATATAATAACAATGTAAGAAAGAAGAAAAGTTCAACCATTATTAGGAAATTGTTATCTACAAGTAAATATATAGGTAAAAAAAGTAAATACAAAAGAATAAGATGTAAACCAATAATATATTAGATGATAGTTTCAAATCGTCATAATTCTATTGCTAAACGTATAATTCTATTACTAAACGTATAGTGTTTGATACGTTGTTGATATAAATTAAAACAAATACTTTAAAAGCATTAGAATAGTAACTCTATAAATTTAGAACATCGTATATTATTATAACTAAAGAGACATTTAGGGCTGACATAACAAATAAGATACGGCACGATAAGACATGAACACTATAAGTGCTAACACGAACATGATATGATAACTAATCGTGTTATTTTTTTGGACACGAACATCAACCTTTTTAGATACAGGTTACATGATAAAACCCGTTAAGAGACACGATAAAAATCACACGTTTAGTCAAACAATAATTGATTAAAGTCCATTAAAATCCTGAATATACCATAATTTTAGCATGATAATCCTTAACATTTTTGAAACAAAAATCAATAAAAAGTCTATTTTAACTGATAACATAGTTTAATAAGGTAATATACGGAGTACAAAGAGGCCTTAGGTGAAGGCCAGAGACTCGAGCAGTGGTACTATGTAAAGCCCCGTTCCCGGAAACCTCACAGTTGGTTAATCACAGCAATTAAAACGTTGAACATTACAATTATACAAGCTTAAGCAGCGGAAATGATTTATCAAAAACAATTCATTTCATTTAAAACACTGTTGTTAAACAATACATCATCATTAATCTGTTTACAAAAGAATTGTTTTACTGCATTACAAAACAACAGAACATAGAATACGAATGGATGTCAGTCTTTCCCTGCCGAGTAGCTTCACCCTCGTGTCATCCTCAGCAATAATTACCTGCCAACTAAAAATGTATAAAAGTCAGCGTTGCTGAGTGAGCTCTAGTTTTATAAGTAATAAAATACTTTCTATATGTTGTATATGAAAATACTCTTTCTGCAAAATACAACTCTGTACTGTATATGCGAGCACGCATTGTTAGAACCTGGTATTTGAACGAAATACCGAATGATTAACATGTAAACTGTGACATCGTCACCTTAGGTCCGTCGAACGACATAAATAACATGGAAATATTTTAATTAATCTTCCTTTCTTCATGAACTCCTGCTTTACGGAGTCATGTCTGCTTATTTTTCCTTGTGCTGTACTTCCTTCGAGAACGTGTGTTAAGCATAAAACTTTATAAATTTCATCACCGTTACCACCAATATATCATTTTTAATTTCGACCATTGTCACTAATAAAACCATTTTAGGCTATCAAATGCCAATAAATACGCTTTTAACCGTAATATAACGAACATTTTAAGATCGTAATCAACCGAAACAAAATTTTGGGAAACTCGAGGGTTAAGTGCAGGGAAAACTTGTAATTTTGCAAACATTGGCTGGGTATATAAGCCCCATTTCCAGCCATTTATCCTCATCTTCATCTTCTTCACCTTCAACCTTTTCTCCACTTTTTCTCTCGATTTAGCACCAAAAATCGTCACGTTTGTTGCGTTTTCACTACCAAATCTGGGTATCATCGTGTGTACGCGTTCCTAGCAGGTAGACAACCTTGTTCAACCCGTTTTGGTTCGATTTTACTGCTGCGATTTCTAGGGTTTCGGGGTGCTCGGGTTCATCGAGCACATGAGGTCGAGTGGGTGCGGTGTGAGGTCTTTCTGCTGGTGTTTCATGTTTGTGTATGTTTGTTGAGTGTTTTGGAGGTCCTCGTGGTATAAAACCGCGCTAGAGCAGCTCGGGGGCTGCTCAGCCGACCACAGTCGCGATTCTGCAGTTCGGGCGACTGGGTCTGTCATGCGATTGAGCCGTGCGACTGAGTGAGTCGTGCGACTGAATCATGCGTCTAAGTCAATCGTGCGACTGAGTTGTGCGGCTAGGCAGGTCGTGCGACTGAGTCGTGCGACAGGGTGTCTGTATGCGATTGAGTCATGCGTGTGAATGATTGTGTGCGATTGAGTCAGGTGACCGACTGAGTGTATGCGATTGTGCGTGTTTCGCACGACTGGAGTCCAATCGCACGAATGAAGGTTCAATCGCACGAAAGTAGCTAATTCGCACGATTGAGGTTGATTCGTGCGCATGGAGGTTGGGTCGTGCGAATGGGTGTGTTGTGTGGTGCGACTGAGTCCAATCGCACGAATGAAGGTTCAATCGCACGAAAGTAGCTATTCGCACAATTGAAGGTTGATTCGTGAATGAATGGAACGTGGGTCGAGCGTCTGGTCCCGTGTGTGTCTGATGATGCGTGTGACCGCTTGTGTGTGTGCTACCACGACCGAAACCGATACAACCCGAACCGACCAAACATCACTATACGCTTTATACATGTCATTAATGCTTGACCATAACTGTCAATAGGTGTTTGACTGATCATTGCATTCAACTGTGGAAATCTCGACCTTTCATACTTACCACTTAACAAGTGAGTTTCGTGGCCCTTTTTATGCTTATACTATTTTACAAACATTTACAAACATGGGGGAAAAGTATGCTCGCCCGTTTTCTATGCTGTACTACATACATACAATTTTCATACAAGGAATCAATGTGATACTGTGTTACAAGTACTTATCTGATACATGCTTGGGTCTGCTGTGTGGTTCTATCTTTGCAACTATTTAATTCCAGTGTGGGAACCGACGGTTAGGTATTGGTAGTACTACTGGGTTGACACCCCCACCTCGTGTTGGTATATAGTTAGTACCAACAATAGCCAGGTACGGGTCTTGGGTGAATATACGCCGACAATTTCTTTGTGTACGTCGCTAGGTTTGGTTGCAAAGCTCATGTCATGTGATTTTACTTGTGTATAACTGTATTCACGGTATTCCATATCATTTAGTATATACAGCATCACTTACATTTTTATTACTTAAACCTGCGAGCTCACCAACAATTTGTGACCATTTTGAGCATATCTTTTCAGGTGATCATGCTAGCTGAGGTTCTAGGTGTGCTGCCTTAGTGGAGACCCTAGGGTGCATTTTTGGACTAAACATGTTTGACAAACAGTTATTTTGAACAATGTTGAACTGTGTAAACAATTACAATCAAAGCAGGCTTGGATCAACCAAAGCAGGCTTGTGTTGCCCATAGATCTATGACTTCGCTGGGCTAGCAATAGTTAATGATTGTACATATAACGCCATAACATAGTAATCACGAAAGTTCAACTAACCACAACTTTCCAAGATGAATTGCCGTAGGTTTACAAGTCTCAAATAAGTTTACAAATGCAATAGTATAAGTTAACATGTTTCACCCCCAAAGTGTGAAAATAGGAAAAAGGGATATAGAATACTCACTTGATCAAATAATATATAATTGGTGATTAATGAGAATAATAATAATCAACGTTCCAACGCAGTTCTCACAAGGCACCTATATATATACACGTTTTAAGTTAATAATTAGATTAACGTTTTAATGCGAGCTACGAATTTGGGGACCTTTATAAATAATCACAACAAATTAGGGAAAATTATGCATATATTATAGTCTAATAAAAGAAAACATATCTTTTATAAAATTTTAAAAAGATTTAAAGCTTTTATAAAAAAAACTTATGGATTTAAATTATAAAATGTAGGTAAATTCTATAAAATATCATGATTAATCCACCCTTAAAATGATTAAAATAATGTAATGATTTAAAATGTTACCTAAAATAAAATAATGAAACACTATATTTGTTGATAAATATTTGTTAAAGTATTTATAAAATAATATATAAATTTACAGAAAAGGAATAATTAACTTTAAAAATAAACAAAAATTATAAAACCAATTCTCATAATTTTTAGAAAAAAAAATAGTTTCAAATGAAGGCTAAAAAGCCTTAAGAATAAAACATGGGGTCCCCCGGATTCGAACCGGGGACCTCTTGTTTACCTTCTCCCATTACCGCTGAACCAAGGCTCTCAGCCGCGGTAATACTCAGTTCCAATTTTTTTGAATTAAATCTCAAATACGCCCCAAATCCAAGAACCCTAGACTCGGGTGATTCTAAATTGAACCCCAATTTGATTACGTTAATGAAATTAACCTTGTGGCTTTTTATCCTCAAGTAAAACCGAGTATGCGAGTGTGATTAATACCCGAATATGTTTGAATTGATGATGCTCCTAATCGATGAACAATTCGCGACCGAGGGTACCGAATGGATGAGTAATCCTCAATGATAACCCAATTAACTTCGTGTGGAGCTTCGGATGATGTTCCCGATGTAAAGCCCTATCAATTCGTAGTTAACAGGTTTGTATGGTGGTGTTCGAGTGGTGTAGATTCGCGATAAAAGATGAAGTTCAATTTGAAAATTGTGGTTGTTTCAGATGCAAATGAGGATAGTATTCGATTAATGATTGATAGAGAGTCGTTTAGGTTAGTTTAATTGGACTATTATGATGTGTAAATGCTCGAACGGCCATATGCTTTAATGATATCGGTTATGCGACCGATTAGGGTCGAAACCGATGTTGTAAATGCTCGAACGGCCATATGCTTTATGTATATCGGTTATGCGACGATTAGGGTCGAAACCGATGTTTAAACGAAATTTAATCGTGTAATCAAGTTCGAAACGTGCATACGAAACGATTGGGTCGGTTTTGGGTTTCGAAGACGACTAATTTGAGTGTTTGGCCGTCGCCGGAGCTCCGCCGGATTTCTGGCCGGAAACGCGGCTTAGGAGGAAAAGTTCAGATTGATTTTTAATAATATGCACAAATGGTCCTTGAAGTTTTAAGGTTGTTATTTCGCCCAAACTTTATTTTCACAGTTTCTAAATTGACAACGAGGCCCCTGAGTTTAAATTAAGTTTAATGTTTAAACATTTTCAAGTTTAGAAATTTTCATTTCATATTACCTTTATTGTTCTTATTATTATTATTATTATTAGTAACATAATTATTATTTCCCTTATAATTGTTATTATTATTATCATTATTATATATAATTATTATAACCTTACACATTTAGAAGACCAATTAAGGTAATATTCATAAGCAACCCATAAGTTTTATGAATGCCACAATTAGCCCATGCAAGAATTTAACAATGATAACCTTAATTTAACCTAAAAATACAAGATGTTACATTTATAGGTTAGTATTGTTCATTCGTGCGACTGAACCATTAGTATGGTTCAGTCGTGCGACTGAACCATGCGGTTGATTCATCCGCACGACTGAGTGTTCAGTCGTGCGCCTCATTCAGTCGCATGAAGTTGTTCAGGCGTATAGACTATTTAGGCGCATGGACACTAAGTCGCATGGCCATTCGGACGCATGACCACTGTTGGGCCGCATGGTCCAGTCGGACGCATGAGAACTTCACTTCACCAAGTTTGAGTGTATTCAATATTATAACATTATGCATAACACTTCAAACAATCATAAACCTAATTAACCAATTCACATCGACTCATTAATGAACTATTAAACATTATAAATGACAGACAATCAATATCATTTCATTAATCATTCCAAACATACATCAGAATCAAACAAACAAGATCTATTACATTCATATCATGATCTAGGGACATACATGTATCAACAAACTCCCCTTGGACTAGATCTCTCTAATGTCTTGTTGTCTTCATTACCTCCTCATACTTCTTGTACTTATCCTTTTGTGACTCCTGCATGAATCTCAAATGCAAAACAGAGTCTTATGACATTTTGGAACTGGAGGGCTTGTACTATATCCTGCGTATCATAGAACAGTGGCCACTTGTATAGAGTGTAAACATCATTAGCTAACAAGTTGGTAAGCACATTGGGTCAAATACCCTGATAGTATCCATTTGGCCCTCTTTGTTTAGGACTATGACCGCTTCTCCTGTCCTCCAATCGTAGTACCACCACTTAAAGTGTGGAGTGAAGTCCTGTGGCATTTCCCTGAGTGGGATTCTTGACATCGTGCGCGGAAGACTCCACTTCAACACTATCTTTGGCTTTCCAGTAATGGCATTAACTTCAGACCTTCTGATGTACCTTGTAGGCTGTTGGGGTCTGAAGTTAACCCACCTGGTGTGGTACTCCTTCCTTAGGGCAGCCTCAAACCAGCCTGACATCTTTCTCGGGTCAACATACAACAACTTCAGTTTGGCCAGCTAGTTGAGCTCAAAACCTAGTAGAGTCTTTAGATCATGTGGAAATCTAAAGTACTCTATGCCCTTCTCCCTCTTAACGGCATAAACGTTAAGGTCCTCAAAATATGCCCATGCTATAATCCTGCCTGACACCTTATGATGTTTCTTGACTCTGTAGAGTTTGGTGTAGGCGTCCTGTTTAGGTGCAACGCGTTGGGCTCTAACTTCTTCAAAACAAGCAACCCATTCAGCCTTTCGGATATCAACATCATCATTTGAGGCTTGGGCCGATCCCTCTTTCTTCTCTGACTCTTGCTCCATTTTGTCTAACACCTCAAATGTATCACTGACAAGGGATTCACCCAGATTGGGGACCACATTTCCCTCATTATCAGCATACTGAGGGTAGTGCTCTGCAGTGACATCTTCTATCTCTATTTCATCAACGTCATTGAGCTCTTCGTCACTTGTCGAGTCGCACGTTGGATCATCCTTCACAATCTCATCGTGATTTAGCTTGAAGATCTCAGCTAGTTGCTCATTTGATAGATCGTGAATTATTTCCCCTTCTTCAGGGGTATAACTCACCGACCTTCTGACGATCCCTTGCAGATCAAGAATCATAGTTAGCTGAGTCTTGATCTGCTGAAGGGGAGCAACATCGAACTCATCCCTCTGATAGTTTGGATCTGTTTGATTTAAACATGTAGCACATCAACCATTAGTTAACAATCAAAACAGAAATGCATTAATTTTTATATAACCATTAAATACATAAGTTTAAATACATGATTCAAAATACAAAAGTAATCAAATACATAGACATCTAATCATTACTTTTGTCTTGGGTTACTGGGTCATCACTTGGTTGAGCAGAGGAGGAAGCTTGTTGGTCTTGATTCTTCTTAGACCTCCTTTCTTGACCTTGAGCAGAGGTAGATGTAGCCGCATCACCTCCTTCTTCATCATCATCCTCATTCCTCTCCTCTGTCCTCTTGTCCTCAATCCCCTCATCATCCTCAGTCTCATCATCATCACCTTCAGTATCATCCTCATCATCATCATCACCATCATCACCATCTCCCTCTTTAATCTTCAAAGGCTCATCTTTAGATCCCTTAAGTTTGAGCATGATGGTCTTCTTAGCATTCTCCAACTCCTCAATCTTCTTAGCAGATGTGACTCTATGCTCTTGGAGTTGGGCGATCTCGTAGCTCTGAGCAACCATTTGCCGGGCCTACTCCTCGATCAGCCGAGCCTGCTCCGAGATCTGGTGTGACTGCGCAGCTGTGAGATCTGCAAGCTGTCGGATCTGCGTAGTCTTCTCTTCATCAGCAGCTAACAGTCACATCACCATACGGTTTAGTGCTGAAAGCTAGTCCTCTACCCCAAATTGAGGTAGATGAGATCCATATATATGTGTGGGATGAGATGAGGGTCCTGCTTGGTGGCTAGTGGTGGTGGTGGTGGCTGTGGTGAAAATGGGGTTGGGTCTGTGAGATAGTGGAGGTGATGTAGGAGTGAAAGATATGGTGGTGGTTGGCATATGTACAGTGGTGGGAGGTGTGGTGGTGGTAGTGGTAGCTGTGGTGGCTGTGGTGGTGGATGGTGTGGCTGTAGAAGTGGTAGTGGTGGTGGTGGTAGATGTAGTGGTTGTGGTGGTGACGAAAGTGAGTCTTCTCCTCTTCTTCTTCTGGTCATGGGGCTGAGCCATCCGTTTCTTCCTCGATCCAGTCAAGGTGGATGCTCCCCCTAGAACACGGCTAGCAGACTCAGGAGCATAGCTGGGATCTGCAGTCGTCTCTCCCGAATCCCTGGGGCGTTCACCAACCGCCCGGAGTCCATACTCTGTGGGAACAACCTTGCTTCCCACAGTCCTAGTCAATGGCTCCTCGTCTGACTCTTCTTCCTCCTCACCAGGTATAAAGTCCTGGTGGAACCTGGCTGACTTAGCTATGTCTCCCATGGAGGCAGATACTGGAGGTATAACGTCTGTAGCTTCACCCCTCGGTGGAATGGGCATGTCATCTCCAGCATCCCCACCGTCATCATTATCAGAGTCATCGGCGGGTAGAGCAATCTGCTCAACATCAGAGTCACTGTCGTGGCGCCACTTCCTCCTAGCTGGCACCACATAGTTCTCACGATCCAGATGCCCAAACAGTCTCCTAACAGGGGGTTTTACCTACTTTCCCATGTATACCTTCATCCGGCCCAAGGTGGTATTATCCATCACCTCAAGCACTACAGCATCATCCTTCTCCTTTGGTAGGGAGGGGAGCTTCTGGTCTATAATCATCTGCATAAATTGGGGGTACATGCAGAAGCCATCCTTCCCTTTCCCCTTAATGTTCTCCACCAAGTAGGTGAAGATCATCCTGGAGAAGCTGAACGGATGGTTCAGCACCAACGCAACATAAGCGTTCTGGATCTTGTCAAAAAACTCATCAAAGCCTCCCTTCCTGGATGCTATGCATTTCAGCAATATGTGAGCAAGATACTTGAACTGGGGACAGAGGTTGCTCTTGTTGAGCACCCCAGCATTGATGTCCCCAGAGTACTTGGCTCGAAGAAAACATCCTCTGATAGTAAGTGGGTGTAATCTAGTAGGACAGTTAGCATCGTCCTCCAACTGTAACACGATCCTAAGATCCTCCTCTGTGATAGCTATAGCCTCTCCAAAGATAGTCCCTCTGATACAGTGAGGCTCAGAGGATCGATCAACTACCGCACCTTCCCAGAAGGCCTGCTGAATAGGACGATAAGGTGTACATGGAGCAGATATAGCGTGTGCAATCCTCGATCTCCTGAGAAAGGTGATAATGCCAGAGAAGTCTGAAGCATTTCTGGATGTCAGATCCAGATGAGCAAAAATATTGTGCTTCGTACTCGTAGTCCAACGACTTGCCATCTGTTACACAAGGAAAGTAAACATTAGTACCCACTGGTTAAGAATGTCATGAAACACTTGGACTTGAACAAAATTCTTTTCTGTCATGCGAATGAGGTTGTGCGACTGGGATTTAGTCGTGCGAATGACTCCATACGTACAACTGAGTGTGCGACTGGACTCATGCGTATGTAGCCTTATGCGGTTACACCAGTCGTGCGACCGAACTCATACGTATAGTTCAGTCATGCGGTTAAGCTGTTCGCACTCTTCAGTCGTGCGACTGAAGGTCATCAACCTGTCCATTCGCATGTCGTTCTGTCCGCTCAATTCAAGTTCAATTTTTTTACCAATTTTGAGTTTTAGACTTCGTGTTTTGGTTCATTAGACTCGGAATCCATTAGTTTAACATCTAAAACCTTTAATTTCATTTGTTTACGTCGTTTGGTTAGGTTATTTTGCCACATAAGTCGCGATTTTTTCTAATGAGTCCAATTGTCCAGGTTCAGTGTCAAATTGAAGATTTGGTAGTGTTTTTGCATCGCAAATTACCTGTAGAATCAATGCAGAATGTCAGTATGTGAGAATCGAGGGTTTATAGAGATCAAACGAAATTTGGGCAGCGTAACGTTAGTCGTGCAATTTAGGGTAAATTTGAGAGTGGTGAGTCTCTGCGACGGACTCTCTCTCTATTTATACTAACCCTAAATTCAATCGTACGACTGGGCTCATACGCACATTTCATTCAGGCGAATGGGCCTCAGTCGTGAGATTGGTTTAATCGCCTCATTCAGTCGTCCGACTGGAGTTCAGTCATACGACTTACTCATTCGTTCGCACATAAACATCCGACTTGGTCATTCGTATGGGCCATTCGGTTGGATGGTCCATACTCATGATCCATTCGTACGAATGGCTCCCATTCGTATGATAAGTCCATACTAATGGTCCATTCGTGCGAATGGGTCGTACTTATGAAATTTTCTGCATTTCTTACCATTTTACATTTAAACCCTTTTCAAACTATAGTATAAACATTATAAGCATTTGATTATCTCAGACGTGATCCTTTTAACTTGAAAAACTTTTGATCACCTCAGACGTGATCCTTTTAAACAATTTAGTCACCTCAGACGTGACCTTTTAAACTGTTTAGTCACCTCAGACGTGACCCTTTTAAACTGTTTAGTCACCTCAGACGTGACCCTTTTAAACTTTGAAAACACATGTGGCCATCTCAGACATGACCCTTTTAGGTGAGTTAATCCCATACTAATTTTCATGATGTAGTCCGACGAACAAACAAACTAAAATGACTAACTAACTAGAACCTTAAACTAAATACAAAAATAGAACTTGTTTTTTGACTTTTTGTGAGAGATAAATCCTAAGATAGACATCTCCTGAATTTGGTTCGAGAATAGGCAGCTTCAATTTAGTTTGACCACACCTGGAACAATTCACTTTTGGAATCATACAGGCAAGTCAAATCATTTGGGACTTGTTATCAAAACCTTTAGATGCTCAATTCTTGGTTTTCATCCACAGTCGTTAGCAAATTTAGGAAATCACACTGGTACTATTAGATTCCCACATTGATTTGAACTTTCAAGAATTGCAGCCACAATGATTGTCAGTATATTTGTCCTTTTAAATCCATACACAGACTTTAGACACAACCTGGTGATAGTTTTAGGTTTAATTATTTCAACTAACATTTGTGGATCCCACACTTATATGGTAATCAACATTCCTCAGGAGCTTTTGAGCGGTCTACGGGTATTTTTACAGGAAGAGACTATTCGTAGAGCTTTCAAAGAGAAACCAATCCTCAGGTCAGTGCCATCGCACAGCAGAGAGGCAGCAAACAACAATGAATTCTAGAATATCTAGGTTATGCTTATCCTCAGGTCAGTGCTGTAACATTTCGTATTTTCGTTAACTAAAAGTTAACTTCGTTTACTCTTACAAGGGTTATCTTTGTCAATTTTGAAACTTGCGTGATTGTTTGTGTTTATTATTTATTGTAATTGGGTTTCATGAAATGTTAAGTATGTATAATAATAATAAGGTTAATATTAATAAAAGTAAATATAATAATAAGTAATAATTGAATAATAGTATTAGTAATAATAAGATTACTAATAATAAAGATTAATAAACTTAACCATATTTAAATTATAAACTTAAATTAAGTTTGAGGGTTAATTTGTCATTTTAGAAACTTGAAATAGAACTTTATGCATAAAATAATAGAAAATCAAAGTTGAGGGACCAAAGGTGTAATTTATCAAAAATCCAAACCCCCCCTTCTCATCCCCGCTTTTCCGGTGACCTCGCCGGCCGGACTCCGGCCAAGTCCGGCGAGGCACCATAACCGCCAAAAACGATGTTTTTTTAATCCGAAACCGTCCCCAAAACGTTCTTGAACACGATTCGAACGCAATCATGGACTTTATTTGCATTTATACGTCGGTTATGAACCCGATCGAGTGAGTAATCGAGCGTTTCTAACCATATAGCCGTTCGACCATTAAAACTCAATAATAACCAAATTAATGATTCATAATCGAACGTCTAAGTAGTCTAAAGCTTCTATCAATTCCAATTTCACCTGAAACAACACAAACAACGAATCCAATTTCCGTTTTCTTTCGCGACCTGTAACCTTGCCAAAATCCTATCTCCGAACGAATTGAACCAGAATCAACATAGGGCTTCGCATCGGATCATCATTCGAGGCTATCTGCAAGTTTAATTGGATTATCATTGGGGATTTCTCATCCACTGAGTTCGACGACCGCGACTTGTTCTTCGTTTAGGATTGCTCTAATTCGAACGTATTTGGGTAAATTACATACATGGTTATGCTCGATTAACCATGGGAAACAAAAGCCCCATGGTTAATTTGGTTATCAAGATCGTTTAGATGATCAATTTGATCGGATCTAAACAAGGGTTCTTGAGGTTGGGAACTTGGTGTTAAAAGGAAATGGAACCGAGTTATACCGCGGCTGGAAGCCATGGTACACCGGTTCACGACACGCCCTTACATTCAAGAGGTCCCGGGTTCGAACCCGGGCACCCTCTTATTCTTTTGAAAAGCCTTTTTAGGCCTTAATTCTTTACTAGAAAATTCCTATAAAATTACAAAAAATAATTTTCATTAACTTTTAACCTTTAAATTAACAAAATGATTTTTTCTGTAAATTTTTTTATAAAAATACCGTAATATTTAATTATTAAATTTTAATTATTGTTATAAGAATGAGTTTATGTAAAAATTAAACTATTACTTGAATCAATAATAAATCGTACATTTTCTTCGATTAAAGTTATATGATACTCAAACTAAATGCAATAATTTACAATTTTGTAAGAATATTTCCTTAATTTTTGTAAAATAAATAAATATATATATATATAATATATATATATATATATATATATATATATATATATGTATGTATAATATATTATTAATAAACTAAATTGGCTAACAAAACTCTCTTAAATTCTAAGGAACCTAGTTCATGTTTAATTGTTAAATCTTGATCTAAATCTTGTAATATTTATATATTTAGGTGTCTTGTGACGTTTTACCTTGGAACGGCATATATTATTCTTATTGATCCTTATTATATACTTATTGATCAAGTGAGTTTTCCTTGCCCCATTTTATTTTATTTCACATTACTTTGGGGTGAAACATGATTATCTATACATTGTACACTTATTAACGTTTGAGACTTGTAAGCACATGCAATTCATCTTATTATTATGTCATGGTTATTTGTGTATTGTAAGTGTTTATATGAGATACATAGTTTTGTATACAATCATTAACTATTGCTAGCCTGGCGACGTCTTAGATCTTTGGGCCTGACAAGCCTATTTGGTGCTAAAGTCGATGTATTGCCGACTCCTAGGAGCCGTATGCTTGTGCACTAGGGAACCAAATACACTTAGCCAATCTTTTATACTTGTAATCAAGTCGAGGTTTGATTGTAACGTTATGTGTTCTATAACCTTACTAGCTTATAACTTATGACATGAATTGCTACTTGTAACCTTTTTCTTATTTTGTATGAAAACCTTGGGAAACTCACCAACTATTTTAGTTGACTCTTATTTTTATCATGTTTCAGGTCAACCTCAAGTTTAAAGTGAACCTTTTGAAGCATGCTATAATCTAGGACTTGGACCTAGATAATGAAATAAAAAGTTACATTATATTATGTTATGTTGAACTTATTTCTTGTATAAGACTTACGATTGTAATTTTTCCATTTCATGACTTATGATACTAATATTTACAATTTAATATAGCGTTATGTGGCTATGAACAATCTTAACCCTCACATCTCGACGTTTCCGCCGTCAAGGTTGGGGTGTGACAAGTGTCATCGCACAGCAGAGAGGCACACAACCTATCTTCTTGTTAGAGCAGCTGCATCTTATTTTGCACAGAATGCACCAACAACATATGTCATTAGCTTGATAGCATTTGTCTTTCATTTTTCGTGCTTTGCTCTATTTATGGTCATCCGCACACATTTGTGGCGTTTACATGCTCATTACCCCTTATTGAAATATTGTTGATTGTGTTAACCAGTGATAAGATGGTAGCCCACAGTCAGTTGAACAATTTAGTTTGATCTTGAAATCACCAGTCAGGTCTACTCATCTACTGTGTTGAATCTACCGACATATCATTTGTGGTCTAGCAACCTGTAGGTCTACTTTCTTTGTGTTACCTTAGTAGTTACCAGTTATTCTATCATCTTCCCTTTTTATATTGCTTAGACTACACAGACTTATACTTTGAATTTTGCATCTTTTCTAAATTAAATTTTAAAGTCCCTTTTGATTTGTTCCTGTGTACTATCATTTTCCAAAAGGTTTGAATCGGTATCACAGATATGATCTACCTTATATCGGCTATCTGCTCCTTCTCCCTCATTTTTTTAATAATGTTACTAGCTGACCTACTCTCCCCCTAAAATTCTAAAATCATACTAGATTTAATTATTTTAGGATTTTAACAGACAGCTAAATAACATGAATTTAATTTAAACAGAATTGAAATAAATAAAGAAAAATTGAAAAAGAAAAATATAACTACAATGCATCAGACTACACATGATCATCATCTGGAATTACATCACTTTTCTTTTTAACGTCGTTGACCTCTAACAAATATAGAAAACGTGGTTTATCAAAGGCTTTTGTATAGAGGTCAGCGTGTTGAAAGTCAGTATTAATTTTTACCACATCGATTAAGTTTTTTTCAAAACAGTCTCTTATGAAATGGTATTTAATACCGATGTGTTTGGTCTTTGGATGTTGTACCGGATTTTTAGTTACTGCAATTGCAGCAGAGTTATCAACAAAGATTGGAGTAGAAGAGAACTTTAAACCGTAATCCCGCATTTGCTATTGAATCCAGATGATTTGTGAACAACAACGTATTCGGCTTCACAGGTTGACAATGCAACCGAGGTCTGCTTCTTACACTGCCAGGTAACTAATCTCCTCCCAAAGAATTGACACCCTGCTGATGTAGACTTGTAGTTCATCTTGCAGCCCTCGTAATCCGAGTCACTATACGTCGTGAGCTCAAAGTCATCATCATGAGGATACCACAACCCAAGTGTGGGTGTACCCTTCAGATAACGAAATATCCTTTTGACCCCGATCAGATGGTTAACCTTAGGCTTAGCCTGATATCTAGAACATAAACATGTAGCATACATGATATCAGGTCTTGAGGCAGTGAGATACATGAGGGATCCAATCATTCCTCGGTACATTGTGGCATCTACCAGATCTCCATTTTCGTCAGGTGCTATATCATGATTTGTAGCAAGTGGAGTCCCAGTAGCAGACGCATTCTCCATGTCAAACCGACTGAGAATGTCTCCCACATATTTGGTCTGATGTAGAAAGATCCCATTTGGTGTCTAATCCACCTGTAACCCGAGAAAGAATTTCATCTCCCCCATAGCACTCATCTCAAACTCTTTCTTCATAACTGCTTCAAACTCTTTGCATAATTCTTCGTTCTTTGAACCGAAGATTATGTCATCGACATAGATTTGTACTAGCAGTAGGTCTTCATCTTTTTCTTTGATGAACAGTGTGCAGTCAATGACTCCCCTGCGAAAGCCGTGTTTCACAAGATGAGTTAAGAGTTTCTCATACCAGGCCCTAGGAGCTTGATGAAGCCCGTATAAGGCCTTGTCGAGTTTGTAAACTCTGTCCCGATGATAAGGATCTTCAAATCCCTCGGGTTGACTGACATACACTGTCTCTCGAATTTCCCCATGAAGGAATGCACTCTTCACATCTAATTGATAGACTTTAATCTTCATATACGATGCATAGGCAAGGAAGATACGGATGGCTTCCATCCTTGCCACTGGTGCAAACACTTCATTGTAGTCAATCCCCTCGACTTGGCGAAATCCCTGAACAACCAGTCGAGCCTTGTTCCTTATAATGACCCCTTGGTCATCCTTCTTGCATTTCAAGACCCATTTGGTGCCAATGACCTTAGCACCTTTAGGTTTATCTACCAGAGTCCATACTCCTAACTTCTTGAACTGAAGAAGTTCTTCTTGCATGGCACTCACCCATGCCTCATCGTTTAGTGCATCACTGACGTATTTTGGCTCAAACTGCGAGACAAAACACCGATAAGCACCATCATGAATGTATCCATTTTCCATAACAGAGGCATAATCAGCCGAGTACAGCTGATTTCGGGTTTGTACTCCTGATCAGACATCCCCAATGACATTGTCTAAGGGATGATAAACGTTTAGATGTGATCCAGGAGTAGTAGGAACTGCTACTTCAGAGCCAAGTTTATGAACATTTGGTTCTGCATCTGAGGTAGAAGGGGTCTGAGGTTTCGAAGTCGAAGGTGCATCACCGTTAGATGCTTGTGGACTTTCAGGAACTAGAACCTGTTGCTCCTGACTGTTCTGGTCATCTTCTTCAGCCTCATCTTCAGAGGAAGAGTCACTATCATCGACTACTCCCCTGACTGAGTAGATGATTCTCCCTGTAAACTCGATGATGTTGAATCACGAGATGGTGTATTTAAGATATCATCCATCATTCGAGTAGCCAACTCATCATCAGAAGGAGAGATAGGGATGTTGAAGGACTTAAAGAATCCATCATAGTCAAAAAAGTAGGCGGGTCCTTTGCCAGTAGGTGGTGTGGTATATCTCTGAACATCAACATTACACCACACTTCTACTAGACCCGTTGAGTTGTTGTAAACTCTCTTGTTCGGTATGTTGTATCCTAGGAAGAATCCTTCATCAGCCTTCTCGCTAAATTTACCTTCTTGAGTCTTCTTCAGAAGTGTACACGGTGCGCCAAATGGTTCGAGATACTCCAGATTAGGTTTACGTCGTTGTAGTAGCTCGTAACATGTCTTTCCGTGGCGCTTGACTATCAGAACTCGATTTAGTGTATAACACGCATTAGCCACTGCCTCATTCCAGAATTGGATAGGCAGTTTCGAGTCTGCCAACATTGTTCGTGCTGTCTCTGTCAAGCTTCTGTTTCTTTCTCTCAGCAACACCATTCATATAAGGCGTGTATGCAGAAGTGATTTGATGCACCATTCCCTTTTCCTTGCAATAAGCCTCCATCCATTGATTCTTGAACTCGGTTCCGCTGTCTGATTGCACCTGTCTTACCTTCAGCTTGTATAGGGATTCCAGTGTAGTTTCCAATTCCTTGAAGGATTCAAATGTTTCTGATTTGGATTTCAGAAACATTACCCAAGAGAACCTTGAGTAGTCATCAGTAACTACATAGCAATACAAGTCGCCTACGATGCTTCTTGTACTGACTGGACCAAACAGATCCATGTGAAGAAGCTCAAGAGGAAGTTCTATAGAATGAAGCTGCTTTTCCTTATGAGATTTCTTCGTCTGTTTGCCCTTTTTGCATGCAACACAAAAATCAGGAAGTTGGAAATTCTTGACATTAACTCCTCTCATAAGATCCTTCTGGATCAAGTGATTCTTCTTCCGTTGATTGATGTGTCCCATTCTCCTATGCCAGGAGATGGAGTCCTTCTCAGTGGCTTTTGATAGAAAGCACTGAACTTCATGATCCGTTGTCGAAGCTGTTGAGAGATCCAAAGCATAAAGGTCTTTATATCTTGAAGCTGTCATCAGAACTTGGTCCTCTGGAATAACGTAGTCTTTCTTAAGGACGTAACACTTCTTGTTGTCGAATATGACTTTAAAACCTTTATCACAGATTTGGGAAATAGAAAGTAAGTTGTTTTGAAGTTGCTGAACGTAGTTCACCCTATCAAACTTAACTTTCTGATTTCCAACTTCTCCCTGAGTTGTGATATAACCTCCCTTGTTTCCAGTAAACGAAACATGCCCTCCTTTTATTTTCTTGACGTTTGATAAAAGAGCTCTGTTTCCTGTCATGTGCCTGGATGCTCCGCTGTCTACAATCCACGTGTTGGTTTCAGCACTATAGTGAACACCCTGCACATACAATGTAAAACATTAGTTTAGGTTAGGAACCCAAGCCTTTACTGGCTTGGGTTTCCTAGAGGCATCACACATCATGAATTCAACCCATTGTCCCTTAGAGGGTGAGGGAACTCAGGTTCCTTCTTGTCATCATTATCAGACACAGAGGATGACTTCTCTTTCCATAAGCCAGATTTGTGCAATGCATGTTTGTGATAAACAGTCGACTGGCTAATGGGTTGAACGTTAGGTTCGCTAGTTCGTCTAGGTGGAGTTAAGAAACTCCTCTTATAAGACCTAGGTTTTGAATCCTGAAGTTCAATCTTCTTCCTAGGTGTCTGATAGTAATAACAAAAGGAAGCAATGTGTCCACACTCTCCACAGTTGTAGCACGACCTGCTATCAACTTTATGATTAAACTTTCTTTGTGGAGATGTGTGTGACACACTGGTAACATTACTTAGTTTGGGTTTTGACTCTGTTTCTTTTGATGTTTTCTCATGTTTAACAAAACTAATCGTTTTAACATTTTTAACATCTTTTTCTTTTTGGTTAACTGGTTTTTGACATGAAGCTTTGGAAAGAGTTACACTAGTAGTCCTTTTAGATTTAGATTTGACTTTGTTTGTCCCGGACTTTATATTAATCTTTTCAAATTCTTTTTGTAGATTAACACAAGGCATTTTACCCTTTGCCTTTGAAGTGGCCACCTTTTGTTTTGTTCCAGATTCAATTGATGAATATGAGGAATCTGGATCACTAACAAGAGGAGTAGACACCACATGATCCTTTATGGGGTTGTTATTTATAGGTCTACTCTTAGTGTTCATCAAGGTCTCAGGTGGTGGAGGAACCACTTTATAACCCAAACCCTCCCCGTTGTTTCGTCCTCTCACTAAGTGTTGGACAATGTGTGATGAACTTGTCCAACTGTGCAGTTTTTGCTTTAATGAGTTTACTTCTACTTCTAAAACTGCCTTTTGCTTCTTAGTGTCTTCTAGGGAGTTAAGATAGTACCTAATGTCATTAGTTTGGTTAAATGCAACTACTTTAGTTTCCCTAAGCTGTTTAGTCAAAAGGTCAATCTTTTCTTTGTAACTATGCTCATTTTGTTTTAAAACTCTATTAGCCTCAGTGCACAGTTGCAAATCCTTTACTAAGTTATCATTATGATCTAATAACCTAGCAAATTTCTCATCTATGCTATCTATAAAAGTATCACAATTAGAACAAGCATGATTTTTAAACAGTTGGTCAGTGGTACTTACCTGAGGAGGTTCAGTAGAGTTAGCCATCAACGCAGCATCAAATGTCTCTGGTTCTGGTGATTCTTTCTTTGCTGTTGAAATCTCTTCTTCAGGCTTGTAGCTGATCTCAGTTGCAGTTGTCTCTTCTATATTTGACATTGCTATCTTAACTGCAATATCTCCCTCACTCGTGGAATCATCATCTAAATCTCGACACTGGCAATATTTGATTCCCCTGGACAGACAAACCGAAAACTCCAGTCCTGTCCTTCATCATCATGAGCAGTCAAGGCTTTTGGATCCTTGCTTGATGAGGTAGAACTGCTAGCTTGCTTGTCTTGACGAGTGAAGGATGAGAATGGGTTCCCGTTCCCAGTCTTCTTTGGCTTCACACATTCTCTCTTGAAATGCCCCTTTTCTTCACAGTTAAAGCAGGTCACTTTATTCTTGTCAAAGCCAAATGTGGTATCCTTAGTAGCAACCCAGTTTTGTCCGGTCTTTTTCACAAACTTCTTCGCCCTCCGGACAGCACTAGCTAAGGCCCACATAATATCCATTCTCTCCGGCTCCATTTCATCCACCTGCTCGTAGTCCTCATCTGCCAGATGGCAGTTTCCAATCGTCCCAGCAACAAGTCCATCATAAGAATTAAACACTGCTGCCAAAAGATCCATGTACTGTGTTTCTCTGATACCACTTGTTAGAACCTGGTATTTGAACGAAATACCGAATGATTAACGTGTAAACCAAACCAAATAGTGCGGAATCCTATTTGATTGGCGATCCAATCAGTGAGAACGCACGTAGAATCAATAAAATATTGAATCTAACTTTAAGAATCGATTGGGAATCAATCTACTGCGTTCTATGAACTTGGAGTATCAACTTGGAGGTTTCTGGATGGCTAGGGTACGTCTGGCGTCGAAATCGAATAAAAGCACTCGTTATTCCACGAATTGGGTTGTATTTATAGGTTAGTATTGTTCATTCGTGCGACTGAACCATTAGTATGGTTCAGTCGTGCGATTGAACCATGCGGTTGATTCATCCGCACGATTGAGTGTTCAGTCGTGCGCCTGATTCAGTCGCATGAAGTTGTTCAGGCGTATAGACTATTTAGGCGCATGGACACTCAGTCGCATGGCCATTCGGACGCATGACCACTGTTGGGCCGCATGGTCCAGTCGGACGCATGAGAACTTCACTTCACCAAGTTTGAGTGTATTCAATATTATAACATTATGCATAACACTTCGAACAATCATAAACCTAATTAACCAATTCAACATCGACTCATTAATGAACTATTAAACGTTATAAATGACAGACAATCAATATCATTTCATTAATCATTCCAAACATTACATCAGAATCAAACAAACAAGATCTATTACATTCATATTTTGATCTAGGGACATACATGTATCAACACGCATTAACTGTATGAACAAATATTGTTCGTTCTCTTTACTGTATGCCTTGTCTGTAAACTTTTAACTTTATCTTTCACTTTCTGTATGGACCAATGAGCAATGCATCAACTATATGCGCGATGGAAATCGGGTGATGGGCCATCTATATCCCTCGAAAGGGTCAACTATATCCCTCAAAAGGGTCAACTGTATCCCTCGAAAGGGTCAACTGTATCCCTCGAAAGGGTCAACTGTATCCCTCGAAAGGGTCAACTATATCCCTCAAAAGGGTTCTATGTACTGTGTACAAGGCCGACCCAATCACCCAGGACACGCTACAAAGGTCCTGCCAATCTCAATTGATTGGCCCTGTGTGCATAAAAGGGTAGCTAACCCGCAACACAGTTGAGCTAACGACAATGTGGTCGTGTACCTCCTGTAAGCTTGCAAGACTTGTTAACATTTTATTAATGTTCATCTTCTTTTCTTTATTGCTCTTTCACTTTATTATTACGATATACTTTACGTTACGATAATAAACATACCACGTAAAGTCACATACTATAAGTAATAATATTAGTAGCAATAATAATAATAATAATAAGGAACAATCATACGTAATCATATCATGCATGAGACATCATCATTATCAAGCTCTAGTCAACTTTGGTCAAAACCCTAGAGCCCAGACTCCTAGAAAATTCTGTAAAATTTTCTAAGTGCTTAGGCGCATGGGAACTATTTGGGCGCATGAGCCCTGTGCGGGCGTTTCATCACTATGTAGACGCATCAACCAACACTTAATCATTTATCACTTTAGGCGCATGAACTATTCAGGCGCATGGGCACTATTGGTGCGTAAGAACACTTAGGCGCATGGGTTATTTGGACGCATGGACACTTAGGCGCATGGGCCACTTGGGCGCATGGGTACTATTGAGGCGCATGAGCCCTACACTTAGTCGTCCGACTACTATTTCTAGGCGTATGGACCACTATTCAGGCGATTGGATTACACTTAAATCTTTCTAAGGCATTTTCAGGCGCATGAGCCTCTCATCTAGGCGCATGAACCTTCTGTTCAACATGTTTCCAGTATGTTTTCAAACCCAAATCATCAAACGCATCTGTTCTAAACTTAATATGACTATTCTAAACATGAACAACCTATAAGCATTCAAGAACAAGTAAAAACATACATAAGCTTTGTAAATCGTTTTAATGCATTTTCAGCCTCAAAGATAGTTTAAAACAAGTAAAAACCGGGGTCTAGAACTCACCCGGTGCAACTTGGGTATTTCTTCCTTTCCAACCCGCTTGTAATGAGTTCAAACACCTAAAAACAACACCAAACACACACACCCGAGCACATACATAAGCACATAAGCACATATGCATATAACCGGGACAAAACCCGTCATAAACATGTAAAACCATGAATTCTTACCTTCAGTTCGTTCACTTCTTCTTCTTCTTCTACAAGCCGAGAGTTTCCCCTGCTCTCTCTCTCTAAAAACAAAGAAGATGTTGATGTGAAGTGAGGGTGGGCGGCCATGCCCACCTTTACACCAACTTTATCAATGATTTGTCCTTTTGGACACTTTTAGTCCCTCCACTTGGACTTAATTGTCTTTCTTTCTTTTATTCTTTATATATTGTCTTTTAAAAAAAATAACCGGGTGTTACATACTACGATAGTCGTATTCGATTGAAGCGGTTAGGCAATGGATAAGGTCTTATAAATAAACATGAAAAATAATAGAATATGTATATATATATATATATAATAGTTATATATTAAGAATTTAATAAGATAATATTTCATTCAAATAGTAATTAGTTATACAATAAAGATAGCAAATATTTATTTAAAACATTACAATTAGGATAATATTAAATGCAGGAAACTAATTAGAATCTAATATTATTAAATAATGTATTAATAATGTGAATTAAATATATAAAGAAATAGTTTATTAAATAGGGGCAAAGGAATTATTGTATATTACACATGTATCATATGATTAAATTACATATCTATATATCTATAGGTATTTATTCCTTAATTATTGCCAAAACTAATTTTTAATAAATAGACTATCTTTTATATGTTTGCAATTATTGTAAATCAAATAACCACAAAAATCATTCTGTACTAACATTAACCTAATTGAAGTCTAATATTGGTAGCAGCGGTAACATAACTTCCCGGTCTTTATTGATTTATTAGTTACTATCAACTCGAAGTATAAAAATAGTATAGTAATTGAAATCATAGTTACATTATGTGAGAACCATTTTATTTTCATACTACATTTCAGACCTTCAGCTCTTACTTTGTAGACCGGTCTTACGAGGGACATAACTACTAGATTTGGGACTATGGTTTATTAAAAATATACACATTATTAATAAATCATACATATTAGTAAATTATAAAAAACATTTTAAAAGCATTTCTCTAATAAAAATGACATAAATATTCATTTTCGGTCCTCCATCTAAATTATTGTCCCCAATGTGTTCAATTAAATCCTTGAAAATGTTTATTCGTATCATAATTTCATAATTCATGATTTTTTCTTCATTTTTTTACAATAGATTTCTTCAAAATAAGGCTCGTTATCATCATCACCGTATTAACACACTGCACAGTATACACTTCCCAAAATCATATCAAATAGAATTGTTACACCTTATAAACACGCTAGTTGTTGATGTGATTTTTGAATATTTCGTTTTAACGCACTAGACATGTAAACAATTTCACAGACACATTGTACACATGATGTATTCCATCAGAAAGATAACACCTGCGTTTGTACTATGTTCCTCAAAGTGTGAACGCTGACTCGTGTGCATCTCCATTTATAATATGTTAGACAATCAACGATGGATCCGGAACGTCTATCTCTTGTTGAATCTGGATTTCTTGTTATATTTTATTTGACTTTTTAAATTAAAGAATAAAATGACTATATTATCTTCATATGGAGCGCATTTTACTCTATTTGTAATATCCATTAGACCAATTGTAATAGACTCTAATTCTTTTTTTACTTGTGATCTTATGCAAAATAAAGACAAATAATAGATAACATTAGAACCTAGAACATAAAAAATAAAACTTCACCCTAGTTAATATATAACATGTAAGCTTTATATTCTATAAGAGAAAAATGTATCAATCATAAGTTATCAACCCTATAATCTCCCTAGTTAAAACCATTAGGGAGCTCGCCTGGCCACTAATCATGTTTGCATCTTGAACAAAAGTATTAACCTCATCAACCTCCTTCCATATACCATACAAGCTAGATTTATGCAAATTGCAGCTGGAACATAAGTATTAACCTCATCTTTTGCGTCCACCTCATTAATATGTATCCTCATGATATTTATTATCTCGTGCCTCTGTTGTGTAGTACGACCATCCAACCCGAACCATAATGAATATTATTATCTTAGCTCATCTAAGATTTTTGAATTTGTTTCCATTCAGAAAATATCAATTGCATATCATCATGCGGCTTGAATTAGATAGATTTAAACTCCATTAAAAACCACAACTTAACCCACCTAGTTATCGATTTGAAAGCTCATTGAAATGTATCTGACTTGATACTATATACCCTATGGATAAAACCATGCGTGAAGGATCATTCGAACCCATCAATTCAGATTTGTTTATACTAACAAGCTAGTTTACAGTTCTCATGTCCACAGTTCTTAATAAATTAAATTAATTTGTATGCAGTGAGTTATATATCAATTCCAAACTTACCCAATCGAAAGCACATCTATATGCAAATAATAATTAAATACCCGAATGATAAGATATCAAAATACTTATTTAATAGTTCATGATAACACTCAAAATTCAAAATTAAACGATATTATTTTTTTAAACTCCAATAATTAAAAAATATTTTACTAATATCATACAATAAGATATTAAACTTTTGGTGAGTATGTATCGTAAACACATAATTATGCATTAAATCACCTTATACACCATTAAATTTTTTAAGATCATGTTTAAGGCGGTGCAAAGATCGAATATATAATTTACACTTAGGTGCTATTATAAGTACCCCACCCTTTTTTATATACTATCAATTTATATTAAAACGAATTTGACTTTTTTTAAAACTAATTTATTAGCAAGTGGATGTATTAAATATGCAATATGAAGCTATAAATAGCGAGTTATTATGAAGCTCGGCATCCAAACAAAAACATACAAATATGAAGAAAGTTGTGTTTTGTGTGTTCTTGGTGATGGCATTGGTCACGCCTCCTCTAGCACGGGGACAGTGTGTTTCTGTGAGTGTAGAGCCATGTAGCACTGGACCTAGTTCAACGTGTTGCAACTATCTGTCAACACTCACAAGCGTTTTGAATCCACTAGCTACAAGCTTGACGTGTGTGTGTCAAGCGCTTCAAGTAGCTGAAATCCCCGTCACCACCCTCAGCTATTGTGGTCTGGTTACGGATACAACAAACCTTTGTTGAATCTAAACATGAATGTGTTGTATGTTTTTATTTTAATCACAATAAGTTTCGGTGTTTGTTATCTCAAATAATGAACATGCATGTTCCTAGGTGGAACAAGCTGAAACATTGTTTAAATCATGTTATGTTGTTTTAGTTTTTGTTATGAAATAAAATGAGTATCAATGGTGTCATTAATTTGTTGCTTTGATATGTTTAAGAAGAAAGATTTTTTTTTTCTATCAAGGTAATTGTTCAAAACTAGCAGGCTATCTTGCGCTATGTTCGGGTAAGGTTACGCGTTGTGTTTGTTATATTTATATGTTTCAGCTTCTCGAACTGGTTAAAATTGTAGAGTAATGGTAACTAATAAGATTAATATACAACGATAATGTGAGGAAGAAGTAAAGTTCAACGTATGCACCACAACATGATCATTGTTTTATATTAGGAAATTTTTTATCTATCATGTAAATATATAGAAAAAAAAGTAAATTAATACAAAAGAAATAATATGTAAACCAATAGAATTATATCATATGATCATTTCAAACCATCATGATTCTATTACTAAACGTAAAGTGTTTGATAGGCCGTTGATATAAGTTAAACGAATACCGTAAAAGTATTCGAATAATAACTCTTATAAATATAGGACATCATATTTTATTAGTTGATACTTTCGTCGTTAATTTGTCTTACCACGGAATTTTGCTATGGACTAATATTTGTCATGGGTTTAGCTACACAAACTGACGTCCCTAATTTAGCTACACATTTGGCTACGAATATTTGCTATGGAGTTTGCTACGAAGTTTTGTTTTGATTTTAGCTATGGAAAAGTTTGCTACAATTTTACTATAGATTTTAACCACAGTTTTGCTATGAATTATTTATCTAGAATTTTACTACAAATTTGCTATGAAATTTAGCTATAGATTTGCTAGATTTTGGCTATGAAATTGCCTACAAATTTTGCTATGAGTATTGTTATATTTTTGCTACCAATCTTGCTATAGATTTGCAATTTTTTGTTACGGATTTATAAAATTATTGCTATGAATTTAGTTACGAATTTCGTTTAAATTTTTCAAAAGATTTTCTTTTTATAATGTTATTGAACTTTTTCCTGTAAATAATATATACCACAACTTTTATAATATATACAATTTTAATTAAAGGTTAACCAAAACCAAATAACATAAAACATCTAATTGCAATACATTAAACATCCAAAAACATCACACTTAATCCAAACCAAATAGTATAAAATATTCAAATCATCAAAAAACATTAATGTAGAAATCATAGTGGTTACTAGCATAAACTCATTCCTTAACTTGATGGAATGTTTTGTGGTAGGTTTTGTGATAGCAATCGAAGTTTCTCACTCGTTTCCGCATATAGTCTTGTATTTTCTTCAATTTTCTCCATCATAGCGTTTTTCTCTGCTTTATCACGTTCTAACTCCGCTACTTATTCTTTCAACCTTTACACCTATAATAAATACATTAGCATATCACACTCATAAGACATTTATACCAAATACATTTTGAACACTTATTTTAACAAATTACAAACAAATAAAGCATGACATAAAGCACTTCATTCAAGTAAATTGTGTATTGGTACAAGAATGACTCATCTTGACCCATTTCTATATTTTCAATTACCCATCTTGATCAACTAATACCAACTAAAAAAGTATTTTGCCCAAAACTAACCTAAGTGGTTAGAAATAAACTCATAATGACTCAAAATATAACGAGTGGCTTTGTTTTGTCAAGTCTCATGTAAATAATATCCAGATCAACCCGACTAAAAACAAATAAGTTAGAATTATCACCTCTAGTTGTTACTAATTCATACAAACAATTATCTTTCTAAACAACAATTAAATATGTGTAAATAGAAACATTCTACTATGATGAATTAATGATATCACAATAAATATACTTTTGTCATTATTAAAAATACATCGAATCTCTATCACTAAAAGAGAATATAAACCTCATCACTTCTCCCGGGTGGATCACTACTAGACATTGGTGGTGTACCGGTTAGCACCACATACGGGTCACAAGTGTTGCCAGTCCTGTAAAATCTACCTTTTTTATTTCCCCCGCTAGTTTGTGACCACAATTCCACATCAAGTTCGGGGTGTAAGATATCATCCTCTCCATACCTTTCAACAACACACTCCAGATATTTATTCTGTAATAAGAAAAAATTAGTGCGTAAACATTTTATAGTTTGCATATATAAATAAGTACAAGCGTTTAAAGTTTACATGTTATGAACTAATACAAAATACACACTTACACATGTTTGAAAATCATATAATATTTTCATCACTTTAGAAGAAAACAATTAAAGACAGTGCATGGCTTTAAAAGGTCTACCAAGTTTTAGATATCATAGTACATGCGTGTTAACATAATATAACTAAATAAGTAATATAACTTAAAGTTTTATCCATACTATATTACAAGCTATAAGTCCGACTTAAAAGGGTACTATAACTTGATTCTATACAATCTTTGTTTATATAAAAATATCTTTTTTTATTTTTAAAAATGTATTTTTTCAACTAAAATGATATATTTTCTAAAATTATATACTTAAGTAACAAAATATAATTACAAAGTAAAAAAGACGTACTATAGTTTCACCCGCCGTCGAGTCAACTCAATTCACGTTATGCTCGTGAATGTTCTCTTCCACATCAACGGCTTCTCCCAAATTATCTCCTATAGACCCACTACCCGTTAATCTGTCTAGGGGTCTTGAACCTTTCTTTGCATGGGTTTGCATCCAAAATTCATCAAATGTAACACGTCGCTTCAATGTCTTATCCTAAAAAATCATATTCAAATTAGAAGAAAATATTATTATTAATGAAACATACATATAACATTAACCATATCAAGAAAATTATTGAAAAATAAATAGTATATAAATTTATCAAGGTAAATGGAAAAGTAATACCATATATAACATCATGACGAGAAAACTAAATACTAATAAGAAATAAAAAGACAAAAGTGTCTTATATATATATTAAATTTGAAGCTTATTTTTTTTAACAAAAAGGATGCACTTTAACTAAAAAAGGAGTTATTTTCAGTGTGTATTTTTGCATCATTCAAGAGTGTGAGAAGTGAAATATTATGTATCAAAATATGACAACTTAACATTCTTACCAAAATTTTTCTGACCGTGACAAAGCTTTTCGACCCGAGCGTATGTCTACCGCCTGTTGCTTTCTTTCTGTTTTCACTGTTTATAGAAGATTTGGATTTCCATGAATCTTTATTCCATTCCTCAACTAGTGTTGTCCAAACCTCTTGACTAATTCAGATTGACTTAAATGGAAGAATGACACTCAAATCGTTCCTAATTTCTATACCCTCTTTGATTGCAAGGTTCTTGGCTTTATTACGAGCCCTCTTTAACAAATCAAGAAACTTTCCCTTTATGCATTTTTCTTAGCAAAATCGGACTAAAGGCTTCCACTCATCCTCCCATTGATAGTATTTCTGTAATGAAAAAACACTTATTAATTATGTATGTATTCTTTATCAAGTTATCAACATTATTATATATAATATAAGTAAACACCTTAAAACGCTCAAACAAACGTTCTCGATGATAAGAAGGAACATCTTTCCATCCTAGCCAAGGACCCGACCACATAGACTACAATATGGATCCGATTGGTGCGAGAAACCTTATCATGGATGTTAAATCTACAAGATGAAAAAAATTAAAGCACTATCAAGATTAATTATTTTATTTACATGTAAAAGTAAAATCAACAAATTAATACTTACTCGCCATGTTCAACCCAGATTTGAACACGATTTTCTCGTGCGGGTACTGGGTCTGGGACAACCAGTCCCCGTCTCATAGTAGGAGTGACCGGCTCCTCATCGTCATTGCTACGCTCATGGAGAGACTCATATCCATCCATTGTTTCCTATACTACATTGGCCAGTATCTCTAATGCCACCTTGAGCACTACCTCGATCTCTACCACTTCTTGTTTGTAACACCCGGTTATTTTTTAAAGACAAGAAATAAAGAATAAAAAAAAGAAAGGCAATTCAATCCAAGTGGAGGGACTAAAAGTGTAAAAAAGACAAAAATCTTTGAAAAGTTAATGTAAAGGTGGGCATGGCCGCCCACCCTCACTTCACATCATCATCTTCACCCGGTTTTAGAGAGAGAGAGAGTAGAGAAACTCTCGGCTAAACAAAGAAGAAGAAGAGAAGTGAATTCAAGGTAAGAATTCAAGGTTTTCATATGTTTATGACGGGTTTTATCCCGGTTATATGCTTATGTGCTTATGTGTTTGTGTGTGTGTTCATGTGTGTGTATTTGGTGTGTTTTAGGTGTTTTGAACTCATAGCAAGCGGGTAAAAAGGAAAAACACCCAAGTTGCACCAGGTGAGTTCTAAACCCCGGTTCTTACTTGTTTCAAACTATCTTTAGGGCTGAAAATGTATTAAAATGTTTTTACAAAGTTTATGTATGTTACCGTATGTATTGTGCATAATTGGGTTGGAAAACATACTAGGAACATGATATACAGAAGGTTCATACGCCTGAATTTACCTTAGAAAGATTTAAGTGTAATCCATGCGTCCTAATAGTGCCCATGCGCTCAAGTGGCTGATGCGCCTAAGTGTCCATGCGTCCGAATTATCCATGCGTCTAAGTGTTCATACGCACAAATAGTGCCCGTGTGCCTGAATAGTTCATGTGCCTAAAGTGAAAAATGATTAGTGTTGGTTGATGCGCCTACATAGTGGTAAAACACCCAAACAGGGCTCATGCGCCCAAATAGTTCCCATGCGCCTAAGCACTTAGAAATTTTACAGAGTTTTCTAGGAGTCAATGCTTTAGGGTTTTGACCAGAGTTGACTAGGGCTTAGTAATGATGATGTTCCATGCATGTTATGATTACATATGATGTAACTTATCATTTATTATTAATGTTATTATTACTTATAGTATGTGACTTTACGTGGTATGTTATTATCGTAACGTAAAGTATCTAGTAATAATAAAGTGAAAGAGCAATAAAGAAAAGAAGAGGAACATTAATGAAAATGTTAACAAGTCTTGCAAGCTCATAGGAGGGACATGACCGTGTTGTCGTTAGCTCAACTATGCTGCGGGCTAGCTACCCTATTATGCACACAGGGCCAATCAATTAAGATTGGAAGGACCCTTGTAGCGTATCCTAGGTGATTGGGTCGGCCTTGTACACAGTACACAGAGCCCCTTCGGGGGATACAGTTGACCCTTTCGAGGGAAATAGTTGGGGTATTGCTCATTGGTCCACATAGACAGTGAAAGATAAATATAAAAGATTACAGAGTAAACAAGGCATACAGTAATGAGAACGAACAATGATTGTTCATATAGTTGATGCGTGCTCGCATATACAGTACAGAGTTCTATTTTACAGAAAAGAGTATTTTCTTATACTACATATAGAAAGTATTTTATTACTTATAAAACTAGAGCTCACTCAGCAACGCTGACTTTTATACATTTTCAGTTGGCAGGTAATTATTGCTGAGGATGGCACGAGGGTGAAGCTACTCGGCAGGGATAGTCTGACATCCATTCGTACCTTATGTTGCTGTTGTTTTGTAATACAGTAAAATAATTCTTTTGTAACTAGTTAAATAGTGTTGTATTGCTCTACCACAGTGGTTTAAATGAAATGAATAGTTTTTGATAAACTAATTCCGCTGCTTAAGATCGTATAGTTATAATGTTTAGTGTTTTAATTGCTGTGAATGACCGACTGTGAGGTTCCCGGGAACGGGGCTTTACAAGTTGGTATCAGATCCAAAGTTTAAGAGAATTGGGTTAAAATAAACTTTTAAAAACCTAAACATAAACTGAAAATGGAACAAATGGAGGGATGTCAGCCCGAGTAGCTACGTGTCATCAGGTATGTGTTTTCCTAATGTTAGCCGGTATTATGTGCGCATACTATTTGATTACGTGTTCTTAGTAGATTTAGATACTGATTAAGTCAGGATAGGAGATGCTTGGGGTATGAAGAGTAAAGTAAGTGACTAATCACAACTGGCCACTGTAATTAGGGACTTACTATTCTTGACATAAACTAAGTATTACCTTGAATGATCGTGTTAGTGTTTGAATCTTATAGTGTGCTTATAGAGGATGGCTGGCGGTAGATCTTCAAAAGCCTCTCGTGGTGGAGGTCACGGTTGTGACACCCTACACATATCCCACATCGGCCGTGGACAGAAGAGATTCCTGGTTCATAAGGAATGTTTGGCCTCTAACATCAACAACGCGTTTTGGGCGTATTGGCTATGGATGAGAGGAGAACTTCACAGTTAAGCGTGCTCAAGTGTGAGCAATCCAGGGATGGGTGACCTCCCTGGGAAGTTTTCACCCGGGCAACCAAAAACAAATCCGTGAGCTCTTCGTGGGCAAAGCGGACAATATTGTTGATGCGAGGGGCCGGGTGTTACAGAATGGTATCAGAGCCACTCCTGTGTCATTCGGGGTGTGGGACATACCTCACCAAGGATGGTGACTTCTCGGGCTTATCGAGGACGATGAGTCCAAACAAGGGGTGCTTGTGACACCCTACACATATCCCACATCGGCCGTGGATAGGAGAGATTCCTGGTTCATAAAGAATGCCAGGCCTCTAACATCAACAATGCGTTTTGGGCGTATTGGCTGTGGATGAGAGGAGAACTCCATAGTTAAGCGTGCTCAGGTGGAGCAATCCAAGGATGGGTGACCTCCCTGGGAATTTTTCACCCGGGCAACCAAAAGCAAATCCGTGAGCTCTTCGTGGGCAAAGCGGACAATATTGTTGATGCGAGGGGCCGGGTGTTACAACGGTACTGCCCCGCGACCCAAGAGAGGGAGACCCAGAGTAGAGAAAGTGGTTAATGAAGAACCAGAGACCTCTCATCCGGAGGGTGGCGACGAGAGCGCCAATCTGAGAGCCTCAGTAAAGGAGGCTGTGGTGGAAGAGGTTCACCAGGTCATGCAGACGATTCTACCGTCTGTGTTGACCAAAGTGATCAAGGCAGTTAGAGAGGGAGAGAGAAAGGAAAGGGGTGAACCTACGGGCGAAAGAAGACAACCCGAGACTGAGATGGTTCCGTCCGATGATGAGGACGAGGAAGAAGAGCCTGCGTCGGAGGCGACCCGAGGCTGCAACTATGGGGTGTTTATGAGATGCAAGCCCCCTACTTTCGATGGGAACGGTACTGCGGCAGCTACTCGCCGGTGGGTAAGGGAGATGGAGGCTTTCCTTGATATCAGTGAGTGCTGTGAGGATCAGAAGGTGAAATTTGCTACCCACTCCTTTGTGGACTCGGCTTTGTGCTGGTGGGACAACATTGTCCAAGCCAAGGGTAGCAGGGTCGTGGGAAGAATGAGATGGCCTGAACTGAAGAAATTAGTGATTGAGGAATTATGTCCTCATAGAGATATGGATAAGGTGGAAAGGGAGTTCCTACAGCTGGAGGCCGGAATAATGACACACCAGCAGTACACCGCTAAATTCAATGAAATGGCGCGGCTGGTGCCCGATCAAGTGACACCACTATCACGAAAGATAAGAGATACATCCAAGGGCTTCCGGCGGATATTCGTAGGCATATGATCATTGCCCGCCGAGCACTTTTAGGTCGGCGGTTGATCTGGCTGGTAGATTATATGATGAGCGCGAGGTGGTGGTGGTGGTTGAGATGAAGAAAACGAGTGGGGATGGAAGAAACTGGAATGGGAAACGGTTTGGACATGGTGGAGCCACCCTAAACAATAAAGTGGCGAAGGTAGGTGACCGACGTGTGGTCACAGCTGGTGTAGGGAGGAAGAAATGTGGCAGATGTGGAAGGGAGCATGCTAGAGAGTGCAGGATGGGGATGAACGTATGCTTCAGGTGTGGTCAGCCTGGACACATCGCTAGAGACTGTAAGAAGCCGAGGGCGAAGAGCTCTAGTGTAGAGAATAAGAAGCCGGAAGAAGGAGGGCAAAGGGCAAGTGCTAGAGCTTACACTATGACCCGGGAGGAAGCCAGAGCTGATCCCGATATTGTGTCAGGTATGTTTCTGGTAAACCAAACTTGTGCCTCTATATTGTTTGATTCTGGTGCTAGTAGGAGTTTTATTTCTACTACTTTCTGTTCTAAGTTGCTTGTTATTAGTAGAAATGTCAGTGCACCATTCGATGTAGAAACTGCTATTGGTAAGTCCACTAGAATTACTGATGTGATAGAGGACTTTGCCATAGAACTAGAAGGTCATAGGTTTGCTGCTAGGTTACATGTGATACCCCTAGGTGGATTTGATGTAGTACTAGGGATGGACTGGTTAGCAACCTATGAAGCAAACATCGTGTGTTGCAAGAAGATGATTCGACTAGTTGCGTCCGATGGGAGTTTGGTTACGATTTACGGAGATCGTGTCACGATGATCCCGAAGGTGATTTCGATGGCGGTGGCGGGAAGGTGCATGAGGCATGGATGTCGTGCCTACTTGGCCTACGTAAAGGATGTGAACGCGCCAACACCGCAACTATCCGATGTACCAGTTGTGTGTGACTTTCTGGACGTATTCCAGGAAGACTTACCCGGCGTGCCACCGGATCGCGAGATTGAGTTCCAAATTGACTTGATACCCGGTGCTCAACCCGTTGCCAAAGCATTGTATCGATTAGGTCCCACAGAAATGAAAGAACTCATGGAACAGTTGCAAGAGCTGCTCGATAGGGGGTTCATTAGACCGAGTATCTCTCCCTGGGGTGCTCCGGTCCTGTTGTGAAGAAGAAAGACGGTAGTATGAGGATGTGTATTGACTATCGAGAGCTGAACAAGTTAACGGTGAATAACCGATACCCCCTACCAAGAATTGATGATCTGTTTGACCAGCTCCAAGGTGCCAGTTGGTTTTCAAGGATAGATCTTTGATCTGGCTACCATCAGCTGAAGGTGAAGGAGCAGGATATCCCTAAAACAGTTTTTCGTACGTGCTACGGTCACTATGAATTCCTTGTCATGTCATTTGGTCTGACCAATGCGCCGGCTGCTTTTATGGATCTGATGAACCGTGTGTGTCGGCCTATGTTGGATAAATCAGTGATTGTGTTCTTTGATGATATTCAGATTTATTCAAGGAGTGAGATTGAGCATGCCGGCCATATTCGGGAGGTTCTAGAGACGTTAAGAAGGGAGAAGTTGTATGCAAAATTCTCCAAATGCGCGTTCTGGTTACGCGAAGTTCAATTCTTAGGTCATGTGATAAATCCGGAGGGGATTATGGTAGACCCTGCTAAGATTGAGGCTGTGATGCAATGGAAGTCTCCGAGGACGCCATCCGAGATTCGTAGTTTCTTGGGGTTGGCGGGTTACTATCGAAGGTTCATTCAGGACTTTTCCAAGATCGCTTCTTGTAACATCTCGTATTTTTGTTAAACTAAAAGTTAATCTTGTTAAGTTCTTGTAAGGACTACTTGTGCCATTATGAATTTATGGGTTTCTTATGCTTGGTATGTCTTTAATTCTTTAATTTGAAGCTAATAATGTTAAAATTAAATAGAATATAATTATGATAATAATAATTGTAATAGTATTAGTAATAGTAATATTAGCAATAAATAATAACTAATAATAGTAATAATAAAAAAATCAAATAATATTGTTAATAATAATAAATAAAAAAATATTGTAATAGTTACTAAACTTAACAATGTTTTAAAACTTTAAGAAATTAAGGTTTAGGGGGTTTTAATGCCAATTTAGAAATTTTAAATATTAAAGTTTGTGCATAAAATGTAACAATGGAAACTTCAGGGACCAAAACTGCAAAATTGCAAAACCCTTTTCTTTTCTTTTCTTTCCCGTTTCTCCGGCCCGTTTTCCCGGCCGACTTCCGGCGAGCTCCGACGAGACTAGAAACCCTTGAAATCGGTCGATTCGAGACCCAGATCCGTTCCCAAATCTTTCTAGAACTCGCTTCGAACTTGAATGCACCAATTAAGCGTGTTTAATCATCGGTTACTAAGTGAATCGAATGCATAACCGAAACATTCCAATTATTTAGCCGTTCGAGCATTAAATCGTAGTATTAATCTAATTAAACGAACAGAAACTATCATCTAACAAATTCCAAGTGTTCACAACCACCAATTACACCTAAAACAAACACAAACAACGAATTCAATCACCATCTTCGTCGCGACCTGCAACTCAACCGAACATCATCGTCCGAGCTTCAATTGACGAAATTCGCAAAGGGCTTTGCATCGAGGTCATCACGCGAAGCTTCCCACAAGTTTAATTTGATTATCGTTGAAGTTTGCCTATCCATCAAGACTTCCACGTCCGCAACGTTTCCTCGGGTGTTCAAACACCAATCCAATAACAATTCGGGTAATTAAAACTACCTTTATACTCGATTTCATATAGGGATCAAAAGCCCTAACCTTTCGATCGATTACAATGTTCATATGGGGCTCAATTTGATCGAACATGGTTCTAGGGTTTATATGAGAATTGGGGTTTTCGTTCGCGATGATTCTTAAGTTTTAAAACAAGGTTGTAACCGCGGCTGGATGCCTTGGTTCACCGGTTAAAACGCTCCCATCTCCACTTAGAGGTCCCGGGTTCGAACCCGGGCACCCTCTGTTTTTTTAAAAGGTTGTTTTAGCCTTTAATTAAGTAAAAAAAATTAAATATAAAAATAACTTTCACAAACTCTCAACATTTTTAAAATCAACTAAACCTTTTCTGTAAATTATTTCTTGAAAAATGTTTTTTTTAAGAAAAAGAAAAATCTTTATAAAAATTATTTACAAACATCTTAACTAAATATCTTTATAAAAATAGATTTGTACGATAAGTTCAAATTACTACATTATTGGAACTTTATGTTTTTCCTTGATTAGAGATTATAATAATAATTATTGAATTCAAATATATTTTTATAGCTAATTACGCAAGTTATTTACAAAGGATTTAATTCCTTTAAAATCTTATAGTTAGTATCTTTATTTTATCAAATAAATCATAAACAAGTGTTTACTAAGTTGTTTTATAAATTCCCCCCCAATTCATATTGGAACCCTAGTTGTTGTTATATCGTTAACCATATTTTTGACCTAAATCTTATATTATATATATAGGTGCCTTGTGACGTTCATCTTGGAACGAAGTTTATTATTGTTCTTGTTAATCTTCTTAATATACTTATTGACCATATGAGTTTTCCTTGCCCCATTTTATTTTATTTCACACTACTTTGGGGTGAAACATGATTATCTATACATTGTACACTTATTAACGTTTGAGACTTGTAAGCACATGCAATTCATCTTATTATTTTGTCATGGTTATTTGTGTATTGTAAGTGTTATATGAGATACATAGTTTGTTTACAATCATTAACTATTGCTAGCCTGGCAACGTCTTAGATCTTTCGGCCTGACAAGCCTATTTGGTGCTAAAGTCGATGTATTGCCGACTCCTAGGAGCCGTATGCTTGTGCACTAGGGAACCAAATACACTTAGCCAATCTTTTATACTTGTAATCAAGTCGAGGTTTGGTTGTAACAATATGTGTTCTATAACCTTACTAGCTTATAACCTATGACATGAATTGCTACTTGTAACCTTTTTCATATTATGTATGAAAACCTTGGAAACTCACCAACTATTTTTAGTTGACTCTTATTTTTATCATGTTTCAGGTCAACCTCAAGTTTAAAGTAAACCTTTTGAAGCATGCTATAATCTAGGACTTGGACCTAGATAATGAAATAAAAAGTCACATTATGTTATGTTATGTTAAACTTATTTCTTGTATTAGACTTATGATTGTATTTTTCCATTTCAAGCCTTATGATAATAATATATACATTTTAATATAGCGTTATGTGGCTGTGAACAATCTTAACCCTCACATCTCGACGTTTCCGCCGTCAAGGTTGGGGTGTGACACTTCTCCCCTGACCAAGTTAACCGGAAGGATGTAAAGTTTGTATGGGGTCAAGCCCAAGAACAGGCGTTCGGGGAGTTAAATGTGAGGTTGACTCAAGCTCCTGTCTTGTCGTTACCCGAAGGGAGCAAGGATTTGGTGGTATATTCTGATGCTTCTTACTCGGGGTTGAGGTGTGTATTAATGCAAAAAGGGAAGGTTATAGCCTATGCATTTCGACAGTTGAAAGTTCATGAGGTCAACTACCCTACTCAGGACCTGAAGCTAGCAGCCGTGGTCTTTGCACTAAAGATTTGGAGGCACTATCTGTACGGAACGAAGTGCACCATTTTCACAGACCATAAGAGCTTGAAGTACTTCTTCGAGCAAAAAGATCTGAACATGAGGCAGAGGTGATGGTTAGAGCTTATAAAGGATTATGATTGTGAGATCCATTACCATCCGGGCAAAGCCAACGTGGTGGCTGATGCTCTTAGCCGTAAGGAGAGGCCCGAGCTGATTCGGGTGAAAGCATACCAACTAATCATGACCTCTGATGTAATGAAGCAAGTCAAGGAGTTTCAGGACGAGACATTAAAAGAAGATCATCTAAACTCTGAAAGGATGAGAGGTCTGGTTGGGGAGATAGGTGAAAACATATTTGGTGTTAAAACTCAATTTGGACGGGTGTGGATTCCTCGTTTCGGAGATCTACGTGTGAGGATTATGGATGAAGCTCACAAGACTCGATACTCCATTCATCCTGGTGCCACAAAGATGTATCAAGATATGAAGAAAGATTATTGGTGGCTGGGTATGAAGCGTGACGTGGTGGAGTATGTGAGTAAGTGCCTTACTTTCCTACAGGTGAAGGAGGAACACCAGAAGCCGTATGGAAATATCCAACCTTTGGATATACCGGAATGGAAATGGGAGCACATCACCATGGATTTCATTGCGAAACTGCCCCGTACTCCGAAAGGATACGACGCCATATGGGTGATTGTTGACCGCTTGACGAAGAGTGCTCACTTCCTACCGATCCACGAGACATATTCATCCGAGAGGTTGGCCGACCTGTTCATCAAGGATATTGTAACTCGTCATGATGTGTCGGTGTCCATTGTGTCTGCTCGTGACACCCGGTTTACATCCAAATTCTGGAAGAAGTTCCACGATGCTATGGGGACGAGGTTACATATTAGCACGGCTTATCATCCCCAAACCGATGGTCAGTCAGAAAGGACCATCCAGACACTGGAAGACATGCTTGGGCATGTGTGATTGATTTTGGGGGAAGTTGGGACGACCACTTACCGTTAGCTGAATTCTCGTACAACAATAGCCATCATGCCAGCATTGGCATGCCACCATACGAGATGCTATACGGTAGGAGATGCAGAACACCCGTTTGTTGGGGTGACATTGGTCAGAAAGAGTTGGGAAGCATCGAGGTAATCGAGGCTACGACTGAGAAGCTTGAAAAGATTAAAGCCTTCATGAAGGCAGCTAAAGATGGACAAAAGTCGTATGCCGATAAACGACGTAGACCAATTGAATTCCAAGTGGGTGACCGGGTTATGTTGAAGGTCTCACCTTGGAAGGGTTTCATCAGATTCAGGAAGCGGGGCAAGTTAAGCCCAACATATATAGGCCCTTTCCGAATCATTGCTCGACTAGGAGAGGTGGCCTATAGATTGGAGTTGCCAGATGAGTTAAGTGGAATTCACCCGACGTTCCATGTATCTCATTGAGGAAGTGGTTAGCTGATGAAGGCATGATTGTTCCATTGGAGGACATTGAAGCTGATGAAAGGCTCAATTATGTGGAGCAACCAGTGGCAATCATCGATCGTAAAGAGAAGAGGCTGAGAAATAAAGTGGTTCCTCTTGTGTGTGTACAGTGGAAGCACAGGAAGGGATCCGAATCTACGTGGGAAACTGAGGAGGAGATGAGACAGCATTATCCTTGTCTGTTTGAGGAATAACAGGTTTCGGGAACGAAACCTATATAAGGGGGGTGGACTTGTAACACCCGGTTATTTTTAAAAGACAATAAATAAAGAATAAAAGAAAGAAAGGCAATTCATTCCAAGTGGAGGGACTAAAACTATAAAAAGGACAAAAATCTTTGAAAAGTTGGTGTAAAGGTGGGCATGGCCGCCCACCCTCACTTCACATCATCATCTTCACCCGGTTTTAGAGAGAGAGAGAGAGCAGAGAAACTCTCAGCTAAAGAAAGAAGAAGAAGAGAAGTGAATTCAAGGTAAGAATTCAAGGTTTTTATATGTTTATGACGGGTTTTATCCCGGTTATATGCTTATGTGCTTATGTGTTTGTGTGTGTGTTCGTGTGTGTGTATTTGGTGTGTTTTTAGGTGTTTTGAACTCATAGCAAGCGGGTAAAAAGGATGAACACCCAAGTTGCACCAGGTGAGTTCTAGACCCTGGTTCTTACTTGTTCAAACTATCTTTGGGGCTGAAAATGTATTAAAATGTTTTTACAAAGTTTATGTATGTTACCTGTATGTATTGTGCATCATTGGGTGTTGATTCTTAAATGCTTATAGGTTGTTCAGGTTTAGAATAGTCACATTAAGCTTAAAACAGATGGGTTTGATGATTGGGTTGGAAAACATACTAGGAACATGATATACAGAAGGTTCATACGCCTGAATTTACCTTAGAAAGATTTAAGTGTAATCCATGCGTCCCATAGTGCCCATGCGCTCAAGTGGCTCATGCGCCTAAGTGTCCATGCGTCCGAATTATCCATGCGTCTAAGTGTTCATACGCACAAATAGTGCCCGTGCGCCTGAATAGTTCATGTGCCTAAAGTGAAAAATGATTAGTGTTGGCTGATGCGCCTACATAGTGGTGAAACGCCCAAACAGGGCTCATGCGCCCAAATAGTTCCCATGCGCCTAAGCACTTAGAAATTTTACAGAGTTTTCTAGGAGTCTATGCTTTAGGGTTTTGACCAGAGTTGACTAGGGCTTAGTAATGATGATGTTCCATGCATGTTATGATTACATATGATGTAACTTATCATTTATTATTAATGTTATTATTACTTATAGTATGTGACTTTACTTGGTATGTTATTATCGTAACATAAAGTATCTAGTAATAATAAAGTGAAAGAGTAATAAAGAAAAGAAGAGGAACATTAATGAAAATGTTAACAAGTCTTGCAAGCTCATAGGAGGGACACGACCGTGTTGTCGTTAGCTCAACTATGCGGCGGGCTAGCTACCCTATTGTGCACACAGGGCCAATCAATTAAGATTGGCAGGACCCTTGTAGCGTATCCTGGGTGATTGGGTCGGCCTTATACACAGTACACAGAGCCCCTTCGGGGGATACAGTTGACCCTTTCGAGGGATATAGATGGCCCATCACCCGTTTTCCATCGCGCACATAGTTGGGGTATTGCTCATTGGTCCACATAGATAGTGAAAGATAAATATGAAAGATTACAGAGTAAACAAGGCATGCAGTAATAAGAACGAACAATGATTGTTCATAGAGTTTATGCGTGCTCGCATATACAGTACATAGTTCTATTTTACAGAAAAGAGTATTTTCTTATACTACATATAGAAAGTATTTTATTACTTATAAACTAGAGCTCACTCAGCAACGCTGACTTTTATACATTTTCAATTGGCAGGTAATTATTGTTGAGGATGGCACGAGGGTGAAGCTACTCGGCAGGGATAGTCTGACATCCATTCGTACCTTATGTTGCTGTTGTTTTGTAATACAGTAAAACAATTATTTTGTAACCAGTTAAATAGTGCTGTATTGCTCAACCACAGTGGTTTAAATGAAATGAATAGTTTTTGATAAACTAATTCCGCTGCTTAAGATTGTATAGTTATAATGTTTAATGTTTTAATTGTTGTGAATGACCGACTGTGAGGTTCCCAGGAACGGGGCCTTACACTGTTGAACCACGTGCCATAATTTCTACAATAAAAATAAAGTTATTAATATTCATAACAACTCTAATATATAGAAATTAGTAAAAAAATATGAGCAAGTGTTTTTGAACGGTTTCTCTATCTCTGAAAGAGGCATTTCGACATTTTAAACAAGGACATTTGATGTCTAGTACTATTTTATCACGCTTAGTCACCCTTCGATCTACAACTAATTCATTAGAATAAACAAAGTCTAACCACTTATTCAAGTTCTCACAGTATTCTATATTAATAAATCCATCACTATTTCTCATCTTATACATCCAACTTTGATCAGTGTACCATTCCATGACAAAAAAAAGTCAATTTCAACCCTAAAAGTTCAAAATAATTACAAAATTTTAGTTAACAACAAACATGCAAAAACTAATTGTCAATATTATCATTGTTCGAAAATACATAAGTAATAATAGAAGTGTTAAAGATATGTAATGGCTAAGTTTCATAATGTTGGTTCGAGCAATTTGTATAGAGTTTGCAATTTCCTTTTACAAAACTAAAATGAATCCTAATTAATTTTCTAGCATTTGAAGTTACTCAATTTGCTCACTTTGGGTTTAATAAAACTCCAAATATCCATCAACATATATATATTAGAAGTTACACAAAAATTATATGTTGACTATTCATAATTAAGTTCCAACTTGATGAGCTAAAGGCATTGAATGTTTGTACAAGTAATGTGGGATTTTACTTAGCTACAGACACTCCTAAATCTACAGTCCATGAACATATTTAAATTAAAGCTAATTAACATTCAAAATTGACATTTTTCACTCAACATGTGGGATCATAAACAATGAATACATATAAAACAACCATGCGAAAACCTTACCTGGTTAATTGGAGGTATCTTTCACTAAATTAAACTCTCTAGAACCCTAAAAATTGAAAGCGCAATCGGTATTAATACATGTTCATAATATTGATCTTAATGAATCAATTCAATCAATTTCATGTAACAACTAACAAGAAATCAAACATATAAACTTACTTGTTCGTGTAAGAAGATTCATATATGCATAGAGCAATAGAGACGAAGATGCTAAAGTGAGTCGCAAACTAGGGTAGATCAAGAGAGTTGGGACGAGGCTTCGGTTTCCTAAACTTTCAGATGTTGGTTACGTGGAGATAATGGACGATTTAGAAGGAAGATGAGGTCAACATTGAAAAATTTTGGGTTTGAGAATAAGGCAGCCATACCCCCTTTGATGTATGTCAATTGTTTGTTACTATATTATTATATTTTTTTGTTTTAAATGGTTCTTTTTTATTTTTTTTATGGATTTCCTATTGTTCAATTTTTAATTTCATTACTACTATATCTCAAGTACGTCAATTATTTTTTCTATTTTAAAATTCTTTAATATTAACAAATATAAACTGTTTTGGTTAAGGAAAGACACATACAATTGGTTTGCTTAGTTGGTTTTCTTTGGATAGGATTCAATTAAATACACCTGCTTGAAAAATTTAAATTTGATTCGATTTGAATTCGACTTTTTTTTTCGAATTTGAATTTGTTTGGTAATTTCAAATTGAAGTTCATTGATTCGATTAACATGAATTTGATTTGATTCAAAAAACAACCATGCAACTAAATATTTTTATAATTTTATTCGTAGTTTATTTCTCTGTAGTGATTGTGTTGAATGTTATGTTTATCCAATTTTTAGTATATAGTTTATTATGAGCAAATTTTTATCATTAAGGTGACCTTCAAGAGATAGTGCTCAGGACCATTCTAAAAGCAAGCCAAGAAGCTCGAAAACGAGTACTGCACTAGAGTTGCTGAGATTCCAGTTAAAGGATAATGCTCCTGGTGGGTCTAATTATGGAGTTAAAGCTACAAAGAAGATATGGTTATTGGTGTTGTTTTTCATATCAACCTACCAAGAAAAAGAACCTTAGTTAGACTATTAATAAATAATAATCTATCAGGCCCAGACCCAAGCCCGATCGAAATCAAATCTAAGTTATTTTATTATATTATCATTGACCATTATTGACGAATATTGACCCTAATTGATCATCATTAACCATTATTTACCCAAATTGATTATCAATAACCATTATTGATCTCCGTTGGCTATATAATAGTTACAATGTCTAACCTTAATTCATCACAATTGATCCTAAATGATTTATTATTAATTCACCATAAGTACATTCACATGTATACATGACTAACTACGAGTGTAAAGTTTTATTAATAAGTTATAATGAGTCTTGCATCTTAATAAGTCGTATTGGTTCTTGAGGATTAGAATAGTTTTTAACAGGTGTTGATAAGCCTCACTTGATCATATTTAATATTAATTTATTATGTTTGATGAATTATGTCAATAGATAATCAAAACTCACTTTTTTATATATTTACTATAGTTTTTATCACTATTTTGTTTATTTATATTAGTTGTTATATATCTCTTGATTTTGTTAGATATTTTACAAAGGTTTTTATTAAGTGTCTTGTTTAGTTTTCAAAAACTTATTTTTTGATTCTAATATGGCTTTCTGTATAAATTTTAACTAATTTACTTTCAACTATCCTAAATATCTATTTTCTTAATTTTGCTACAGGTATTAATATCTATCATGCATTATTTTCCTAGATTTAGGTTTTACTATGGATTTTACTATTGATTCTATCATTATTTTAAATCTTATATTTTCTTTTGCTACGAAATTTACTATGGTTTTATTAAAAAGTATTTAATGTTACTATTTGGTCTTGCTATTGATTTTGCTACAGGTGTTGTCAAACTATTTTTAGTTATTTTTTTTTCAATATTTATCTCTTAAATTTACTATGAATTTAACTAAATCATTTTTAATATATATATATATATATATATATATATTATATATATATAATATATATATATATATTAAAACTTTTGCTATGAACTTTATCACAGATTTGCTACGAACACATTTTGCTATGGTTTATCCCAAGGCAAATCGTAACAAAATGCATCCGTAGCAAACCCGTAGCCAATCCATATCAAATAATTGATTGATCATAACTAATACTAATTATTCATAATTTCCATAAATTTTAAATAATTGATCATATTGATCAATGTCAACGTTAATTTACTATTTTCTTAATACTTTTACCGAACTTGTAATAATATACCTTTGTTTATTTTTACTAGAATTACTAGTTTTTTGGTTTCACATGATTTTTACTAAGGACTTTATTACATATTTTTGTTTTTTCTACATTTATTTATTCGTTTTACTATGAATTTTTGTTAGAAAGTCTAAGTTAAACTATTTATAAATTTATTTTCTTGATTTTTCTACGACATTTGCCATGATTTTGATATTATTGTTATTTAGATTTCAGATTTTTGATTTTGTTATGGATTTTACTATGGAATTTGTGAAGTCAACTTTTTTATCATTATTTAAATACTATGTTTCTACTTTTGCCACGGATCTTACTACGGATGTTATTAAAATTCAAATTTTGTAACTGTATTTCTTATTCTTGCTACGGATTTTGCTAGACTAATTTTTATTTTTTTCCTCGAAATTTAGTTATTGATTTACTATGGATCTCTATGAATTTTCTTATTTTCTTTTTAGTATATTAATTTTTATCATTTTGGTTAAGATTTCTTACGGATATGCTACAAACATAGCTTGCCACGGTTAATCTGTAGCTAAATCGTAGCAAAATATGTTCGTAGCAAATCCGTAACTACTATTTAACAATTTGCTAAGGATATTTTTCGTATCAAAAAATCCGTAGAAAATACCTGTTTTTGTAGCAGTGTAAAGAGACGTTACTATAAAATTGTTACACATACAATAATAATAAGAGAAAAACAAGCTGTTAAATTTTAAGTAATAGTACTACAAAATGCTATTGTTATTTTTATCAACCTTACAATAATATTAATTATTAGTAGTATTATTATTAGTATGATTATATATATTACTACTGTAGTAATTTAGTAATAAATACCAAAATTTTTATATATCTAACTGAACCTAGAAATTGTTATTATTATTTTAAAAATTATTATTAATATAAGTATGAAATTATTTACTTAAGATAATAACTAATATAATAAAATTTTAGTTATAAAAATATAAAATAATTTATATTATATTATCATTATATTATTATTATTATTATTAATTTCTAATAATAATACTTACTAGCATTACAATTGGTGTTATTGATATTTTCATGATTATATTTTACACTATTTTAATAATATTTAATATATTTTAATTAATATGTGAATAGCTCTCAATTGTAGTTATAAATAGTAAAATCATTAAATACCCAATTATTATTATTATAATAAATACTATTATTGCTATGATAATATTTATTACAGTTGTAATTATGTTATGAAACATATTAAAAATATGACATTAATAATACTAAAATTATTAAATACCCAAAATGCTCTTTGAAAATACTTTTTTTATTATTACAAATATTAAAAATAGTTAATAGTTATATATTACGTATTTAATAAGATAATATTTTATTCAAATAGTAAGTAGTTATACAATATAGATAGTAACTATATTTATTTAAAGTATTATAATTAGGATTATATTAAATGTAGTGAACTGAATAGTCTAATATTATTGAATGATGTATTACTAATTTGAATTAAAATATATAAGATATAGAAATAGTTTATCGAATAGGGGCAAATTAAGGAATTATTGCATATTATACATGTATCATATGCTTAATAAGTTGTGTTAGGAGTTTTAAATTGAAGTAAAACTAGAATTAAGACCTCGCTTTGTGGCGGGGACGTAAAACCATGTCAAGCGGCCCTAATCTCACAAAATCGCAAACGACCACCAAACTAAAGTTGTGGTGTGTTAATGTAAAGATATTAGACAACAATGTAGAACATTGAAAATAACTAAGTCGATCGAGTACTCACACGTTGCGAAGAACCTGTAAAACGGGAAAAAGAGACGTAAGAAGTTAAATCAAACACATGTTGTCTTGTGTTAACTCACAAACTTTAGAACAAAACATAAACATGTTGAACCGCACATGCATGTTGTCCAATGCTACCTTTCAAATTTTAGAACAAAATGTAAAACGAAAATTGCTATAAATACGACAAGTATTGTGTAACTTGTAAGGTGAAATTGCAATAGATGAAAGTTTTGGGTAAAAAAAATAAAAGAATGATATATTTGTGAAGTTAGATTGAAACAAATGAAAATGTTTAAGTTAAAAGTAAACGATCAATATTTTTATTTGAAAAACACCCTAAACATGATGTGCAATACCGTTACGTATAGACAAGTTGTAAAAACAACCCTTGATGCCTAAGGAACAACACCACTTCTCAATCTAACCTTGTTTATGAGTTCGTAGAAAACAAATAATTGATCCAAAACATTTATATTGTTGTTAGACCGAGCAACACCGTATAAGACATGCCAAATTCAAAGATGGTGATGTAACACTCTAGGTAAATCCCTCATTAGGCGTGGAGAGAAAAGATGTTGGGTTCATAAAAAATATCATGTCTTTAATATCACCGACGTTTTTTGGATGATTTGGCTATAGATGATATGAGAACTCTATAGTTAAGCATGCTCAGGTGGTAGCAATTTAGGAATGGGTGACCTCCTTGATAAGTTCGTAACACCCAGCCTCACACACCACCAATATTATCCGTTTTGCCCACGAGAAGCTTACGGATTTGCTTTTGGTTGCCCAAGTGAAAACTTCCTAGGGAAGTCACCCATCTTTGGATTGCTACCATCTGAGCACGCTTAACTGTAGAGTTATCCTCTCATCCACAACTAATACGCCCAAAACGTGTTGGTGATATATAAAGACCAGCCATTCCTTATGAACCAGGAATCTCTCTTGTCCATGGCGATGTGAGATTTATTTAGGGTGTCACAATCACCCCCCCCCCCCCCCGGACTTATCATCCTCGATGAGCCGAGAAATCACCATCCTCGGTGAGGTATGTCCCATATCCCGAACGACACAGGAGTGGCTCTAATCCCACTCTGTAACACACAGCCTCACACACCATCAATATTGTCCTCTTTGCTCACGAGAAGCTCACAGATTTGTTTTTGGTTGCCCAAGTGAAAACTTCCCAAGAAGGTCACCCATTGGTGATATGACTGACCAGATCTTACAAATGATATCAGAGCTAGTTCTATGTCGTTCAGGTTGGTGGGGCAAACCTCATCAAGAATGGTAAATCGTCCCCGGGTGTTTAGAGGGACACCTTAAGCAAATCTCACATTCATGGATGGGATAGTGTGGGAAAATCTCATAGATGAGTCCAAAAGGGATTGATTGTAACACCATAGGCAAATCCAACATTGATCGTAGACAGAAAAGATGTTAATTTCATATAGAATGTCTAGCCTCTAATAAACAAATTGGCTCGTGAACTGAATTGGCTCGGCTCGTATATAAACAAGTCGAGCCCGAGCTCACATTTCAGGCTCGATAAAGTAAACGAGCCGACTTGACTCAGCTTGTTATTGCCCTAGTAGAAGGACAGTTTGTTCATTCTCAATGTGCACAATCGATGCTACCTAGCATCCTGTTAAAAGAGTGTACCTCTTTATGACCAAGTATATTTGATGTTTGTCACTCCAGGTTAGTCTTCTCAAGTATAGTACATATCAATGATACCTTAATTAAACTAAATAAACAACAAACAACAACAATAATGATACAAATACAGACAATAAAGAATATACCTTGACTAAATTTGTACAAAGTTTATTTCACGGGATGTTTCTTTTGGTCGTCTTTTAGTATTCGTCAAATGAGTCACCACCACAATTACTAGTATTAGGGGATGTATTTTCTTTTGAATTAGATGCGAAGTTTCAGCCTCCTCGTGAATGAGAAAGAAGTCGGACCGACACTTGCAACGCAACCATTCGCCTTCGGATGAATCGGACAACGAAGTATGCGGAGAAAAAAATAACTTTTCTTATATATGAAAGGATGTAATATGTATTTGGAGTAGTGTGTGTCTATAATATATATGGGATAAACTGGAAAAAGAAATTAACTGTATATTGTTTTTTTTCTGCATAGAGGTATTGAATAGCTAACAGGATTTTGGGAATTGAAATGTCATAGACATAAGAATGACGTACGAACCCCTTTCTAGTAATTTTTAAATACAGTCTCTCTTTAATTTCATTACGATATTATTATTATTTTTAATTAAAAAAATAGTGTTCTTTGTGCCTAACACCCCTCTAGTAATTACAAAATATATACAAGAGACACGATGTGGTATAGAAATTGATATCAATACAATAAATAAATTTTAAAACCAAACTTATAACAAGCACGAGATAGGTAAATAAGTGTCTTACAAATGCAACCTTAAACCCCTAAATTACCCTCACGGCATTTTGTTTTACAATAAATCAACCATTCATAACTCTTATAATAACTTAATCAAATAATAACAACAATAATAATGATAACCTTATTTATTACTTTTTACAAATGATTGGATTTTTTCGTTTAACTCTTCAATTTTCTTTTTCCTCACCATTTCGCTTTCGTTAACCAGCTGCAGAAACCAAACGAAATAATATTCATTAATTATTGACATATGATATAAACTTAATAGCTACAAGCAAATAACAATTAAATTATACGGATTTAAGTTAAATTTTGTAAATTAAGTGCAAGTATTACCTCCATTAATCTGGTAATTAGTTGTGCTTTCTCCTTGTTTTTCTCGTTAAAGGCATCCAAAGCTTCTCTATACTCTTTTTCCTACATATTATAACATTATATTTTAATAAATAAAATCTGAAAAAATAAATAAAAATTATTTTACTATTTAGTATGATAAAGTGGTTTGGATCCTATGTTTGACTAAGTCAACGTTCTTTGTTGACCTGTATTTACCTTCTTTTGACAATTTTGTCCCAACGACTTTAGTTCTTTATTGACCAAGTCAACCTTCTTTCTTACAATCAATCCTTCCTTCCACCTTGGATCCTCAAGTGCTTCAAGATCCTACACACACATGTATTTTCATTAGGATATATACGGTTTGGTTCGGTTTGGTTTTAATTCATAATCAAATCATGACCGAAAGTTTTGGTCACTGTATAAAACAGTTTGGTTAACAGACATTTGAGCCTATATTTGCAAGTATGGCTTAATTGGATCAGATTTAGTACCGACTCTGATTCTGGTAAAAATAAAAAACTTCTAACAAATTCAATACATAGTTTTAAATTTTATTTTAACAAAATCTATAATAACAAAACATTGATAAATTAGACATTCAAACACAAAAGTTTTAATTTTTCGGTCACCAAAGACTGAATTGTTGATCTACCAGTTCAGTTCTATCTGGTTAATTCGGTTCTGTATAAGTATGTAACCTAAACTGAACCGATATAGCTAGGAATCAAAAAATATTATAAGAAAACTGGTTGTTTTTTCACTTTCTATCACTTCAAAAATTAATTACAAGTTTCGATAGCGAAAATTAAACTACTCACATTACGAATTTCAGCCAACTTTTTGGTTTCTTGTTCGACCCGATTTAACTGAGCTTGAACTCTCTCCTTGACTTCCATCTTCTTCTTTGTGATCTCTTCTTCTTTGGCCCGAAAAGCAAACAATGCTGATTTCGATAGCTCATCATCACCATCAATCAACGGGCTCGAGTGACTAGCATTTACTCCCAAACTCTTCATCCGAATCATCTTCTTAGTCGATTGTTGTTGTTGATCGGATGTCGTAGATAAACATGCCATTTTTTCAACAATGACACCCTTTATTGTACAATAATGGGATTCTTATGCTTCTTTTACGGATGTTGGATCTATGCAGGGTTTAAAATGAGCACAAGTACTAGCTTTCTTGTATAAAAATATTGAGATGAGGTGTAAAGTCCATTAGGCCCAACTCACTTGTAAAAGAAAAGGAGAGACCAAATCATTGTTATTTAACTTTCCTTTTTATAAAAAGATAGAAAAGAAAAAGTCGGGTCGCGGGACCAAGCTTTTACTGGAAATCGAACAAGATGGGCTCTAAATCGACTCGAAGGCTGTCACTTTAAGATATATTTTCAAATATAAGCGGGTCATATATTTTCAAATAATTTGTGTTTGATTTCCCTCAACCCGTTTGTTTTGCCGGGACAATAAAGTTGTGTGGCCCAAAAGGCCCAAAGCTAAGCTCAAAAGGGCCCAAAAGTAAAACTTAAAACAATTACAAATGAGATGAAGAGTGATGCTTATGGTTAAAGATCTAAAGCATAATTCGTTAACCATAAGAGCATCCCAACGGGTGGATTGTTGGTCGTATGTGGCCTTTGTAACGACTTAGGTGGACGGATGGAGAAGATAGAGAAAGTGGTTTTTCTGTGATGTTGGATGCCTACGTTCTGGAATCATTGTATGTTTTTATTTTATTCTATATTTTTGTTGTCTAACATTGGTCATGTTATCAAATATTTGTGTGATTTATACATTAGTAAATCAAACTTCTTTTGTTTTAAGGTCTCCAAGCAATTTTAGAAAAAGAGTGTACTTGGTGTTTGACTTAACTCTCGTTTTGTGTAGATACGGGACAGGATTAGTTCATGGTTTGATGTATACAAATTTACTCTACATTTTGTGCAGGAGGTTGTTTCTCACTGCTTGAACTCATGACCTCAAGGTCACAAAACAACAAACATGTTGGTTGCTTCAACACCCGCCCTTGTCTTTAAACAATTTTCTATGACCTATTTTATTCATCGAGTAAATGTCAGCCAACCGAACAAATGCCCTTCCCCGTTAATGTACAACCCATCAAACAAAATGAGTCATGTTAATATGAAAAAGTTGTAATATAATCGTCAATTAACCTGTGATATTGTGAAAAAAGTATATTACCGTTAACCTCAAAACCTATAGTTTTCAATATGTAACCATGTGGTTTTGATATAATGTGGTATTTGAGGGTGTTTTGAGGTGGTGTTAGCATTGTGACTGGTTAATGACCTGATGGTAGGGCTTTGATTTTACTAAATTTGTGGTGTGGGGTTTAAGGAATATGTCTAGTGGTGGTTTAATGATATTGACATAGGTGGTAGTGGGTGGGTGATATTGGTGAGATTTTGGTGGGGACGGCTCAATCATTTTGAGCCCAATGTCAAGTGGTAGTGAATGGATGATATTGATGAGGTAAAAACAACGATGATAAACATGCTAGTGAAACATGTCAAATAAGCATTTAGAACAAGTCATATAGGTTGGCTAATTTACGCTCCTACTCTTTATAAAAACTTGATAAACCACAAAGAATTCATGACAACGGTTGATAAAAAGTTGTATAAACTTCTTTTGATTGATTTATGAATAACATAAAGAGAAGAAAAACTCTACATATGTCACACCCCGACCGATGGCGGAATCATCGAGGCGGACGAGTGGGAGACGATTGTTCATAGCACATGGAACTAATTAAGTTGAAATAATGTTAAATATCATTATTCATTGAATATTACAAGACAAATAAGTCCATACAATACAAAAACCTCAAACAAAGAAATAACAAATCTAGTTAATCTAGGTCCAAGTCTTATATGAGCACGAAGAGAATCCACAAGTAGTAAACCTGAAACATGTTAAAAATAAAGGGTCAACATATAAAGTTGGTGAGTTCCCATGGTTTAAACACACGCATATATGTATATATATATATATATATATATATATATATATAAGGGTACAAGTAGCAATTCATGTCAATGGTTACGAGTTAGCAAGCTTATAGAACACATACAGATACAACCAAACCTCGACTTGATTACAAGTATATAAGATTGGCTAAGTGTACTTGGTTCCCATGATGAACAAGCATACGTCATCAGAAGTTGGTAATACATCGACTTTAGCACCAAATAGGCTTGTCAGACCTAAAGATCTAAGACGTCGCCAGGCTAGCAATAGTTAATGATTGTAAACAAAATATGTATCTCATATAAGACTTACAATAACACAAATAACCATGACAAAAAGGTAAAGATGAACTGCATGTGCATTTACAAGTATCAAGATGTTTACAAGTTTAAGTTTATAAAGTTAACATGTTTCACCCCAAAAGGTGTGAAATAAAGTAAAAAGAAGGCATGGAGAACTCACAAGTATAGTGATGGTTGTAGAATACATAAGAAATCTTGAATGTCAAGAGTCAAATGTGATATCCTAAATGATAAAAAAACAATAACTTGAGGTTGGAATTCATTACAAGAAGTTAGGACGTTTAGAGAATGCTAAAAAGCGAAAGGTAGATTGAGAAAGGATTATTGCATCAATTATAGATTCTGGACAGAATGTTTGGTATGTATTTGAATAGGTTTTAAAAATAGAAAAGGGTTTCATAAAATTTATAAAAATTTATACTTGACTAGTTCAAAGTCTCCCGAACAACTTTCATTCAGAAACAATTTTATGAAAAGATCTTTAAATAGGTCAAACAAGCAGCACAAGACAGAAGGTGCTGAAATGCGTACTTATCTTGTAAAGGCTATTTTTGATTCGTCCGATTGAGTTTGAAAACGTATAAACTGTCGTTGAAAATTTAATTCAATGAATTTAATATTGGAGTCTGATTTTACTCAAATTTAGTTTGTTATGATCAAGTTATGGTCGGTTGAAGTAAGATTATATTCTGCCAGAATTTTAGTAAGGCACTTATGTGCACTTTTAAAATCGTTAAAAGCATGAAATGGGTTAGAAAATTTTATTATGTTAATATATGGTATATTAATCTTCACTTGAGTTATAAAAAAATATTCTAAGACTTTGGCATATCCATCATTTAGAACAATAATCTTGTTGAATAACCGAAAGCGACGGCATAGCCGTCCATATGCAAACGGGATTCTTTGTTTATGTTAGTGTATTGTTAGCTTAATTTAGGAATGTTAGTGATTGTTATAAGGTTAGTGATTATTTAAATGTTAATGATCAAATGATAATGATTAGAATAAAAAGATATTTGGTAGAAGAAAAAACAATAGTAAGAACATAAAGTCATGAAAACAATTGGATGTTAGGATGATTAAAATGTATAATATAAAGGTAATAAATAATTACCTTAGTATTAAGAATTCTTGAAATCTCTTGTAAAATAAAAATTTTCAAATTGATCATAACCAAAAGATGAAAGAAAGATATGAGGGTGCGATTTTTAGAGAATGAGCAAATGAAAAGTGAAGCCTAAGCCTTGCTTTTATACTTGAGGTTAGGAGGAGGTTATGAATGATTTTAATGGTGATTTATAAGTCTTTTAAAAGGGGTTATGATTGGAATTTGAAATAAATATAAAATTAAATAGTTTAAATAAATAAAAGAATAATTATAATTTAAAATTTAAATTCTTGAAGACTCTAATTTTAACAACTTCTTTATAAATATTTATAGACTTTATAAAACCAATTTGAATAATCAATCAAATTATTTATTTGTTAATCTTTATAACTTTTATAAAACTTGTAAACTTTATAATTTGATTATTATTTTTAGTATTTAAAATTCATAATTACTAATAAAACTTTATAAGTTTATTAAAATTCATTTTATAACTTTATAAGTTTTAATAAGTCTTTTCCATTTAGTTATTTATTGTATCATGATTAATAAAATTTATAATTTTTATGAAAAAGAATTATTTATCAATCAATAAGTTGATTACATATTTAATTTATTTGATCCATTTATTAAGTAAATTAATAATGGAAACTCAAAATGAGTTTGGGTTTGGGTTTTAAATTAGAAAAATGGCGGATGTTACAACATAAGCTAGGAAGTGTACGAAACGAGTAAAATTTTTAAAGAAACATTATAGCTTTTTGTGTTTGCATATCAAATAGCCACAATATGGTCAGGTACGAAGCTTTGTTGGGTCCGGGGGCCTGCTCCTTCTATTCTTTTCACTCAAGTGGAAATCTATACCCTTTATGTCCAAAAATTTTATATGTATTAAGTTCGGTTCCCTGATTTAGGTTTCAAAACATTCAGGCTCACTATACAATTGTTCAACTCCATCATTGAATATGATAAAGTGTATGAAACCAAAAAGAACAAAAAATAATATGAAATATACTTTTTTTATAGAAAACACTAAGCAATAATTAAATAGAAGTTAAAAAACAATCAATTAACCAAAATGGTTAAAAAGATGTTTCTATGAAGAATGCTTAGTAGTTTTCAAAATAAATTAAACATTTTAGGGTTAAAAATACATAGGAATGATAGATTGGATTATGTATATATAATTTATCTACTTTTTAAAAAAATGATGGTACTAATAATTTTTAAAACCCTAGACACAAACGTAAAAAAATAACATAAAAGCGACACTAGATTTAGAGAAGACGATGGTGGTGAATAGTAGCAGTGATGATGATGATTGTGGAGAAGTGATATGGTCAACAGGGTTATGGTGGTCCAAGAATGGTAGTCAATGGTGGTGATTTGACGAAGAACGATGATGAATTTGATAGGGGGTTCATGTGGTAAAGGATGGTGGAGTTTAAAAGGGTGGTTATGTTCTTATTTGAAGCGGTCTTTTTATATAATGAAACAAAGATAAAATTTGTTATTATATCGCCCTATTTATAATATTATATATATATATATAGAGAGAGAGGAGCTTTCAAATGAGAACAAAAAAATAGAAATAACCAAAAGAACTATTTATAGCCACATATTCTTATTTTTATTTTTAAAAAGTTAACTAGCTTTTTGTAAAAAATCAAAAGAACCATTTATAGCCATATATTTTATTTTATTTTTTTTAATTTTACTCAAAGCATATTTGTTTATAATATTTCTTTACCATAAAATTACTAATTATTTTAAATCAAAAGTATTTTACACCGTTTAGGTTTTGATTCCCATTATGAATTTGTCTATTTATGTTTTCGATTTCCTATTAAAGTTGTTTTGTATTTTAAAGATACATTTTAAAGCTTGTTTTGCATTGAATTTTATGCATAGATGCACATACACATGTATGCATAGATGCACATATTCATATATGCATTTTTTTCACTTACGAACACAAACAATAGTCAAATTATTAAAAAATTTATTTCCTGTGAATTTTCACGTAAAAAAAGTAACTAAATTAACATCAAAAAATTACCATAATACCCTTACAAATAAAAATTTTTGAAACTATAAAGAAAAATGAGTGGCTAAAAATGGTTTCTTTGGTTCTTTACAATTTTTTTGTTCTCATTTGAATGCATCCTTATATATATATATATATATATATATATATAATATATATATATATATATATATTATATATATATATATATATATATATATATATATATATATATATTGTAAGCCCCCGTTCCCGGGACGCTCACAGCTGGTAAATCATCGCACATAAAACATATACTTTACATTTAATCATTCATGAAGCATTGCAGCGGAAACATAAAACAAATGGCATTTCATTTCATCATAAACACTTTTGCAAAATAATGCATCGTTTGTCGGTTACAAAATTACATTGTTGTATTACATCACAAAAGCCTTAAATAAATGGATGTCATCCAAAAGAGCTGAGTAGCCACCTCGTGCCATCCTCAGCAACGTTTACCTGCCAACTGAAAACGTATAAAAGTCAGCGTTGCTGAGTGAGTTCTAGTTTTACAATTAAACATACATAAAATCGTTATTTATTTCCTTACAGAGTCCATACTATACGTTTCATTCGTTTGTGATCATACATCATACGTACATACAGATAATATCATTATTATCTTTCATTTTGTTTGTTAACCTTCGTTCATTCATTACATCTAGTGACATGTACGTTACCCCGAACGTTGTGCACGAAGCTGGTTACTGGACCTGAGGTCTTTCAAAGACCCCGAACATTGTGCACGAAGCTGACTCCAGTACCTGGGGCAAGTACATTCACCATTTATCTTTTCTCCTTCATTCCGGATCAATGCCATATGCTATACCCCGAACATTGTGCATGAAGCTGGTTACTGGGCCTAAGATATTTCATAGACCCCGAACATTATGCACGAAGCTGACTCCAGTATCTGGGGCAAGCGGCAAGGATCCCATACATATGGTCAATCACAAGGATTGGACCCCAATGTGCATCCTTCTGGGGTAGCTAACCCGCACATAGTTGAGCTAACACCCTTCATTGGGTGTGGACCTCCATACATTTACTTGCAAGACTTTTTACGTTCATTCATTCGTTAATACATGCATTCATTCATCATGTTCCTCTTTCATTATCTTTCACTTTACGTTACATAATACTTTCGGTTCGTTCATAAACATAACACATAAAGCCATGGAAAGATAAACATACATCATCATAGGGAACATATCATATCATTCATACATCATCATACAGGCCATCATACATTCATAACATACATCATGCATAATCATGCAACATCATCATCTTACATAAGCATCAATCACAATGCATAACATGCCCCTCATACCATCTATGACCCCAAAAGTCAACTTATATAGTCCCGGGGGAATCTCCCAAGTTAAAGCCTACTATACATATTTTACCCAAAATCAGAAAAATATTCTAAGTCCTTAGGCGCATGGGCACTATGCAGGCGCATGGACACTATGTAGGCGCATGGGCAACTTTCAGGCGTATGAGCACTATGCAAGCGCATGGGGAACACTTAGTCAAATCCAGCCCAGTTTCTAGGCGCATGGGTATTATTCAGACGCATGAACACTTAGACGCATGGGCCACTTGGGCGCATGAGCACTATTGGGGCGCATGGCCCTGCATTTAGTTATCCGACTAACATTTCCAGGCGCATGGACCACTGTTCAGGCGCATGGGCTATACATAGACTTTTCTAAGGCAAATTTTGGGCGCATGAGCTACTGTTTAGGTGCATGGCTTACACTTTTCTTTCCAAGGCAAATTCCAAGCGTATGAATACTTATCTAGGCGCATGAGCATTCTGTAAAACATGTTTTTAGGATATTTTCAATCCTACTCATCAAACCCATCTGTTCTAAGCATAATGTGACTATTCTAAACATGAATAACCTATAAACCATCAAGAACTAACATCCAACATACACAATACGTACGGGTATTCACACATAAACTTTGTAAAATCATTTTAATACGTTTCCAGCCCAAAGATAATTTAAAACATATAAAAACCAGGGTCTAGAACTCACCTGGTGCAACTTCGGTGTTCTTCCTTTTAACCCGCTTGCAAAGAGTTCAAAACACCTAGAAACAACATCCAAAACACACACACCCGAACACAAACACGACCCATAAGAACATAAACACATAACCGAGATAAAACCCAACATTGAAACATAAAAACCTTGAATTCTTACCTTGAATTCACTTTTCTTCTCCTCTTCTTCTTCAATCCAAGAGTATTCTCTGCTCTCTCTCTCTAAAACCGAGAATAATAGTGAAGTGAGGTGAGGGTAGGCGGCCATACTCACCTTTACACCAACTTTTGAAAGTTTTGTCCTTTTTGGACACTTTTAGTCCCTCCTCTTGGACTTTATTGCCTTTCTTTCTTTTATTCTTCATATCTTGACTTCTTTTAAAATAACCGGGTGTTACAAGTCCACCCCCCTTATATAGGTTTCGTCCCTTAAACATGTTATACCTCGAACATATGAGGATAATGCTGCCTCATCTCCTCCTCAGTCTCCCATGTAGACTCGGATCCCTTCCTGTGCTTCCACTGTACATGGACAAGAGGAACCACTTTATTTCTCAGCCTTTTCTCTTTATGATCGATGATTACCACCGGTTGCTCTACATAATTGAGCCGGTCGTCTACTTCGATATCCTCCAGTGGAACAATCATGTCTTCATCAGCTAAGCACTTTCTCAAATGAGATACATGGAATATCAGGTGAATTCCACTTAACTCATCTGGTAACTCCAATCTATAAGCCACCTCTCCTACTCGAGCAATAATTCGGAAAGGTCCTATGTACCTCGAGCTTAGCTTACCTCGTTTCCTGAATCGGATGATTCCCTTCCAAGGTGAGACCTTCAACATAACCCGGTCACCCACCTGGAACTCGATCAGTCTGCGTCGTTTATCGGCATACGACTTTTGCCTATCTTTAGTTGCCTTCATGAAGGCTTTAATCTTCTCAAGCTTCTCAGTCGTAGCCTCGATTACCTTGACGCTCCCCAATTCCTTTTGACCAATGTCACCCCAACAAATGGGTGTTCTACATCGCCTACCGTATAGCATCTCGTATGTTGGCATACCAATACTGGCATGATAGCTGTTGTTGTACGAGAATTCAGCTAATGGTAAATGGTCATCCCAACTTCCCCCAAAATTAATCACACATGCCTGAAGCATGTCTTCCAGTGTCGGAATGGTCCTTTCTGACTGACCATCAGTTTGGGGATGATAAGCCGTGCTAATATGTAACCTCGTCCCCATGGCATCGTGGAATTTCTTCCAGAATTTAGAGGTAAACTGGTGTCACGATCCGACACAATAGACACCAGCACACCATGATGAGTTACAATCTCCTTGATGAACAGATCAGCCAACCTCTCAGATGAATATGTCTTGCGGATCGGTAGGAAGTGAGCACTCTTCGTCAAGCGGTCAACAATCACCCATATGGCATCGTACCCTTTCGGAGTACGGGACAGTTTCATAATGAAATCCATGGTGATGTGCTCCCACTTCCATTCTGGTATATCCAAAGGTTGGATCTTCCCATACGGCTTCTGATGTTCCGCCTTCACTTGCAGACAAGTAAGGCACCTACTCACATACTCCACCACGTCACGCTTCATGGCTGCCACCAATAATCTTTCTTCATGTCTTGATACATCTTTGTGGCTTCATCCAAAATCCTCACACGTAGATTCCCGAAACAAGGAATCCACACCCGTCCAAATCGAGTTTTAACACCAAGCGTGTTCTCACCCAATTCCCCAACCAGACCTCTCATTCTTTCAAAGTTTAGATGATCTTCTTTCGGTGCTTCATCTTGAAACTCCTTGACTTGCTTCATTACCTCGGAGGTCATAATCAATTGGTATGCCTTCACCCGAATCGGCTCGGGCCTCTCCTTCCGGCTAAGGGCATCAACCACCACGTTGGCCTTGCCCGGATGGTAATGGATCTCACAATCATAATCCTTTATGAGCTTCAACCATCTTCTTTGTCTCATGTTCAGATATTTTTGCTCGAAGAAGTAGTTCAAGCTCTTGTGGTCAGTGAAGATGGTGCACTTCGTTCCATACAGATAGTGCCTCCAAATCTTTAGTGCAAAGACCACGGCCGCTAGCTCCAAGTCATGGGTGGGATAATTGACCTCATGAACCTTCAACTACCGGGATGCATAGGCTATAACCATCCCTCTTTGCATTAATACACACCCCAACCCCGAGTAAGAAGCATTTGAACATACTACCAAATCCTTGCTTCCTTCGGGTAACGACAAGACAGGAGCTTGAGTTAACCTCACCTTTAACTCCTCGAATGCCTGTTCTTGAGCTTGACCCCATGTAAACTTTACATCCTTTCGGGTCAACTTGGTCAGTGGAGAAGCGATCTTGGAAAAGTCTTGGATGAATCTTCTGTAGTAGCCCGCCAAACCCAAGAAACTACGAATCTCGGATGGCGTCTTTGAAGACTTCCATTGCATCACTGCCTCTACCTTAGCCGAGTCCACCATAATCCTGTCAGGATTCACCACATGACCCAGGAACTGAACTTCACGCAACCAAAACATGCACTTGGAGAATTTTGCATACAACTTCTCCCTTCTTAACGTCTCCAGAACCTCCAGAATGTGGCCGGCATGCTCAATCTCACTCTTCGAATAAATCAGCATATCATCTATGAACACAATCATCGATTTATCCAACATAGGCCGACACACACGGTTCATTAGATCCATAAAAGCAGCTGGCGCATTGGTCAAACCAAACGACATAACGAGGAACTCATAGTGATCGTAGCGTGTGCGAAAAGCTGTTTTAGGGATGTCCTGCTCCTTCACTTTCAGTTGATGGTAACCAGATCGAAGATCTATCCTCGAAAACCAACTGGCTCCTTGGAGCTGATCAACAAATCGTCTATTCTTGGTAGGGGGTATCAGTTCTTCACCGTCAACTTGTTCAACTCTCAGTAGTCAATACACGTCCTCATACTACCGTCTTTCTTTTTCACAAACAGGACCGGAGCACCCCTGGGAGAGATACTTGGTCTAATGAACCCCTTATCGAGCAGCTCTTGCAACTGCTCCATTAGTTCTTTCATTTTCGTGAGAGCTAACCGATACGGTGCTTTGGCAACGGGTTGAGCACCAGGTATCAAGTCAATTTGGAACTCAACCTCGTGATCTGGTGGCACACCGGGTAAGTCTTCCGGAATACGTCCGAAAGTCGCGCACCACTGGTACTCCGGATAATTGCGGTACTGACGCATCCACATCTTTTATGTATGCCAAGTAGGCACTACATCCGCGTCTCATGCACTTCCCGCCACCACCATCAAAATCACCTTCGGGATCGTCGTGACGCAATCACCATAAACCGTCACCTTATTTCCGTCAGGCGTTGTCAATCGGATCATTTTCTTGCAACACACGATGTTTGCCTCATAGGTTGCTAACCAGTCCATCCCTAGTACTACATCGAATCCACCTAGGGGTATCACGTGTAACCTAGCAGCAAACCTATGGCATTCTAGTTCAATGGCACAGTCCTCTATCACATTAGTAATTCTAGTGAACTGACCGATAGCAGTTTCTACATCGAATGGCTCACCAATACATCTACTCTTACTAGGAAACTTAGCACCAAAGGTAGCAGAAATGATACTCCTACTAGCACCAGAATCAAACAACATAGATGTAAGAGTTTGGTTTACTAGAAACATACCTGACACCACGTCGGGGTCTGTCCTAGCCTCCTCCCGAGTCATCATGAAAGCTTGGGCGCTTGCCTTCTGTCCTTCTCCTCCCGCCTTCTTCACTACGGAACCCTCGGCCCTTGGCTTCTTACACTCCCTACTCATGTGACCACTTCCCCCGCAGTTGAAACACTTCATGCCTCCACAATCTCTAGCCATATGGCCAGGCTTCCCACACTTGAAATAAATATTCGACCCCCATCTACACTCGCCACCGTGCTCCTTCCCGCAATTGCCACATTTCTTCAACTCATCACCAGTTGTGACCACACGGCGGTCATCCCCTCGAGCGTTCTTGTTACTCGTCGAGGCACCACCCCGACGAAACCTCTTCCCATTCCAGTTTCTATCACCTCCACCCTTGCGATTACTTTCAGTCATCACCACCACAGTCCTCTCATCATACAATCTCCCTGCTAGATCCACCGCTGACCTAAACGTGCTTGGTCGGGCGACGATCATGTGCCTGCGAATATCTGCTGGCAAACCCTGAATGTACCTCTTGATCTTCCAAGATAGAGGTGTCACCTGATCTGGCACCAGACTTGCCATTTATTGAACTTTGTGATGTACTCTTGGTGTGCCATAGTTCCCGCCTCCAGTTGCAGAAACTCCCTCTCAACCTTGTCTATTTCCCGGTGAGGACAAAACTCCTCGATCACTAACTTCTTCAACTCCGACCATCTCATCCTCCGATCGCCCGACTACCCTCAGCTTGGACTATATTGTCCCACCAGCACAGAACCGAATCTACAAATGAGTGGGTAATGAACTTAACCTTCTGGTCTTCTCGGCACTCGCTGATATCAAGTACCGCCTCCATTTCCCTCACCCACCGGTGAGCAGCTGCGGCAGTGTCGTTTACCATCGAAAGTAGGGGGTTTGCATCTCATAAACACCCCGTAGTTGCAGCCTCGGGTCGCCTCCGGCGCATGCTCTTCTTCCTCGTCCTCATCATCGGACGGAACCGTCTCAGTCTCAGGCTGTCTTCGTTCGCCCGTAGGCCCACTTCTTTCCTTTCTCTCTCCCTCTCTAACTGCTTTATCACTTTGGTCACCACAGACGGTAGGATCGTCTGCATGACCTGGTGCACTTCTTCCACGACCGCCTCCTTCACTGAGGCTCTCAGGTTAGCACTCTCATCTCCGCCCTCCAGATGAGGGGTTTCTGGTTCTTCATGAACCACTTTCTTGACTCTGGGTCTCCCTCTCTTGGGTCGCGGTTCAGCACCGTGATCTCCACCACGAGAGGCCTTCGAAGATCTACCACCAGCCATCTACTAACACACTGAAAGATTTAAACACCAACACGGTCATTCAAGGGAACAGCTCGGTTTATGTCAAGTAGAGCAAGTCCCTAATTACAGTGGCCAGTTGTGATTAGCCACTTAAATTACTCTTCATACCCCGAGCATTACCTGTCCTGACTACATCAGTATTTAAATCTACATACAACACATAACCACATACCATGCGCACATAAACCGGTTAACATTACGAAAATACCTGATGACACGCAGCTACTCAGATTGGCATCCCATTCCCATTCCGTCCCATTCTCAGTTTAAGTTAAGGTTTATTTTGAAAATTTACCCATTTCACTTAAACTTTGGCTCTGATACCAACTTCTAAGACCCCGTTCCCGAGACGCTCACAATTGGTTAATCATCGCACATAAAACATACACTTTACATTTAATCATTCACGAAGCATTGCAGCGGAAACATAAAACAAATGGCGTTTCATTTCATCATAAACACTTTTGCAATATAATGCATCGTTTGTCGGTTACAAAATTACATTGTTGTATTACATCACAAAAGTCTTAAATAAATGGATGTCATCCAAAAGAGCTGAGTAGCCGCCTCGTGCCATCCTCAGCAACGTTTACCTGCCAACTGAAAACGTATAAAAGTCAGTGTTGCTGAGTGAGTCCATTGTGACATCACTTAATTTTGTTAACTTAGAAGTTAACTTTGTTAAATCTTAAAAGGGTCTTTATGACATTTTGAAACTTTGGGGTTTGTTATACTTAATAATTAATTTGCTGAATAACAAATTAATATAATAATAATAACATTATAAGTGTTATAATGTTTGTTTATTATTATAAAACTTAAGGTGTTAATAAGCTTAAATAAAATAATAACTATTATTATTATTATTATTATTATGACACTGATAATAATAATATTAATGATAATATATTAGTAACAATAATAATCATAATAATAAGATTAATAATAATGATAATATTAAAAGTAATCTTGTAAAAAAATAGTAGAAACAATATAAGTGTTATTATTTTAAAAACTTGTATTTAACTAGCTTTGGCATAAAATAATAACATTTTAAAACTTCAGGGTTTAAAGTGTAAATTAGCTAAAACTAAAAACAAAACTTTAAGTCCTTGTTGTTAATTGTTGAAACCACAGGGACCATTTGTGTAAATTACCAAACCCAAACCCCCCACCCCTTTCTCTCTCCCCGTATTTCCGGCCACCTCGCCGGCCAACTTCCGGCCAACTCCGGCGAGGGCTAAAAGGCCAAAATGAAACGTTTTGATCAAATTAAATCGTTTCCTCTCGATTATAGTCATGGATCGAATCTGTAATCATCATAAAGCTAACTAAAACGTATGTTTCATTAAGAATCAATCGAAACCGATAACCGCGTTTAACTCCCAAACCGTTCACCCATTAAAACGCAATAATAATCCAATTAATCGAATGTGAGTAAGCATGTAACCATCCCTGAACTATTGGAACTCCCAATTTTATCTGAAGCGTACGCACACATCGCATACGACCGTCGCCTTCAAACGCGACCTGCAACTCAACGGGGAACCATGTTCGAGACACTATTAAACCGATTGATAAAGGGCTTTTGCTTAACATCGACTCTAAGATCTATCTGCAAAGTTAATTTGATTAACATCAACGTTTGCGCCAAAATCAACATCCATGTAGTCGCGATGTTCGTTGTTCTTCTTACCATCGAATCTAAACCAATCCAGGTAATTAGACACTTCATTATACTCGGTTTAGTAAGGGGATTGAAAGCCCTAACTTTAAATCCATCCTCAACTTCGAATTCAAGTTCAATTGAATCGAGTTCGATTCTAGGGTTCATTGAATTAGGGGAGACTTCTGTTGTTCGCATTTATATAAATTAAAAACCAGGTGATACCGCGGTTGTATGCCTTGGTTCACCGGTTAAGTCACTCCATGTCAAACTGGAGGTCTCGGGTTCGAAACCCGGCCACCCCATATTCTTTTAAAATGGCTTTTTCAGCCTTAAATCAAATTTAGAAAATTCCTAGTAAATATAAAAAAAAATGTTTATAACCTTTAAATATTTTTAAGCCATCAAATAAATTTCGGTAATATTTCTAAAACTTTAAATAACTAAAAAAAACTTTGTAATAAAACATTTTAAAGATTATTCAAGGATTATTTATATGGATTTTTTAAAAAGATAATAACAAAATATTAGAGACCCGAACTTTCCCTTTAATCATTTAGCGTTTAAATCACGTTATTTTAAATGGAGATTTCTTGAAACATTATAAATTAATATATTTAAATGAGTTTTATCTTAAAATAATAACTATTTATATAATTATGGACTTGAAACAATAAATCTTTACAATATTATTGGGCATTATATTAATTAAAGTTTTATCATGATAATTGTAGAAATTATGTATCTTATAATTTCACAAATTATTTACAAATATTAATCTTATAAAATGTATTAACTAAACGTTTAGATTAATAACTGGTTATTAATCAAAATGTTATTTCAACTAACTTTAAAGCTTTATTTATATTGAAATTTATCAATATATATACTCAAATTCATTCTAGAATACTTAAGTATACATATATAGTTCTTTTAATTGAATTAAAACATAAATAATTACTTTATAAATTGTTACTTAATAAAAACCCCCGTAATTCTATCAAACCTCTAATCCTTGTTAGTACGTTAACCTTATTAGTAACCTTAAACTTGTAATACATATGTTAGGTGCCTTGTGATGGATACTTTGGTTATCTTTTAATCTTTTATATCATCTTGAAATGCATATATCAATGTGAGTATTTCCATACCCCTTTTGCTTATTTTCACACTTTGAGGTGAAACATGTTAACATATTATCATTGCACTTGTAAACTTATTTGAGACTTGTAAACCTATGGTGATTCATCTTGTAAAGTTGTGGTTAGTTGAACTTTTGTGTTACCATGTTATGGCGTTATATGTACAATCATTAACTATTACTAGCCCAGCGAAGTCATAGATCTATGGGTAAGACAAGCCTGCTTGGTTGATCCGAGTACACTTAGCTGATCGTATATACTTTTAACGTTTGAGACTTGTAAAACTTTTGTCGAGGTTTGATTGTTGCATTGTTCATAACATCCCTAGTCACTTTATTCACTAACTTATGACTTGAATTGCCATCTTTTATATGCTTATGTATTGAAAACTATGGAATGCTCACCAACATTTTTATGTTGACCTTTTATTTTTAACATGTTTCAAGAATACCTCAAGTTGTGTTCCACTCTTTGATGCTTATACATCTAGGATTGGACCTAGAGATAAAATGGATGATCATGTTATTGCAGCTTTTGTACATGATGTGTTCTTTGTTGAAACTTTTGCTTGTAATGTTACCAATGAAACTTATGAATAATATATTTGGAATTAATAAATAGCGTTATGTGGCTGTGAACAATCGTAACCCTCACATCTCGACGTTTCCGCCGTCAAGGTTGGGGTGTGACAGATTGGTATCAGAGCCCATAACTATAGGGATTTAGGTTATTAGAAATGTTGACCTAGACTATAGTTGCATGAACCTCATAGAAAGATCCTTATACCTTTGTGCTTACATGTTGTTTGCATGCTACATAATGCTATGCCTTTTGTGCAACTTGATGCCTTAGCATAGGATTGCCTTATGAATGCTTAAAACTTAGTTATTTGTCTCCCTAAACTTAACTTTAACTCTTTGATTCTCCCCGACAAATGAACTTCCTAAACTTATTCTCAACGACATGTGGAATCTACACTTATCGTCGTGGGGTCAATTCCTTAGACTCTATGTCTAATCTATGTAAATCTCATCAAGGCTTTGATTTCATAAACCAAAGGAATTTGTGTGACACATAGACACCTGTATTCTGGATTTCCTGGCAAAAGGCCTTCGGGCTAAGGCAAGCATATCGTATAAATCTCATTGTGAGACTAGTTATGCTTACCTGGGGATTTCTGGGATGAGTGATAAACTATGGTCAACATACACAAGTCTTTATGGCAAATGGGTCAATTTACCTTGACGTGTCAACGATTCCAAATGGTAATGTGTTACCAAATGGAACCATCCTCTTTGTATCTTAAAAATCCTTGATTTTCTTGAACTGGTTTATCACCAAGGTTTCAATATCTTCTCATTTTTAACATATATAATGTTCCTGTTAATATTGAACCCATCCTACATTTGAACTCTTACGTTTAAACATCGCTACACGTTGGGTGTTTCATGTATCTATTTCTATACCTTGACCAACGCGTGCATGACTCTTAATATATCCAAAGATATTGGGAATCTAAACCGAGTGGCCCCTCAAAAGTTTAAACCGTTACTTATGGTTCTCAAGTCTTCTTAAGGATGTGTCCCATAACTAAGAACATGAAATGCTGTAGGTGGAATTCCTACATCTCGGGATACCTTGTCTAGGTAAAGTGTAAATGGTGATTTGACTCGATCATTGAATCCGTTTACTTGACTTGAAACCTTTGAGATGAGTGACCGCTTATAGATACGCGTGTTTTAATAAGGTTATGGTTGAATCTCATATCTTGAGAAGTCCATATATTCCCTTCGATTGTGAATCGAATGTTCACATCTTATTATGATGTCGAATCATTCTCGTCTTTGATTTTGCCTTCCTGATTTAAATTATTCAAGATTTGAACACCATCATAACAAATTCCGCTATCTCGAACTTTGATCTTAAGATTGTAAGCATGATTTTTCCTTTTTTTATATTGATGTAACTTGAAATTTTCCAAGTTTCTAATTGATATTATTTTCTTTTCGTTGTTAAGTCAAACTCCGTACCGTCTGCACCGTGAGAGATGCAAGTGTTTGCAAACCAACCTATGACTAAGAACACTCGTATCTCCTAAATGTTTCTAACTCATCAAAGCAGGGGTGATTCCCTTACTTTGATGATTCTCTATTCGTTTCGGTAAATGGTTTTCAATTGTGATTTATAAAATTTCATCCTCTGGATCGGGTTAATTTCCTTATCCCAAGGATTGACTTCAATTATTTTCTTTGGAATGGCATTTTACAAATGACATGATCTCACCAAAATAGGATTGAAACCCATACTTTGGTGACAAATGTCAATTTTCGATTGTTTTCTTGCTATTATGAAATTCAATCATCAAGATAGGCGTGAATTCCATACCTTGATGATAATATCATCTTTATGAATTGTATTTGTTTAATGAGACGACTTCATCAAAGTAGGAGTGAATTCTGGATTTTGATGAAGAAGTTCATCTTGTTATATTTTGTTTTTTGTAAAACTTCACCGTTAAGATAGGAGTGATGCCCCTTACCTTAATGGTGAGTTACCTCGTTTTATTTCTGTGGATCCTCAACAATGAGTTGGGATCGAGCTTTTTGATTGGTAAGTTAGAGGTCATACCTTGAGAAGACATCATCAAGTTAGGAGTGAAAACCACACCTTGATGACCATTCTCATTTCTTGATCTTCAACTTACCAAGTTTGTAATCAAGTGACGAGAAACATGTACTAACTTGTAGGGTGAAACAATGTTAGTGTTTCGACCTATCAAGCCAAAGCATGATCTTTGAACTTGAAAGGAGACCCAATCGCTCTAGGTTGATGTTGATTCCAAGCTTGGAGCATTTAAATTCTTAAAATGATTTCTTTCCCTTTATTCTTATGTTTTGATTTGATCTAGCTAAATCGAACCATTTATTCCCTATTATCAACTTTCATTTTGAGATATCATCAACACATGATTGTGTGATGGTAGTCTTCTTAAACAATCTTTCTACTAAATAAAGACATTATCAACTTGGGGTTATGTCTTTCTAGTCATACGAATGTTCTCGACTGTACTTATGGGTTTGATGAACTACGTATGCAATCTATATTTGGAAATTTGTTACCTTGCAAAACATGGTTACAAATGCATGTCTTATTGTTGCGTTACTCTTTGAATCACTTTTGAACCCTTAACCTTGGAAATCTTTAAAACTCTATCTTGGTTTTGACTAACGAGACTCGTTATTACTTACATTGTGACGTGGAGGTTCATAAACCTTTGTAACTCGTAGTCATGGGTTTGGCATAAAGGAAATGACGTAACTTGGTATGTATCCAAGTGTCTTACTCTCACATATGACAAGACCTAACATTCCTGATCCATGGATCTCCTGTTTAACCTTTCATTCACTAAGTGCCTCTTATCTTAGCTGCCATAATAACAAATGGTGCATTATAGACCGATTAAAAAATTCATATTGACACATGTGGGTTAACGGGTCGAGAAATTGGCTTGTATCTATCTCAAATAGTCGTATACCGTGGTATGTCGTTAAAACATTGATCATTAATATGGATGATCAATTCGTTTTCTGCTATTAGCAATGGTTCTAACCAACGTTGTGAACTAATCCCAAAATCTCGTATTATCCTTACTCCAACGGTTTGGTCAAAAGAGCAATACATATGCACAAGATGTGCGTTAAGATCGTTTCGTTATATATAGTGATGTTTGGGATTCTTAAAATCTATTGGTCAAACTTTCCTACAATTGATGGTCTTTTATTGATTTCGAAAACATCACTACATTCTAGACGTTATGGCTTATAAGTTTAACATACCACGGGTAACTCGTCATCGTTTTCTAACGTTTCATATGCCAAATTTCAAAGCGTCTCATATTTTACTGGAAGAATTCAAATTGGCATGCATTGTATCAAAAGACTTGTAAGATTCCATGAAGTGAAACATCTCATCTGTAATCAAATGTCTATCACTGTCCGTTGTACACTTGCCTTTCATTATAATTCCTTTGTTCATCTAAGTTCATTTTTAATTTCGGGACGAAATTCTTTTAAGTTGGGGAGACTGTGACATCACTTAATTTTGTTAACTTAGAAGTTAACTTTGTTAAATCTTAAAAGGGTCTTTTATGACATTTTGAAACTTTGGGGTTGTTATACTTAATAATTAATTTGCTGAATAACAAATTAATATAATAATAATAACATTATAAGTGTTATAATGTTGTTTATTATTATAAAACTTAAGGTGTTAATAAGCTTAAATAAAATAATAACTATTATTATTATTATTATTATTATGACACTGATAATAATAATATTAATGATAATAATATAGTAACAATAATAATCATAATAATAAGATTAATAATAATGATAATATTAAAAGTAATCTTTTAAAAAAATAGTAGAAACAATATAAGTGTTATTATTTAAAAACTTGTATTTAACTAGCTTTGGCATAAAATAATAACATTTTAAAACTTCAGGGTTTAAAGTGTAAATTAGCTAAAACTAAAAACAAAACTTTAAGTCCTTGTTGTTAATTGTTGAAACCACAGGGACCATTTGTGTAAATTACCAAACCCAAAACCCCACCCCTTTCTCTCTCCCCGTATTTCCGGCCACCTCGCCGGCCAACTTCCGGCCAACTCCGGCGAGGGCTAAAAGGCCAAAATGAAACGTTTTGATCAAATTAAATCGTTTCCTCTCGATTATAGTCATGGATCGAACCTGTAATCATCATAAAGCTAACTAAAACGTATGTTTCATTAAGAATCAATCGAAACCGATAACCGCGTTTAACTCCCGAACCGTTCACCCATTAAAACGCAATAATAATCCAATTAATCGAATGTGAGTAAGCATGTAACCATCCCTGAACTATTGGAACTCCCAATTTTATCTGAAGCGTACGCACACATCGCATACGACCGTCGCCTTCAAACGCGACCTGCAACTCAACGGGGAACCATGTTCGAGACACTATTAAACCGAATTGATAAAGGGCTTTTGCTTAACATCGACTCTAAGATCTATCTGCAAAGTTAATTTGATTAACATCAACGTTTGCGCCAAAATCAACATCCATGTAGTCGCGATGTTCGTTGTTCTTCTTACCATCGAATCTAAACCAATCCAGGTAATTAGACACTTCATTATACTCGGTTTAGTAAGGGGATTGAAAGCCCTAACTTTAAATCCATCCTCAACTTCGAATTCAAGTTCAATTGAATCGAGTTCGATTCTAGGGTTCATTGAATTGGGGGAGACTTCTGTTGTTCGCATTTATATAAATTAAAAACCAGGTGATACCGCGGTTGTATGCCTTGGTTCACCGGTTAAGTCATTCCATGTCAAACTGGAGGTCTCGGGTTCGAAACCCGGCCACCCCATATTCTTTTAAAATGGCTTTTTCAGCCTTAAATCAAATTTAGAAAATTCCTAGTAAATATAAAAAAAATGTTTATAACCTTTAAATATTTTTAAGGCATCAAATAAATTTCGGTAATATTTCTAAAACTTTAAATAACTAAAAGAAAACTTTGTAATAAAACATTTTAAAGATTATTCAAGGATTATTTATATGGATTTTTTAAAAAGATAATAACAAAATATTAGAGACCCGAACTTTCCCTTTAATCATTTAGCGTTTAAATCACGTTATTTTAAATGGAGATTTCTTGAAACATTATAAATTAATATATTTAAATGAGTTTTATCTTAAAATAATAACTATTTATATAATTATGGACTTGAAACAATAAATCTTTACAATATTATTGGGCATTATATTAATTAAAGTTTTATCATGATAATTGTAGAAATTATGTATCTTATAATTTCACAAATTATTTACAAATATTAATCTTATAAAATATATTAACTAAACGTTTAGATTAATAACTGGTTATTAATCAAAATGTTATTTCAACTAACTTTAAAGCTTTATTTATATTGAAATTTATCAATATATATACTCAAATTCATTCTAGAATACTTAAGTATACATATATAGTTCTTTTAATTGAATTAAAACATAAATAATTACTTTATAAACTTGTTACTTAATAAAAACCCCCGTAATTCTATCAAACCTCTAATCCTTGTTAGTACGTTAACCTTATTATTAACCTTAAACTTGTAATACATATGTTAGGTGCCTTGTGATGGATACTTTGGGTTATCTTTTAATCTTTTATATCATCTTGAAATGCATATATCAATGTGAGTATTTCCATACCCCTTTTGCTTATTTTCACACTTTGGGGTGAAACATGTTAACATATTATCATTGCACATGTAAACTTATTTGAGACTTGTAAACCTATGGCAATTCATCTTGTAAAGTTGTGGTTAGTTGAACTTTTGTGGTTACCATGTTATGGCGTTATATGTACAATCATTAACTATTGCTAGCCCAGCGAAGTCATAGATCTATGGGTAAGACAAGCCTGCTTGGTTGATCCGAGTACACTTAGCTGATCGTATATACTTTTAACGTTTGAGACTTGTAAAACTTTTGTCGAGGTTTGATTGTTGCATTGTTCATAACATCCCTAATCACTTTATTCACTAACTTATGACTTGAATTGCCATCTTTTATATGCTTATGTATTGAAAACTATGGAATGCTCACCAACATTTTTATGTTGACCTTTTATTTTTAACATGTTTCAGGGATACCTCAAGTTTGTGTTCCACTCTTTGAAGCTTATTACATCTAGGATTGGACCTAGAGATAAAATGGATGATCATGTTATTTGCAGCTTTTGTACATGATGTGTTCTTTGTTGAAACTTTTGCTTGTAATGTTACCAATGAAACTTATGAATAATATATTTGGAATTAATAAATAGCGTTATGTGGCTGTGAACAATCGTAACCCTCACATCTCGACGTTTCCGCCGTCAAGGTTGGGGTACTTTACATTTAATCATTCACGAAGCATTGCAGCGGAAACATAAAACAAATGGCGTTTCATTTCATCATAAACACTTTTGCAATATAATGCATCGTTTGTCGGTTACAAAATTACATTGTTGTATTACATCACAAAAGTCTTAAATAAATGGATGTCATCCAAAAGAGCTGAGTAGCCGCCTCATGCCATCCTCAGCAACGTTTACCTGCCAACTGAAAACGTATAAAAGTCAGTGTTGCTGAGTGAGTCCATACTATGTAAAATCGTTATTTATTTCCTTACAGAGTCCATACTATACGTTTCATTCGTTCGTGATCATACATCATACGTACATACAGATAATATCATTATTATCTTCTATTTCGTTCGTTAACCTTCGTTCATTCATTACATCTAGTGACATGTACGTTACCCCGAACATTGTGCACGAATCTGGTTACTGGGCCTGAGGTGTCACACCCCGACCGAGGACGGAATCATCGGGGCGGACGAATGGGAGACGATTGCTCATAGCACATGGAACTAATTAAGTTGAAATAATATTAAATATCATTATTCATTAAACATTACAAGACAAATAAATAATTACAAAACAATCAAGATACAACCAATAACATAAGACTTTCAATTTAAAGTAGGTTCAAGTCCTATATGAGCACAAGAAGATCTTCAAGTAGGAAACCTGAAACATGACGAAAATAAAAGGTCAACTAAAAAGTTGGTGAGTTTCCATAGTTTAAACACACGCATATATGTATTATATAAAATGGTTATAAGTAGCAATCATGTCATAGGTTATAAGTTAGTAAGGTTATAGAACACATATCATTACAACCAAACCTCTACTTGATTACAGTATATAAGATTGGCTAAGTGTATTTGGTTCTCATGATGAACAAGCATACGTCATCAGGAGTCGGCAATACATCGACTTTAGCACCAAATAGGCTTGTCAGGCCCAAAGATCTAAGACGTCGCCAAGCTAGCAATAGTTAATGATTGTAAACAAACTATGTATCTCATATATCACTTACAACACACAAATAACCATGACAAAAATATGAATTGCAAGTGCTTTACAAGTCTCAAATGTTATAAGTGTATGATGTATAAGTATCATGTTTCACCCCAAAATAGTGTGAAATAAAGTAAAAAGGGGGCAAGGAAACTCACATTATACATATAAGATGATGATAAGAAAAACAAACGAGGCTCCAACGATTTCTCTTACAAGATGCCTAAATGCATATGTTCCAAGATTAAGTTCAATAAGAGATTAACAATAAGACATGAACTAGGGTTTCAATTGGAATTTGGGGGTATATATTAAGTAAAATAATGACTTGTTTATGTTTTGGTTTATAAAGACAATATAAATCAATAAAAAAATATCTCTAACAATTTAAGTTATGATTTAATAGAAGTTAAGTATAATATGTGTAAAGAATAATTAATTAATAGTTAACTATTTAAAACTTGATAAAGATATTACATATTTAAATGACGTTAAAATTATTAAAATCATTTTATAAAGTTTTGAACTTTTAAAATGATTTATTATAAAGGTTTATAATACAAAACCTTAAAAATAAAAATAAATATAATAGCACATTATATTATGTTATAAGTTTTAAGAATTTAAACAAAATTTTAAGGAATAACTTTATTAATTATTTATATACAACATGGTTCAAAGAATTAATATTTAAATAATTATACAATAACTATTTGAATAATTAATTATTTAATATGTAAATTTATAATGTTTTAAAATAACCAAAATTTGAACCATAAAATATTTTTAGCATTTAAATCACATAAAAGAAGTAATAATTTTATAACCTTTGTTATTCTAAAAATATTTAAGTTTAACATCATAAGTTTGCTTTTAAACCTTAAAAATTAAGTTAATAATTAATTAAATAGTCAATTATTTAAATAGGTTATAATATAACTTATTTGAGTTAAAGAAGACCATTATAAGGTAATAAAAGACAAACCTTTTAAATAACTATTGCCATAGTTTTTATAATTTTAAACTATAAAATTAGAATATTAACTTGTTTAAAAATTTCAGAAATTAAATTAATAACTTCTGGAATAAACTTAATTAACAATAACAATTTTATTTTTATTAAGTAATATATTATGAATTTAAATAATTTAAATTGATTAAAAAAAACTAATTTTAAAATAACCTGCGGGTGCCCGGGTTCGAACCTGGGACCCTATGTGTGGAGTTCCTGTAAGTTACCGCTGGGCTATAAGCCCTATGTCTGTAAAAAGCTCAGTTTTAAAGTTTAAAAACATTAAATACAAAAGCCCCCAATTTCATAAGAACCCTAGAATCGATTTGATTCCAATTGAATATCGAATTGATATTGTTAATGAAATCAATCATAGGGCTTTGATTGCCCATGTGAAACCGAGCACAAAGATGTGCTTAATTACCTGGATTGATTTTGTTTAGTTAGCAAACGAGAACAGGAATAGGTGCGCTCGTGGAGTTAATCAAACGGGAATGATTCTTGATGGTTTGATTCGATTGACCACTTGGGAAGCTTCGTATGACGATGGTAATCGATTGCCCTCTATCAATTAAGTATGGAACCGAGAAGATAGACAACGGCTAAGCTGCAGGTTGTCGATGAAGATGGACATTGCTTGCGTTGAAATTGTGCTTGCCAAGTGAAACTGAATACAACAATTGATTAGTGATAGGTAGAAGTTCGATCAGGTTACATTAATTGAGTTATTACTAAAGTTTAAGGCTCGAACGGCTATGAATTTAAGGGGGCTTCGGTTACCCATTCGAATGAGTGATAACCGACACTTTAACTTCGATTTAATAGTGTAACTATGCTCGAAACATGTTCAAGTCGATTCGGAAACGGTTTTAGATCGGGAATCAACAAGGTTTGGAGGTTTTGGAGTGGCCGGAGCTTGGCCGGAACTCGGCCGGAGCACACGCGCGGAAATACGGGAAAATGGGGGGTTGGTTTGGATTTTCAAATTTTACACATTTAGTCCCTAAGGTTTTGAAAGTTGCTATTTTATGCTTGAACCCTTTTGAATTAAGTTTTTAAAAAAAATTACAAAATTGACCCCAAACTTATTAAACCAATTTATAATTAAATTTGTCTTTTAAAACTTTTAAAGAGTTTATAAATAAAAATAATAATATAAAATTAAATCCAATTGTCATTACAACTTATAAACTTATATAAATATATAAGTTTTGAAAAAAAATATTTTGATATATAATTATTCTTCCATGCTAAAATTTATAAATGACAATTATTTGTAAATTTGTAACACTTTATCTTATGAATTATAAAATTATTATAACTTGTTTAAATGGTTTAATAAATGAAAAAAAATTATATCATGGTTACATTTATAATCCATAAGATACATTAGAATAAATAAGTTTAATAATAAAAAAATCAAAATGAATTCAGGTTTGGATTTTAACTCGAAAAAAAAATAGCGGATGTTACATGAGGTCTTTCAAAGACCCCGGACATTGTGCACGAAGCTGACTCCAGTACCTGGGGCAAGTACATTCACCATTTATCTTTTCTCCTTCATTCTGGATCAATGCCATATGCTATACCCCGAACATTATGCACGAAGCTGGTTACTAGGCCTGAGGTCTTTCATAGACCCCGAACATTATGCACGAAGCTGACTCCAGTACCTGGGGCAAGCGGCAAGGATCCCATACATATGGTCAATCACAAGGATTGGACCCCAGTGTGCATCCTTCTGGGGTAGCTAACCCGCACACAGTTGAGCTAACACCCTTCATTGGGTGTAGACCTCCATACATTTGCTTGCAAGACTTTTTATGTTCATTCATTCGTTAATGCATGCATTCATTCATCATGTTCCTCTTGCATTATCTTTCACTTTACGTTACATAATACCTTCGGTTCGTTCATAAACATAACACCTAAAGCCATGAAAAAATAAACATACATCATCATAGGGAACATATCATATCATTCATACATCATCATACAGGGCATCATACTTCATAACTACATCATGCATAATCATGCAACATCATCATCTTACATAAACATCAATCACAATGCATAACATGCCCCTCATACCATCTATGACCCAAAAGTCAACTTATATAGTCCCCGGAGAATCTCCCAAGTCAAAGCCTACTTTACATATTTTACCCAAAATCAGAAAAATATTCTAAGTCCTTAGGCGCATGGGCACTATGCAGGCGCATGGACACTATGCAGGCGCATGGGTAACTTTCAGGCGTATGAGCACTATGCAAGCGCATGGGGAACACTTAGTCAAATCCAGCCCAGTTTCTAGGCGCATGGGTACTATTCAGACGCATGAACACTTAGACGCATGGGCCACTTGGGTGCATGAGCACTATTGGGGCGCATGGCCCTGCACTTAGTTATCCGACTAACATTTCCAGGCGCATGGACCACTGTTCAGGCGCATGGGCTATACATAGACTTTTCTAAGGCAAATTTTAGGCGCGTGAGCTACTGTTTAGGCGCATGGCTTACACTTAATTCTTTCTAAGGAAAATTCCATGTGTATGAATACTTATCTAGGTGCGTGAGCATTCTGTAAAACATGTTTTTAGGATATTTTCAATCCTACTCGTCAAACCCATCTGTTCTAAGCATAATGTGTCTATTCTAAACATGAATAACCTATAAACCATCAAGAACTAACATCCAACATACACAATACATACGGGTATTCACACATAAACTTTGTAAATTCATTTTAATACGTTTTCAACCCCCAAGATAAGTTAAAACATGTAAAAACCAGGGTCTAGAACTCACTTGGTGTAACTTGGGTGTTCTTCCTTTTAACCCGCTTGCAAAGAGTTCAAAACACCTAGAAACAACATCCAAAACACACACACACCTGAGCACAAACACGACCATAAGCACATAAACACATAACCGGGATAAAACCCGACATAAAAACATAAAAACCTTGAATTCTTACCTTGAATTCACTTTTCTTCTTCCTCTTCTTCTTCAATCGGAGAGTATTCTCTCTCTCTCTCTCTAAAACCGAGAAAAATGGTGAAGTGAGGTGAGGGTGGGCAGCCATACTCACCTTTACATCAATTTTTGAAAGTTTGTTTTTTTGGATACTTTTAGTCCCTCCTCTTGGACTTTATTGCATTTCTTTCTTTTATTCTTTATATCTAGACTTTTTTTAAAATAACCGGGTGTTACATATATATACTTATTATAATAAACCTTTTCTATAAGAAGAAATGTAAAGACAACAAACAAAAAAATAAAATGAAACAAATTAAATTAGAAAATTACTTGGTATATAATAAAACAAAATTACAATTTAAAGCATTCACATCCCATCCCTAGTTAGCATCCTATTGATTACATTTAAAATTATCTTTTCTTTTTACATTACAATTAAATAATACATTTTGATATATTTATCATTATATTTTCTCTATTATTAACTTACAACCATTTTAAACATATTTAAAAAAACTATAGGGGTGAACAATGTTTCCCCTAATTATACATATGAATAATCATATTTATTTCTTCTCCGCTTACACCCATTTATTATAATATTTATTTCTCCTCCACTTACACCCATTTATTATAATATAGAACTCACTTATAAAAATAAAAATAAATATTAAAAAATGTTAAATGCTCTTACACAAATTGGAACATTCCCGAGGGTCCTGCATTCGGTCCATGAACCCGATAAGAGGGCAACAATGGTTTCCGGTTCACAAAGGACAACAAACCAGATGCAGTGGTGTAGGACTGCAAAGCCGTAGCTTGTGACAGCGATGAAGACCTTCATTTTTTATGTGAATGTGTGTCTTATATCAAGGGGATGGTTGTTAGTGGTTTTGAGTGAATATATATGGGGTTTTACAATGATTTCCCATATTTGGGAAAATATATATGAGAAATCACGGTATAACCCTATAAAATTTTTAATATTTTAAAAATGTTTATAAATGAAAAGAAAAAGAAATGTAATAATAAAAGTATCAAAATAAAAGATAGTAAAAAATTAATATTTTTAATGTAAATATGAGATAAGATCAGAAAACCCTGTGAATTCTCTAACCCACAATAAAGCCTTAAAGGAAGATAAGCAAAAGCTAAAACCCAATATTCGAAAGAGTCGGCAAGCCCAAGAAACCAACACAATGTTACTTTAATGAAAAGGACTAATGACTAATGTGACCTTCTCTATCAAATGATATAAACCCATTAAAATGTAATGTTAATATGATATTCGCGCGATTGACCAAATAAAGGGAAAAATAAGATTTTATATAAATGTAGATCGTTGACATTGCATCACTTTATTATTGTTGATATAACATACATTAATAGTCTAAGAAAGAACATGAGGAAAATATTGTGTGCGAAATAGAAAGACACCGTCCATGAAATTATATTGAAAAATAAATATTGTCATAGAGATTCTACTAGGCGAAGGTATCATAAACAAACACAATATAATACCCGAGAGATAGGAAAAAAATTAATTTCTGGATTTAAAATTTTAAGCAAAGAACTAGTATTAAGCTCTCGTGTTATGACGGGAGGCGACAACTGTATCAAGTAATACTAATGACACATGACTACCGGTGACCACCAACACCGAAAAAACCACAAAAATGAAAAAAAATATAAATGGAACGAAAAGTAGACATAAAAACGTTGAATCGCGTAGTGACGCAATCAGAACATAAAACATATGAAACGATAAGTAAATCGATCTACGACCAGCAATTGTGACGGGGCTGTTAACTCGTAAAATTTAAACTGAAAACAAAACAAAAAAGTTGTAAAATATAAAAAGTATAAGAGACCAAAGTTAAAAGTTATTGACGCTAATTTGTAAAAAAATGTAAAATTATTGAGTTATAATAAAATCAAAGATTAAAAAAAGAAAAAAAAGTTGGTATGACCCATAAAACACATAATACAATTTATAATGCCTACAAAACTTGATAACTAATATATATATAAGATCAGACAAACTCAAACAAAGTAATATAATACTAAGCATTCTAACTCTCAATTAAGTCGTGTGAAAACTAAATAACCAATGTTGCTAGAGTAATTGATCATATTTACGAGTAATATGTAGTTAGTTAAATATAAATAAGAAATTTGAAGATTAAGCTAACTCAAAAAACTAAGAAGTGAGAAAACCGCAAGAACATAAGAACACAAGCACACAAGTTCGAATGGCAAACATGAGAAACAAAAGATCACTTTGGTTCTGGGTATGGTTATGAGAGTTTAAACTTAACTGGTGATACGTAACATGGTTTAGTTTAATTTCACCCCTAATCTATAGCAGAGCCCATACCCTTACATATTATGTGTCATTTTCTTTAAGACCTTGACTAAATGAGCACAATAGATGGCATATGATAAATGACTGAAACCAAAAACACATAAATAGTTTTTTTTTACATCACATGTTAATGCTTATAATTATTCATATGTTATAGCATACAAATACATGAATAAACATAGAATCCATGTCTCACAACTCAATATTGTATCAAGTGTCGAATGCAACCATGCATCAGTTAAAGTTAAATAACACAATTAAATAAGTCGTAATCATTATCGTTTTCATGGGGTGTCTTCTTGCCATGAGCTGTTGATAGGAGGCAAGCATGGCGGTAAAAGATCCTACAACTTTTGGAAACCAAGCGTAAGAATTTGAACGGATGTCAAAGATGCTCTTAAATGCAATCTCCTCTTGTGTTTGATGTTTCTATATGAGATTTACCATTGGCTAAGTTCTTACGTGTTTTAGAGTCTTTAGAGGGTCCTTTGTAGGTATTTTAGAGTCCTTAGAGTCTTTAGAGGGCCCTTTGTCGTTATCAAACTGTAGCCATTGTTGCCTTTTAATTTACTAACCGATTTTCGTTTGGCGCGTTGACCAACACTCGTTGGCCGTTGGTCAACATCCAAGTGCACTCAACATGTTGTATCATGCTCATCTGACGCTTGAAAACATGGTCTATGTGTAGCCTGGCATTGAATGACGATCGACAACTTTCCTCCGGGTTTTTGTTTTGCATGCTTTTTATGACAATTTTTATTGCATTCAACTCTAAATCATGTAGTACCCGTTACATCTAGTTCTTACTAAAAGTAGTTCATTTCATAGTAAATTTAATACCGATAATTATATATAAATGCATATTAAAACGCATAGAAATTGTCTGGATAACCTCCGCAACTTAAACATTTCTCATAAAAATATTTGGAAACTAATATTTGATGCGTAAATTTAATTTGAACATGTACTTATAATAAAAAGTAACTAATATAACCCTCAAACGGTCAAACCACTCTCTATAAAAAAAATAACGATTAAAAATTAATGTAGTTTTAATATGTTGTTCTATTGAAAAAGATAACATATACAATCTTATAAATTTTGACTGTTGACTTAACATCACGTTAATTTTTTATTGTTGATATAAATAGAATACTCTTTAATACTCTATAAAAGAACATTAAAAATAAATGTTGTTGAGTATGAAGAACGACATCCGAAATAGAAAGACACCGCTCACGAAATTGTGGTGACTATCGTTAAGTTCAATATATAATTTTTAAATCATAAGTCATTTGTCTCACGTAGTCATGGTGGAGTACAACTCATTGCTTGATTCATGTCACATGTTCACTTAGTTTATTTGTTTTGATAGCTTAAATACATATATTAAATATTACGAGTATTTGTGCATGGTTCTTATACAATAGAAGAATACTTAAATACCAACATCCAACCGACCATATAAAAATATTATATATGTACGTACTTCATATTTTAATTGTATAGTATTGTATTTACAATATATTACATTAGATATACTTGACATCTTAATAGTCTATATTATTGTATTAACAATCTATTGTTATATTATTATTATTATCATGAAATACGTTACATTAATAATCTATTCTTACATTATTTTTGAAAACGAACTAGCATTTTATTTGTAAAATTAAAATGAACAAGCAAGTACTTTTAATGGAAAGGAACTAATAATGTAACTCTCAAACGGTCAAACCCCTCTCTCAAAATGATGACCACTAAATTTAATGTAATTTTTATATGATATTCTAATAACAATAAAAGGCTGGTATGATGAAAAAATTAATATATACAATTTGATGAACTTTTGATTGTTGACATAAGATCATATTAATTTTAATATGATATCCTAATGACAATAATAGGCTGGTATAACGAAAAGATCATGCACCCACTAATCTACTTTTAAATCTATGTCAACTTATATACGTAAGCTCGGATATCATTTCATAAAGACTAGATATCATTTCATAAACATCTTACTACAATTGGGCTAGAAGCCCTTTGATGAATAATTAAACAAACATGCAAAAATAATATATTTTAGCACCAAACCAGAAGTAAACTTTGACTTTGATGAATAATTAAATAAACATGCAAATTCAATAAGTTTTTTAGCATCATACCAGAAGTAAATTTTGACTCTTTTGGTGAAACTGTATCAGGAATTCCGTAAAGATGGAATTTCAAATGGTATACTACGGATGCTTTGATCCTTGTCACATGAAACTTATAAAGAAACTAGTTAGCGAAGTTTATTTTAGTAATCTTGATTAGAACTTAAGTGATAAAACCCGACCAAAACAAAGATTATATCTTCGACTTGATAGAAATCCGAGCACAAAAAAGTGACCCTGTAGACAGCCCATTTCTCTCTCTTTTACTCGACCAATATACGATCCAAGACTCCTAAGTCCTAAGTGGTGATGAAATCAAACTTGAATGAAGAGTTAGCAAAAATGGCCAATGCCCTTTTAAATTCTAATAACCGATCGCTTATTATTTGTTGTGAGCAAGCCCAACCTTCGCTTTCCAAAAATAAAATTAAAGTAGGTAATTTTCATTAATGAAACAAAATAACTATGACACTTTTTTATGTTGTCCACATATGCATCATCTAAGATTTGACATGTGTCAAAATGGGAATGAAAGTTAACCATTTAATGGTACATTATATGCTAATTATTATTAATATACTTTTCAAATTATAAAACATATTTTTTATAAAAACATTTTTAACTAAAAATTACTTTTTAAAACAAAAATTTATGAAATACAAACATTTTTATAAAGAAATTTTAGAAATTGACACTGAAAAAAAAGTAACTATAAAAGATTTGTGTTTAAAAAACCAATTTTCTTAAGACGAAATTTTAAAGAATACATTATTTTATTATCTAAAATAGGTAATTATATGTAAATTTAATCATAATTTATTACAAAAAAATTAATTTATAATATTTTAAAAAATAATAAATAAATATTAATTTGATATTTCCATTCAACTAGTGTGTGTACGGGTTTCTAACCTAGTGTTAATTTTCAACCTGATAGTGTAAACTTCTATCTTGTTTGCGTAATATTGTTAATATATATACAATGTGATAAACTTTTGACTGTTGACTTAAGATCGTATTAAATTTTGATTGTTAATATAATATCACATTAATAATCTAGAGAATAACATAAAGAATAAATGCTGTTGAGTATGGAGATTGACATGCGAAATAAAAAGACACCGCCCATGAACCTATGTTGAGTATGATCGTTGAAGTTTAAACATTTTTAAAGCGTAAGTCATCTTTCTCATGTTCTTGTGGTCGAAAACTCATTCTGTAATTCATCTCACTTGTTTATTTGTTTTGATTGGTTAAATACGTATATAATATATTACGAGTATCGATACATGGCTCTTTTACAAATAGAAAAACTCTACAAGACCGACATCCAACCAACCAGACAAAAATATAATGCTACATTTACCTTATATCTTATATATTATTCCATTAACAATATATTACATTACATATGCTTCATATCTTAATAGTCGCATAAACAATCTATTGTTATATTATTATTATTATTATTATTATTATTATTATTTATTATTATATTATTATTATTATTATTATTATTATTATTATTATATTATTATTTATTATTATTATTATTATTATTATTATTATTATTATTATTATTTTATATTATTATTGTTATTATTATTATTACTATTATTATTATTACTATTATTATATTACTATTATTATTATTACTATGATTATTATTACTATGATTATTATTACTATTATTATTATTATTATTATTCTATTATTATTATTATTATTTATTATTATATTATATTATTATTATTACTATTATTATTATTATTAGTATTATTATTACTATTATTATTATTACTATTATTATATTATTACTATTACTATTATTACTATTATTATTATTATTATTATTATTATTATTATTACTATTATTATTATTATTATTATATTATTATTATTATTATTATTAGTATTATTATTACGATTAGTATTATTATTATTATTGATATTATTATTATTAGTGTTATATTATTATTATTGTTATTATTATTATTATTATTGTTTTTAAAAAAATTAATCACTTTTTCAAAACAACTGTGTTACAAATATCATTTTAAAAGTTTCTTATTATAACTTCTGATTTTAATTATTTTTAGTTTATAAAGAAGTTTACTTTTTAAAAACATCAATTTTAAGATACTTATATTTTTAAAAATGTTTGATGTTTTAGAAAAAAATCCTATTTTATAAAAATTTGATTTCTAGAAATAAAATGAATAAAAAGACATTATTTCTAATTTATTAAGAAATAATTTTAATCTTAAAAAGAATTAAAATTATTTAATCTTTAATTTAGGTAACTATTTAATAGGAGAGAGAGGCGGAAAAAACAAATTTAGGGGGTCTAAAAATGTGACAAGTGTTCCTTCAAGTTATTCTTATGTAAATAGTTTTATTTTTAAACATTTATTTTAAGATTTTTTATAAAAAATATTTTCATAAAAATCTTGTTTTTAGAAAAATATGATTTGTAATTATCTTAGTTATTTTAATAAAACTGCTTTAAAATATTTCACTTGTTTATATTTTTTTAAAAACAAAAAGATTTTAAAGTATTTTGTTAAATAATGTTTAATGTTTTAGAAAATTTTAGATTATATAAAACTTTAGTTTTTTATTATTTAGATCTTAGCTAAAAGATGTTATTTTTAAGGGTTCGGTTATACAAACATATTTTTTTGTTATATAGACACTCTATTGTCTTTATCTATCTCCATATATCTATATGTATGTATAGAGAGAGATAGAGACAACGATAATAAATAGGGTGTATCTAAAACATACTCCTATTTTTAATTTTCTTCGGCAATTCTATTTTAAAAAAGTAGTTTGATTTTTAAAAAAATCTATGAGAGAGAGAAACATACCAATTAATAAGAGAGAGAAATTTATATAAATGTTTAAATTACTATAACATCTTTTTAAAGGGAAAATTGATATGTGAATGTATAAAAAAAGGACAAGTGACAAAAACATATGTTAAGAGAATAACAAGTGGCAAAAGAAACTTTATTTTATTATGGATTATATATTATAGATTATAGATTATAGATATATAGATACTAGATTTAATAACCCGTGTAATACATGGCCGGTTGAAAATATGAAAACAACATAAATTATAAATATGTAAATATTTTGTATGATTAAGTTACGTGTTACTTTAACAATAAAATATATAAAGTTACATTTATAAGTTACTAGGTTAGAGCCCATGTATTACATGAGTGAAATAATATAAAATATATTTAAATCATTAGTTTTATAAATATTTTATTTTTTAAATGTTATTATCCATTGATGAAATAAAAATAAACTAATAAAATTATAACACATAATGAATTAAAATTATACTCTATATTTAATATGTATTAATAAATTACTAAAATAACTACATTTATATTTTATCGTTAATAGTTTAGTTTACTTATTACAATAAATATCATTTAATAGGAGAGAGAAAAGAACACAATATAAAATATATTTTTTAAACATATTTTAGTTAAAAAAAAAAGTTAAATTAATTTTTTTATAATTTTTGTATTTATTATGAGAGAGATGTAGGAAAATGATTTTTTGATATGTTAAAATATGACACGTGTCATTTGATATGTTAAAATGATAACGCGTGTTTTAAAAAATATTCTTTTATTATAGGTTATAGATACATATCAATATTTTTTTAAATAATATAATCATACAATTGACCCGTGTAAAATTAAAAACAATTGTTTTAAAATCACACTAACATAACGTATATAAATGTATCAGTAATTATTTTTTTTCTTTTTAGTTTTCTTTAATCGAATTTTACTTGGCTATAAAAATATACACAATTCAAAACAATATGATTACACAATTAAGGTGATAATATAAAAATTAAATTCAAAACAAAATGAATTACTACTATTAATTGAGTTTCTTAAAATAAGAAATTGACTAAATAATATATTAGTTTAGGCATGAATACTTTTTTAAAAAACAATATGAGAGTGTCATGTGTTATTATAGTTACTTTTTATTATATACTATAGATTTTTGTTTCTAAGCATACATTAATGATAAACCATCAATAATGAACCTTTATCGAATTCTCGCTTCCATCTTTATTCTTTCTTTTGCATTAGGACAAACTAATTTTTATTATATTTTTATTTCTTTTTCCTTTGTTTCAATATTTTAATGTTCATAATATTTTAGCATGTAAAATTTAGGGTTTGCTTTTAAGTTTGAAAATAAGATAAGAATATTAAAGCTTAAATAACTTGCTCGGTTCACAACTACAGATTTCAAGTTTTAAACTGTCATATATAATTTTCGAACCCCCAAACTAAGCCTTATTAATTATAGAGAAAATTACAAAATGATCCATGTGATTTGATCATATTGAAAGTTTAGTCCTAGATTTTCAAAATTACAAATTTAGTCCAAACATTTTGGAGTTGATTGTAAGTTTAGTCACTACCGTTTTTGCCCATTAGTATTTAACAATTTGGGGATTAAATCTACAATATGATCAAACTATAGGGACCAAGTATGCAATTTTCTCTAAAAATTAAAAAAAAATTAAAAATCAAATAAAATTTTAAAAAAATAAGAAATTCAAACAAAAGTTAATGATAAAATATAATAATCACTTAAAAAGTTAATATAAAGGTTAAAATATAAAATCTAAAAAGTACATAAAAGTATATAAACATTAACCAAGCTTTGATCAATAACAATATAAGAATTAAATGACATCTAATTATACAAACAAATCCATTATCATATTAATCAATTAATTAATAATCATAAAACAAGCTTTACAACAAAAAAAACAGATTAAAGTTCTTTGACTGAATTTCTATCACCTGCAACATTAAATACAATAAATTGGAAATTTTGATTAATCAATTTTACTGTTAAATAAGGGTGTCTTCAGGTTATTACTGAAGTTTTAGGTAGTTCAGATACACATATCAGAATTTTATGTATAGTTCCGATCAGAAAAAATTAGATTTTCGTGTTTATTCCTCCAAGGCAAAATTAGCTAGTGTAGATTAATCAAATAGAAATGGACATGAATAATATTACCACATGCACACAAAATCGCATAGCAAACAAAATTGTAAAAAGTCTACTGGTTCTTTTTAATCAACATAAACAATTGTTCTTCATGTGATCAAACGTTTTTCTATTACGATTTCAATCTATATTCTATGTTACCAACATCAAAATTATGTCTCTCCTTTCTTGTGTTCTTGTTAGATGAGAAAAATAAAATCATGCCTCTTTTTGTTTTTTTAATGTTTTATACTTTTTTTAATTTTTACTTTTACTAACTTTTTTAAATTTGGTTTATTTTTATAATCTTTTATTTCGCTTTGTTAACGATTATTAATTTTATTATTAATGTTTATTTGAATTTCTTAAAATTGATTTGAATTTGTATTAATTTTATTTGTTTTTTCAATTTTTTAAATTTTTCGGGAGAATTGCACAATTGGTTTCTATGGCTTGATTATATTGTAGATTTAGTCCCTAAATCGTTAAAAACTAGCATACACTAAAGGTGGAGACTAAACTTGCAACCAACTTCCAAATGTTTTGACTAAATTTGTAATTTTTAAAATCCAGAAACAAAACTTGCAATATGATCAACTCATAGGGACCATTCTTGCAATTTTCTCTTAATTATAAGAACTAAATTTAGTTTTGCTCCCTAAAGTTAAACAAAAATAATCATTTTATGAAAAATTAAAAACATCAATTATAGTTCAAAAGTTTTATATGTTGTTTCAAATTTAGTCTAAAAGTTAAATATGTTTTTTCAGCTTGAATTTAAAATAATAAAACTTCTGAATTGAAATGTAAAACAAATAATAAATTTTTGATTGAAATTAAAAAATGATAAAACTACTGAACTGAAATTGACGTTTTAAACTTTTGAAAGAAAATAATTACTTTTGTTAAACCTTGAAAAGCAAAACTGAAATTAACTATGACTATATTTATACTACTATAATACATATTAGAAGTATAAGATGATAATTTTATTCAAAGTGTAAGACATCTATACAATATTTTAAGCATATAGTAAAAGTGATTTATGCATTATTTTCACTTTTACCCCCATTTAATTAACTTCTTCTAACTATTGTACCATATAATACACATTATTTAATATATAATATTATTTAATTCAATTAACTAAATTTTATGATATTTATAATAATATAAATTGACATTTAAATTTATAGCTACTAATCATATATTTATAACTAAATACTATTTAAATTGAGTGTTAGTTTATTTAATACTTATATCTAAACTATTATATAATACATCTATTTGGATAGATATATAATTTGCCAAACATACAAGTTTTAAAATAAAATATACAAAGTAGTACAAAACATTTAAGATGTGTAGAATAAGGAATTGATTAAAATTTTAAGACAATTTAGAAGTAATATGGTAAATTTATCCATTAAATACATTAAGATTTTGGCCTTTGTCTCTTTCATATATTTAATAAACATTATTATATATTATTGTAAGGCCCCGTTCCTGGAGACCTCACAGTTAGTCAATCACAATAGCTAAAACGTTAAACATTATAATTTACAAACTTAAGTAGCGGATATGATTTATCAAAAACCATTCATTTCATTTAAAACACTTTTGTTAAGCAATACATCATCATTTACTGTTTATAAAAGAATTGTTTTAACGCATTACAAAACAACAGCAACATAGAATACGAATGGATGTCAGTCTTTCCCTGCTGAGTAGCTTCACACTCGTGCCATCCTCAACAATAATTACCTGCCAACTAAAAATGTATAAAAGTCAGCGTTGCTAAGTGAGTTCTAGTTTAAAAGTAATAAAATACTTTCTATATGTTGTATATGAAAATACTCTTTTCTGTAAAATACAACTATGTACTGTATATGCGAGCACGCATTAACTATATGAACAGATAATTTTCGTTCTCTTTACTGTATGCCTTGTCTGTTCTGTAAACTTTTATCTTTATCTTTCACTTTCTGTATGGATCAATGAGCAATACCCCAACTATATGCGCGATGGAAAACGGGTGATGGGCCATCTATATCCCTCGAAAGGGTCAACTGTATCCCTCGAAAGGGTCAACTGTATCCCTCGAAAGGGTCAACTGTATCCCTCGAAAGGGCCAACTGTATCCCTCGAAAGGGTCAACTGTATCCCTCGAAAGGGTCAACTTTATCCCTCGAAAGGGTCAACTGTATCCCTCAAAAGGGTCAACTGTATCCCTCGAAGGGTCAACTTTATCCCTCGAAAGGGTCATATGTATCCCTCGAAAGGGTCAACTGTATCCCTCGAAAGGGTCAACTGTATCCCTCGAAAGGTCAACTGTATCCCTCAAAAGGGTCAATTGTATCCCTCGAAAGGGTCGACTATATCCCTCAAAAGGGTTAACTGTATCCCTCGAAAGGGTTTTGTGTACTATGTACAAGGCCGACCCAATCACCCAAGGCATGCTGCAAAGGTCCTGGTCTCGTATGCAATATGGGGTAGCTAACCTGCACACGGTCGAGCTAACGGCAACATGGCCGTGTCACTCCTGTGAGCTTTCAAAATTTGTTAACATTTTATTCATGTTCCTCTTCTTTTCTTTATTGCTTTTTCACTTTGTTATTACGATATACTTTACGTTACGATAATAAACATACCATGTAAAGTCACATACTATAAGTAATAATAATAGCAATAATAATAATAAGGAACAATCATAACCATGCAAGAAAAATCATCATCATAAATAAGCCCTAGTCAACCCTCGATCAAAACCCTAAAAGCACAGACTCCTAGAAAATTCTGTAAAAATTTCTAAGTGCTTAGGCGCTTTGGCACTATTTGGGCGCATGAGCCTTGTTTGGGCGTTTCATCACTATATAGGTGCATCAGCCAACACTTAATTATTTATCACTTAGGCGCATGAACTATTCAGGCGCATGGGCACTATTCATGCGTATGAACACTTAGGCGGATGGGTTATTCGGACGCATGGGCACTATTGGGGCGCATGACCCTACACTTAGTCGTCCGACTAATATTTCTAGGAGCATGGACCACTGTTCAGGCGCATGGGTTGTACTTAAACATTTCTAAAGTAATCTTAGGCGCATGGGCTACTGTTCAGGCGCATGAATTACACTTAAATCTTTCTAAGGCATTTTTAGGCGCATGAGCCTTATCTAGGCACATGGACCCTCTATGTAACATGTTTTCAGTATGTTTTCAAACCCAATTATCGAACCCATCTGTTCTAAGCTTAATGGGGTTATTCTAAACATGAATAACCTATAAGCATTCAAGAATCAACATCTAATCATGCACACTACACACGGGTAAACATACATAAGCTTTGAAAAATCATTTTAATACATTTTCAGCCCCAAAGATAGTTTAAAACAAGTAAAAACCAGGGTCTAGAACTCACCCGGTGCAACTTGGGTGTTTCTTCCTTTCTAACCCGCTTGCAATTGAGTTCAAACACCTAAAAACAACACCGAACACACACACCCGAGCACATACCCAAAACATAAGCACATAAGCATATAACCGGGATAAACCCGTCACAAACACATAAAAACCTTGAATTCTTATCTTGAATTCACTTCTCTTCTTCTTCTTTTCTTCAGCTGAGAGCTCTCTCTCTCTCTCTCTCAACAACCGAAGAAAATGGTGATGTGAAGGGAGGGTGGGCGGCCATGCCCACTTTTACACCAACTTTTTCAAAGATTTGTCATTTTGGACACTTTTAGTCCTTCCACTTGGACTTTATTGCTTTTCTTTTTTTTATACTTCATGTCTTGTCTTTTTTTTTAAATAACCGAGTGTTACAAGTCCACCCCCCTTATATAGGTTTCGTCCCCGAAACCTATTATTCCTCGAATAGATGAGGATAATGTTGCCTCATCTCCTCCTCAGTCTCCCATGTAGACTCGGATCCCTTCCCGTGCTTCCACTGTACACGCACAAGAGGAACCACTTTGTTTCTCAGCCTCCTCTCTTTATGATCGATGATTGCCACTGGTTGCTCCACATAATTGAGCATTTCGTCTATTTCGATATCCTCCAGTGGAACAATCATGTCTTTATCGGCTAAACACTTTCTCAGATGAGATACATGGAACGTCGGGTGAATCCCACTTAACTCATCTGGTAATTCCAACCTATAGGCCACCTCTCCTACTCGAGCAATGATTCAGAAAGGACCTATATATCTTAGGCTTAACTTACCCCGCTTCCTGAATCGGATAATACCCTTCCAAGGTGAGACCTTCAACATAACCCGGTCACTCACCTGGAACTCGATCGGTTTGCGTTGTCTACCGACATACGACTTCTGCCTATCTTTAGCTGCCTTCATGAAGGCTTTAATCTTCTCAAGCTTCTCAGCTGTAGCCTCAATGACCTCGACACCTCCTAACTCCTTTTGACCAATATCACCCCAACAAATGGGTGTTTTGCATCTCCTACCGTATAACATCTCGTAAGGTGGCATGCCAATGTTGGCATGATAGCTATTGTTGTATGAGAATTCGACTAACGGTAAGTGGTCATCCCAACTTCCCCCAAAATCAATCACACATTCCCGAAGCATGTCTTCTAGTGTCTGGATGGTCCTTTCTGACTGACCATCAGTTTGGGGATGATAAACCGTGCTAATATGTAACCTCGTTTCCATGGCGTCATGGAATTTCTTCCAGAATTTAGATGTAAACCGGGTGTCACGGTCCGACACAATGGACACCAGCACACCATGATGAGTTACAATCTCCTTGATGAATAGGTCAGCTAACCTCTCGGATGAATATGTCTCGTAGATTGGTAGGAAGTGAGCACTCTTCGTCAAACGGTCAACAATTACCCATATGGAATCGTACCCCTTCAGAGTACGTGGCAGCTTCGTAATGAAGTCCATGGTGATGTGCTCCTACTTCCATTCCGGTATATCCAAAGCTTGGATCTTCCCATACAACTTCTGATGTTCGGCCTTCACTTGCAAACAAGTAAGGCACTTACTCACATACTCCACCACGTCACGCTTCATACCCGGCCACCAATAATCTTTCTTCATATCATGATACATCTTTGTGGCACCAGGATGAATGGAGTATCGAGTCTTGTGAGCTTCATCCAAAATCCTCACACGTAGATCCCCGAAACGAGGAATCCACACCCATCCAAATCGAGTTTTAACACCAAGTGTGTTTTCACCCAATTCCCCAACCAGACCTCTCATTCTTTCAGAGTTTAGATGATCTTCTTTTAATCCTTCATCTTGAAACTCTTTGACTTGTTAACATTTTATTAATGTTCCTCTTCTTTTCTTTATTGCTCTTTCACTTTATTATTACGATATACTTTATGTTACGATAATAAACATACCACGTAAAGTCACATACTATAAGTAATAATAATAATAGCAATAATAATAATAATAAGGAACAATCATAACCATGCATGAAACATCATCATAAATAGCCCTAGTCAACCCTCGATCAAAACCCTAAAAGCACAGACTCCTAGAAAATTCTGTAAAAATTTCTAAGTGCTTAGGCGCTTTGGCACTATTTGGGCGCATAAGCCCTATTTGGGCGTTTCATCACTATATAGGTGCATCAGCCAACACTTAATTATTTATCACTTAGGCGCATGAACTATTCAGGCGCATGAGCACTATTCATGTGTACGAACACTTAAGCGTATGGGTTATTCGGACGCATGGGCACTATTGGGGCGCATGGCCCTACACTTAGTCGTCCGACTAATATTTCTAGGCGCATGGACCACTGTTCAGGCGCATGGGCTGTACTTAAACATTTCTAAGGTAATCTTAGGCGCATGGGCTACTGTTCAGGCGCATGGGCTACTGTTCAGGCGCATGGGCTACTGTTCAAGTGTATGGATTACACTTAAATCTTTCTAAGGCATTTTCAGGCGCATGAGCCTTATCTAGGTGCATGGACCCTCTGTGTAACATGTTTCTAGTATGTTTTCAAACCCAATCATCGAACCCATTTGTTCTAAGCTTAATGGGGCTATTGTAAACATGAATAACCTATAAGCATTCAAGAATCAACATCTAATCATGCACACTACACACGGGTAAACATACATAAGCTTTGAAAAATCATTTTAATACATTTTCAGCCCCAAAGATAGTTTAGAACAAGTAAAAACCAAGGTCTAAAACTCATCTGGTGCAACTTGGGTGTTTCTTCCTTTCTAACCCGCTTGCAATTGAGTTCAAACACCTAAACACAACACCGAACACACACACCCGAGCACATACCCAACACATAAGCACATAAGCATATAACCGGGATAAAACCCGTCACAAACACATAAAAACCTTGAATTCTTACCTTGAATTCACTTCTCTTCTTCTTCTTTTCTTCAGCCAAGAGCTCTCTCTCTCTCTCTCTCTCTCTCTCAACAACCGAAGAAAATGGTGATGTGAAGGGAGGGTGGGCGGCCATGCCCACCTTTATACCAACTTTTTCAAAGATTTGTCCTTTTGGACACTTTTAGTCCTTCCACTTGGACTTTATTGCTTTTCTTTCTTTTATACTTCACATCTTGTTTTTTTTAAATAACCGGGTGTTACAATTATTTATAATATGATATTATTTGATTCACTTTATTAATTTTAAGTTTTTATGATACTATAAATTGATATTTATGTTTATGTTTCTAATTATAATTTTATAACTAAATACTACTTAAATTAAGTATTATTTTATTTAAATATTTAAGTATATAACTTATATATGTCTTTATATTTATAATAACCATAATACTAATATTTTTCTAAGGGCACATTGTTAGTTTAATAATTTTAATATTTATCCATATCTTTTATAATAAAAGTGAAAATGCGATAGAATGATAATTTTACATATGTATTAAGACACTTATATAAAAAGTAATGCTTAAATTTCAAAAGGTTAACCATTCTATTTTATTTGTGCCATTACAATAAAGTGTAGTATATGATGCTTATAATACAAATTTTAAAGCATATACACGTGGCCAAACAAAACTATCATTTACTTTCAATGTCATTCATTCATTGCGATTGAGCACTAATTCATCTTCCTCTTTTCCTTGCTGGTTGTTAAAAGCTCAATAACAATCAAAATGATAATTTATGATAATAATTTCTCCATTAACTATCTCCGTTTTAAGCAAATCACCACTAAAAGCTGCCTCCGATGATCATAAAATTATAACCCACATTCATAAAACGAAACCTCCCCCATCCCTAAAATCTAGGTAATAAGTGATTTCCGACCACAAATATTACACATGTTTTCACTAATCTTGTTGGGATAATATAGTTGTATTAAATACTTTTGTAATATACGTAATTGTTTTCTTTCATTTAATTTTTCAATACTTATAGTTTGTTTTTTAATTTACGTCATAACATATCGAGCCGATACTGACTAAAATCGAATTACCAAAAAATCAAGCAACAATCATACCACCGCAAGGCATGGGCATTTCCACTAATTCTCACTAAATCAAGTAGTATCAGTTACATCCCACTCGTTTTGCATGTGTGTTTGTCATCGCTAGGGGCGAAGCTTAGTAAGGATCTCCTTTCTTTTCTTCGTCAATAATGTTAGTTTTCGGCCAAGGAGTGTAAAATATATATATATATATATATATATATATATATATTATATATATATATAGAGAGAGAGAGAGAGAGACACACACACACAAAGTTCACCCCTTCTAAAATTGTTTACTTCCGCCCTTGCCCTCCCTATAGTATGGTTCAAGCTCTACCATTGGTCATCGTTTTTATCATATTCAACTTTACGTCGAGTAGTATCAGTTGCATCCAAATCTAATCAAAAGTAGTTCATTTCATGATAAATTAATAGTATAGTTCAGTTTTGCTCCCAAATGTTTGATAAAATTAACTATTTTCTTTTAAAATATTAAAATATCAATTATCTTTAAACGTTTTATAATTGTTACAATTTTAATTTTGATTTAAAATTTATATTAGTTGTTTCAACTTGAATCCAAAATAATATAACTTTTGTACTAAAATAATAAAAAACTTATGAATTTTTTGGAGAAAAGTTAGATGTTTTAAATTATTTTTAAATAAAATTAGTTATTTTTATCAGACCTGAGCAAATTAAAATTAACTCTAAATTTAATTCAACTAATAATAATTAATGCATATTAAAACGCATAGAAACTTTCTAGATCAAGCCTTCCCAACTTAACATTTTCTCGCAGTGATATTTGGTAACTAGCCTTTGATATGTAATTTAAAATGAACTAATGTAAGTATGCAACTCTTAAAAGGTCAAACCCCTCTCTCTCAAAATTATAACACTAATTTAATCTAATTTTAATATGATATCCTATTGATAATAAAAGGTTTGTATAACGAAAAAGATATTATATACAATTTGTTAAAATTTTGGTTGTTGACTTAAGATCATATTAGTTTTCGATTGTTGATATAATATCACATTAATAGTCTAGAGAATAGCATAAAAAAATAAATGTTGTTGAGCATGAAAATCGACATGCGAATTAAAAAGACACCATTCATAAAATTGTGGTGAGTATGATCGTTGAAATGTAAGCTTTTTTAAATCGTAGTTGTGATGGAAAACTCATTCATTAATTCACGTCACTTGTTTATTTTTGTTTTGATTGCTTATGTACATATATAAAATATATGTGTATCGATACGCAACTCTTTTACAAATATAAGAACACTACAAGACCGACATCCAACCGACCATACAAAACTATAATGCTACATATACCTCATATCTTAATAATATATTATTGTGTTAACAATTTATTACATTACTAATACTTCATGTCTTAATAGTCCATTATTGCATTAACAATCTATTGTTATATTATCATTATTATCATATAATACGTTACATTAATAATCTATTATATTATTGTTGTTATTATCATGAAATATAGTTATTATGTTTTTATTTTTGTTTTCCCCTAATAGTCATTTTGGAGAAATGAAAAGTATGAGATTAGCCGCGTACATAAACGATTGCTCATGTGTCACTTCAAAAGACAATAAACTTTATATTCGATGACTAAAATATGAATCTTCGAACATAAAGAGAAAAAAAACCATACATAAGCTAAAAGATGTACAAAAGAGTAGATTTGTTTAAAGAACAACATTAGAGCTTTTGATTATGCACACCATATAGCCAAAATATTGATAAAGTGTATGAAACTAGAAATTAACTTTTGATTGTTGAGATAGCATCAAATTAATATTCTACAAAAGAACATAAAGAATAAATGTTGTTGAGTACGGAGACATGTGAAATGAAAATACACCGCCCATGAAATTGTGATGAGTGCACTAAGCTCACATCAAATTTACATAAATAATCAACTCTCTTCATTGTCGAATCAAATACTTGAGATTCTACTATGTCTGTAAAGAAAAAATCTCGCAAACACAACGAAATAACCAGATAAACGCAAACAAATAAACAAATAAATATTAATAACAAAAAGATTTATTTTAAAATTTGTAAGCCAAGAATATCAGAAAAAAAACCAAACAAAATGATGTAATATTAAGTTCCCTAACTCCCCGGCAACAACCATTTTGATGATCGTCATTAAATCATGCAAAGAACTAAATACCCTAGGTAGTTAAGGATATGTAGGTTCTCATATTTAGGAATAACATGTGGTTAATATTATATGAACTTTTTTTATAATAAAAAGTTGAAGATTAAGTTAACTAATAAAACTAAGAAGCAATATTACAAACAAGAACATAAGAACACAAAATGGAATTGCAAACATGAGAGACAAAATATCATTTCAATTTCAAACATGGTTATGAAACTGTAATTTAATTGATAACAACAATATTGATTGATTACATAAACATGGCCTGATTTTAATTTCACCATTACCCTACGACACAATTTAAATACGTACACACTAAATATCCTTTTTTTAACTAAACTAAATATGCATAATACAGTGACATATGATAAACTATATGTCGAATTAACGTGAAACCAAAAACACATTAATAGTTATTCACATTCACGTGTATTACAACTAGTACGTCATATGTTTAAACATAATGCCATCTAATATAATTGTTGTAACAAATGTTAACTTAATGTTGAAATAACTTAACTTGTTACATAAACATAACATAAAAACACAAGAATAAACATAAACCTGTGTGCAAGTTGTAATCACGGTTGTAATCAGGGGTGTCTACTGGACAAGGAGTATCAATAGGTGGCAAGCATGATGATAAGAGATCCTTCAATAATTTTGAAAACCAAGCACAAGAAATCAATGACGTAAGCTGTTATAGCCACCGTTAATCAATACGGATAACTTTTCTAACTTGTTTTGCATATGTTTTATCATCGATTTTTATTCTACTCAACTCTAAATTTAGTAGTATATGTTACATTCAGTTCTAATTCAAATTATTCAGTTCATCGTAAAACTAATTCAACTAATTATACTACACATGGAAATTGTCCTGATCAAACCTCCACAAGTTTTTGAAACTAACATTTGATGTTTAAATTCAAGATGAAACAAGTAGTATTAATGAAAAGAAGCTAATGTAACCCTTAAATGGTCAAACCCCTCTCTATCAAAATGATAACCACTAACATTAATGTAATTTTATTATGATGTTCTATGGATAATAAAAATTTGGTATAATGAAAATGATTATGTATAAATTTTTGATCATTGATATAACATCACATTAGTTTTTGATTGTTGATATAATATCACATTAATAGTCTCAAAACAACATTAAGAATAATTGTTCTTTAACTATGGAGATCAACATGCTAAATAAAAAGACACCGCCCATGAAATTATGATATTATGGTGAGAATCATGGTTGAAGTTTAAAAATCTTTAAATCACAAGTCATCTTTCTAGCGTAGTCATGGTTGAAAATTCATTTCTTAATTCATATCACTTGTTTTTTTTTATCTTGATTGCTTAAACACATATAGAAAATATTACAAGTATTCATAAGTCGCTTTTTTACAAATAGAATAACACTAAAAGATCGACATCCAACAGAAAATACAAAATATAGTGCTACATACACTTCATATCTTAATAGTATATTATCGCATTAACAATCTATTTTTATATTACATATACTTTTTATAGTATATTATTGCATTAACAATCTATTGTTATATTACATATACTTCATATATTAATAGTATATTATTGCATTAACAATCTACCTATTCTATTGTTATATTACATAGACTCCGTATCTTAATAGTTTATTATAACATTAACAGCCTATAGTTTCATTTCATACACTTCATATCATAAAGTCTACTATTACATTAACAAATCTACTGTTACATTAAATATACCTCATATCTTAATAGTCTTTTGTTTACTTCATATCTTAATATCTTAATAGTCTATTATTAATTTATTTATAATCTATTGTTACATTGCATAGACTTCATATCTTAATAGACTAATATCACATTAACAATCTATTGTTATATTACATATACTTCATATTGTCTATTATTTACTTCATGTTTTAATAGTCTATTATTTCATTAACAAACTATTATATTGCTACATTACATAGACTTCATATCTTAATAGTTTGTTATTAATTTACAACATATCTTAATAATCTATTATTACATTAACAATATATTGTTACATTACGTACACTTCATATCATAAAGTCTGTTATTGCATTAACAATCTATTGCTACATTACATATACTTATTCTCTTAATTGTCGGTTATTTACTTCATATCTTAATAGTCTATTATTGCATTAACAATCTACTGTTACATTGCACAGACTTCATATCGTAATAGTCTGTTATTAATTTACTTCACATTAGCAATCTATAATTAAATTGCATAGACTTCATATATTAATAATCTATTATTACATTAACATTCTATTGTTACATTATATATGCTTCATATTATCTATTATTTACTTCATATTTTAATAGTCTATTATTTCATTGACATTAACAATCTATTATATTTTTACTAGGTCACTTGTTCATTATCAAAGACGAAACTATATTTATTGGTATGGGTCAAGTGACACATGGTATTTTCTTTTACACAATATTGCATATGCACTTTTGAAACATTGAGTTATTCCTATATTTTTCAATGACGACCCATAAAATTATACTATATAAGAATAACAAGATGGTGTTTATAATAATTATATTTTAATTGTCCACATGACACACTCATCGTCAAATGACACGGTTAAAATTTGTAGGGTTGGTATAAACAAGAAGTGACTCTTAGTGTGTTTGTTCACTCTTGCGCCTAAACGGGAGTTAACTTGGGGTCTACCCTTGGCCACCCCTTACTTCTCTTGATTTCTATTCTTTTCCCTTTCCTTTTGGTTTTCGTTTTGTTTTCTTTAAAAAATTCTGTTCTAATTCTTTTGGTGTGTTTTTTAAGCTGAAGTTTTTTTTATTTTCTTTATAACCTAAATTTTATTTTTATTAACTATAAAACTTAATATTTGATTTTATTTTTATTATCGTGTTTATTTAAACTTAATAGTTTTTAGACTTAATTACACGGGTGGTCCCTGTGGTATGTCCTGATTTCATTTTTGGTCCCTAAGTCTTAGAAATTATAAGCTTAGTCTAATACTTTACACAAACGTAACAAAAATGATCCCTGAGTCTGTTATTTTGACTGTTAGATACATGTGAAATGACCAAGTCTGTTATTTTGACTGTTAGATACATATGGCCCACCATCTAGTTGTCCACCCAACCCCCAGCCCACTTTATCATCCACGTCTGGTCGTCCCTTAAGTGACCACCGCCACCTTGCCGGAAAACAGTTCCACCATGACACCATAACACCGTCGTCTTTTGTTCTTCGTCGTTTGCAACACACCATGGAACCGCCACGACAGTCAAATTCTTTCCCCTTTGCCTCTCGTTCTTGAGTTGAGCTATCACAAGAAATTGATGACGATGGACCGCCACCACATGGACAACAACCACCGTGGAAACTGTGACCGCCGCACAAAGCCATTGTTATGGTGGTCGACGATGGGTGTCTCTAGCCGATTTTTGAGATGTGGTTGGCGTTAGTGATTTGGCCGAACAGGAAGGGAGTTTGAAGACGGTTGGCTTTGGTTTGGTTTGGTTAGGTTAGTGGGTCCATCTAAAGTTTCTTATTAAACAATTACCTTTTAAGTCTTGATTTTTTAAAGGGTATTTTTGTCATTTTAAAAAAATTAATAGAGAAATTAACGTCTATCCAACCTAAGGACCAATAGTGTTACGTTTGTGCAAAGTATTGAACTAAACTTGTAATTTCTAAGAGTTATAAATCAAAAATGAAATCAGAACATACCATAGGGACCACTCGTGTAATTAAGTCTAGTTTTTAAGTGGTAGCTTTTTATAGGTAACGATTTTACTTTAAATATATTGTTTCACACACTCTGAATATATATCTGTCATATGTATATTTTATCTAAGTTTTGATATAAGTGTTATTTAAAACTAAAACATTTGACATAAATATTACTCAAATTCGAGACAAGTCAATATATGTTTACACTTCCGTCTTTTAGATATGCTTTTGGTTATTAGTATTAACATGCATTTTTATAAAGATGTAAATTTTTTCTTGGTTTTCGGAAATACCTTGATTTATTCAAAACCAAGCAGATCCATGTTTTATTATAAAGTTTAACTTAAAACAAACCCTATCAAATCTATACGTGTTAATATATAAATACGTGTTAATATATAAGTAACTTGGGTGTCATATGGCCCATTTCTACGGTTTTCATCACTACAATATCAATTTAAATAAAAAATCAATTATGTCAAAGTTTTCAAAATTTCAACTTTTATTTTAAGAATATAATGAATAATTAATTATGTCAAACTTTACAAAGTTGTTAAACTTTTAAAACAAATAGATTCTCATTTAATTAATAATTATATCCTAAGTTTTTAATAATCATACCTTGATTCTTGAAGTTTCCATACTATATAATTAATATGATATTGAATTCTAAAATGAGATTTTAATAATGACTTGTTAAAATAATAAAAAATTGAATTTAAGATAATGGATTTTAATCTTATATTTTCAGACTTAATTATAGAAGTTTCATTTTAATATTAATTAATTTCAAAGTATTCAATACGTGATTCATTAACAAAGGATTCCATACGTGATTTATTAAAATACTAATTACATTTAATAATATTCATTATTCAAAAGCTTCTTTATTAAACACTTAGAACTTTTTAAATTTGTTTGAGCACGAAGTAAACAAACGATTAGGTTACATTACGAGATGATTCAGAAAGTAAAGCATACAATTAAATATATTTAACTATATTTTCTGTATATATTACTTGACTTTTTTTGTATCTAAATTTTGTTAATTATAAGTATATTTATAAAGTAATGTAATACGTGGTATTTTTATTTTTCTTAATTATGATTGTTTATCTTATGGCATGCAACAATTTGTTGTTTCATGACATATTATGTTTGCTTTTGTATATTATTGATAATAAATATAGTTACATTATATTATGACCATTTTTTTGTCGTGACATTAGGTTATTTATTCTACCAGTGAATATTCTACGAGTGAATAAGATTACATTATCCTAACTTTATTTAATATTTATCTTATATTCAAGCTCTATAATATCCGGATCACTAATCTAATATTATATATTTATATTTTTTTTATTTTTTGTATAAGCTTTGTTTTTTGTAACGTTTAGTTTTACACTGACATAACTTTTTTTGATTTCTAGACATAGCATCGCAACGTAATGTTTTCTATCTATGTTTCCATAGCTAGAATTGAACTGTTGCAATTTACATTTCATACATAATTGCCACGAACGTCACCACGTAGTTCATTTATAATTAACAAAATCAGTACGACATGGCATTCCTACTTCCGAGTTGTTCTCTCCACACGGCGGTCAGAGGTTTGATTCTTGAGTAGGGATGACAAATAAACCCAAACCCAATTGAGTTACCCGAAACTTGAGACATTTGATCGGGTATAAGTCAAGTAAGCGGTTATATAATCGGGTATGAGATTAACTTTATTTTTTTCGTAAGTATAAGACCGTATGGGATTGCATCATATACCCGTTTACCCGACCTGATTAAACATACCATTTACACTATTATATATCTGAATTTTATTATTAAATTTATTTACTTAGTAATTATATTATATAAAATTTATATATCAAATCTTTTTATATTTTAATTTAATTTATTTTTACTTAGTAATTACGTATTGAGTATAAGTTATTAATCTTCATATCATTTGCATTACATAATACCTTACAACGTTATAGTATAACTCAATATTTGTTATAAACGAACCGAGCTCGTTGAGATAAACAAACAGATCGGCTCTGCTTGATTTTTAAACAAGCCGAGCCCAAGCCTACCCTGGCTATGCTCGACAAGTTTACAACCCTAAATGTTTGCCTTTATTTCTATATGTAATATATGTCCTTATTTGTAAGCAATCTGCAACAAAATAACCTTTAGTCTTTCATATTTCCCATAGCTTCATACGTAATTAAACATTATAATTGTTATTTTGTTTTATAACAAACTAATGACCCACTAATTTACTTTAAAATCTACACAAACTTGTCTACGATCGACTCAACATCATTTCACAAACACTTGTCTATCATTAGGCTAGAAGCCCTTTGATAAATAATTAAACGAACATGCAAATTAATATCTTTTAGCACCAATCCGTAGTAAACTTTGACTTTTGGTGAGACTGTATGAGAAATTTTGTAAAAGACTTTTACAACTATGGAAATCAAATGGTATACTACGGATGCTTTTATCCTCTGTCACATAAAACTTATACAAAAACTAGTTAATTAAATTTTAGTGATTTTAGTTGTCTTGATCGGAGCTTAAGTGATAAAAACCCTACCCAAAACGAAAATTATATCGTCGACTTGATAGAAATCCGAGCATAAATAAGTGACCCGGTAGACGGCCCATTCCTCTCTCTCACTCGAATCAACATACGATCCAAGACTCAAGTAGTGAAATGTGAAATCAAACTAGAATGAAGATTTAGCAAAAATGGGCCGGTGGCCCTTCTAACTTCTAATAACAGATCGCTTATTACCTGTTGTGGGCCCAAGCCCAACCTCCTCTCAAAACCACAATTCAAGTAGATAATAAAAGAAAAAACTAAATGAGCTTACAATCAATTGTACCTATGAAAGACAATTAGAAATTTAGATATAGTGAAAAAGAGAAGTACATGATAAAATTAAAAATGAAAAAAAAGAGTCATTGTTTATTTATTTGTTTATTTATTTAAAACTATAAATAACGATAACCTGTTGGCTTAATAACATTTGATGTTTGTATTTTACAAAATTGATGTAACTTCGAGTGTCACACAATAAGTAATATTTGGATTATGTGAAAAACTTTTAGGTGTGTGGAACGCTTTAAAAAAATTAAGCATAAGGGAGCACCACTCTGTTTTAATATTCGTAGTTATCTATCTTTGTATTAATCATTTAACATTCTTCTATTGCTTTATAGTATAGCATTTGTTTCTAACCATACATTAATGATTAAACTATCTCCACTGCTATAGAATAGAAAACTTATGGGTAGATTGTTAATTTTATATTCTATAAGACACCTACAATAATGTTTAATCATACGATATAAGTGTTCCTAAATTGTCCTTATTTAATAAACTTATTCTAACTAATACATGAGTAATGTATTTGACTAAATTCACTATATTAAGTATTACTTTATTTATAATAAATTAAATTAACATTATATTTATATTTTTCATTTATATTTTTACTATTTAAATTAAGTATTATTAACTAAATACTATTTACCAAATATTTACATAGTTATAATAATAATAATAATAACATTAATAATAATAATAATAATAATAATAATAATATTTAAGGCAGTTATAATAGTTATTTACAAAATAAAATAATTTTAGTAAAAGTGATAATGTTTAATAATATAGAAGTCATCAAACTAAAAATATACAAGCTTTCAAAAATGCTTCAAAGCTTTGAATCTTATATCAAATTTCACATATAATCATAAAGATACGATGGTTTATAAACTTTAAATTATCTATATCATGTGCTAAATTATAATAACGTTTCGTTATAATTTTTTTAAACAGAGTTGTCAATATAATTTATCCATATCTACGAATTGAATACTAATGTACAAAACAAGCGCGCAGAAAAGCACAAGTTCGCACACTATATTATATTATACTAGCTTTAGTAAACCGTGTGTTACACGAGTTGAATAAATAAAATATTAATATAATAATTTATTAAATATAAATGATATTCTAAGATATGATATAACTTAAATTACGTATGAGAAATGATCATAAATAATAAAACAGTGATATTGACTTTTTAAAATATTGTTTTTATTTTTTTAAATAAATATTTTATTTTAAAACAAACCGTATAAAAATATTTTTTAAAAAAGTTATTATTACAACTCTCAAATTGCTTAATTTTGTTTTTAAAAAGTTGGCTTTTTAAAAGTATTAATTTATTTAGAAATAAACTTATAAATAGATTTATTGCTTAATTTATTAAATATTAAAAAATATTAAAATAATATTATTAGTAATTAAAGTAATTATTTAATAAGAGAGAAAGACAGAAAAATTTTACTGAGAAGAATTGTGATGATGACATGTGGCACTCTTATTTACTTTTTTATTAAAGTAAGAAGATATTACAGAAAGTTTTGTTTTTTTATCACACCAACTAAAAATTTAACTTTAGCCATTGAGTTTTATTGCTGCTATGAGGTTTAGAAGAATTGGAATATTGATATAAATATTAGTGTTAAATTTTGGCAAAAAAAAACCTTTTCTAATTCCTACTAATTTTGTTTTGTGTATTTGTTTTTATTGTTATTTTAAGCCTCACGCTATATATAATATAATTCGTTTGATTTTCTACAAGTTTTGTTTTACAGTAATAACTTTCGCTTGTTAATTTTTTTTTAAAAGAAGGAATGTGTCTAACTTTAGTTTTTTAGTCAACTTCGCAATATAATTTTCTTTTGTAAACAGAGTTATATTCAAAACCGAGTATTTATTTAGCGATTTAAGTCATAGACGTTACTCTTCTGGTACCACGACCAAGCAAATGGAATTTGAATTAATAATATCACGTGACGTTAGCTTTTATAATGGGGAAACACTTTAGGGTATTACGTGATAGTCGTCGCAACATATTTCAATCTGCATGCATTTTAATATTTGGAATCATGATGAGACTCGCTGCAATGCGCGAGATGAAAACTAGTTTTTTAATATATTTTAATATTTTTTACTTTGTTGAAGTATATTCCTGTTCGTAATATCTTTAGCATGTATAATAAAAGGTTTGTTATTATAGTTTGAAACTAAAATAAGAGTATTAAAGCTTAAACAACTTGTTCAGTTCACAACTATATATTTCAATCTAAATGTCCTTTACGTTTATTGAATTAATCATTTCAATCTAAATTAAACCTTTTTATTATTTCAGTCACCGTAGTTTACCAAATGTTATCATTTTCATCAACTTCACTAACTCCGTTAAGATATTTGTTAAATACGAGGATATTTTAGTCTTTTTTAACACTCTAATTACCCAATTAAGAAAATCAATTAATATTCAATTAAAATTAAAAAACATATGAAGCGACTAGTGAGAACGGACGCTTCGATTTTAAAAGCTTCGACTAACTCTGACTCATGTTGTTCGATTGAAGTTTCCTATGAGATTTCAATTAATACTACATATACTGCATATCTTAATAGTATATTAACTAATAAAACTAAGAAGCGAGATAACAAACAAGAACATAAGAACCCCAGGTTGAATAGCAAAGATGAGACAAAATATCATTTCAATTTCAGACATGGATATTGTCACATCCCGGCGGAAATGTGAAATGCGTTGGATGTGACTTGCTTGTTCAGAACACATTGATCAAAAAGAATTAATAATTTAACACATTAGAACATGTCATAACATAACATATATATATATATATATATATATATTATATATATATATATATATATATATATAATATATATCACATAGATAGTTAAAATTTAGGATTACATTGTATCATAAGTAGTCAAAATTTGACATAATATAATCCTATTACAAAGATAATATCTAATTGCTACATCTTCAGAGACAATGAAAATGAGCGTCCACCGATACACTGAGATCGTAGAGATTAACAGTCAGATTCACACAAACGTTCCCCATGATTTCTCCCCAGCCATTATATACATCAAAAGAGAACATTATGTTGTTAGACGGTTCCTCACAATGGTTCCTAAGTAGCGCTACCTATATTATCCAACGGTTCCTCATCCGAACTAATGGTTGCAATATAAATGACAATATTTCTCAAAAAAATCTTATATATACGTGCACTAGTCTCATAAACAGTATACTTTTTCCCCCAAAAAACTTTTAGTTGCTAAAAATAGGGCTATGAGTCTCACCTTTTACTCCGGTGGATTTCCTATAAAAACATTTACAAATAATTAATATTTCTTTAAAATTTTCAACATCTCAGATTATATAAATCAATACAGAGGCTATAGTCAGATATATATCACAAAACTTTTACAGTAATGTATCCAAAATTCAAATAAAATATGTCAAAATTTCATACATCAATTATTTTCAGTTTATTTTCTGGAATTTTTATAATATTTGACTAAACTAACATAAATACTCACGGGTTGCCATAAATCACCAAAATTTATCAAGATTTACATATCAATATATATATTGTCCCATAATATGTTCTAATCTATTTAAAATGGTTTGAATAAATATTTCGGAATTTATCTCGTAGTTTAAGTATTTTTCCTAATTTTTTATTTACAGATTTTTCCAAAATTTTATTTTGAGCATAACTTTGAGTTAGGTTCTGAAAATTAATATATAGGTCCTATAATATGTAATATTAAGTATATAATTTTTCCATCCCTTCACCAGCTTCAGTTCTTTCAGTTGGTTATTTTCTTTCAATTATTCAATAGTTCATATAAATTATTTTGCCTATAGTAATGGTGTCAAAATTTGCTGAACAATATTTTCTAATATTCTAAACATGCTTACAATATTTTTTTCCCAAAATCAAAGTCATTTATACAATAAAACGAATTTAACAAGTTTGCACATAATTTTCAACCCTTTATTGGTAATTCCTTTATATAACTCCTTGGTTACCAATATTTATTTATTTCTTTTAGATTTATAAAACCTTTCTTCCTGTCTTTTGATAAGATTGACATGTTTGTAATATTTTGTGAAGAACTTAAATGTTTAATCATAAGGGTTGATTATATGTGTTGTTTAAACACATATATATCTTTGTAATCTTAATTAGTTATGGTTTAAAGGATGAAACCTTGATTTTGACAGAAGAAAAGGATGAAAATAAGCTGAAGATAGCCTTTAAGTCTTGGTGAATCCGATTGCTAAGCTTGGTTTTGATGTTTTTGATTTCTTGCAACACAATTTTTGGAAGATGGTGATTATATGAGGCTTGGATGTTGTTGGTTGATATGAAAACCGAGAGGGTGGGTGAAGATGATGGTGGTACATGGTTGAAGTGGTGGTGACCGAGAGAGTAATGATGGTTGTGTTTGGTGGTGACCGAGAGTTTTGAGAGAGAGTGATGGTTGTGTTCGGTTGTGGTGAGTGTGAAGGTGACCGGGTGTATATATAGGGTTTCAACCGATAGCCTTAAATGGCACAAATCATTGCATCTACACCTAGCTTTAGTGAGTAAGCTAGTGTAGGGCTTTAGGTGTCAAATTCTTAGAATATTGGGTGCAAGGTGGCGGTGGTGATGTGTGACTAACCGATTAGGGTGTTAATCACATCTTAATTCGGTTAGTTAAACTTCTAATGATCCAAGACAAGAGCATGGTTTAGTGTTTAAATGTTTATAGTTTACTTAGTGTTGTTTTGATGCCAAGTTTTCTTTAATGTTTCGTTGAATTATGGTGTTTGGTTAGATTGTAACTTGGTTCATTTGGGGTATGTTTGTGTTACATGGTTGTGATACTTTAATTATATAATGTTTGGTGTCAAAAGGTTATGTATTGGATACATGCACACGTAATTTCATGCATACATGCAAGCATGCATACGTACAATATATATATATATATATATATATATATATATATATATATATATATATATATATATATAAACACATATAATTTATAAGGGCTTAGTCAAATGATGAGTAATATGTATGAGAATTTTATTTATATGTTAACTTGTCTAATCTTAATTTTTAAGGTTGTCACAAATATGAAACTATAGATTAATGGATGATAACATTTGACTACATAGACATAGCATGGTTTAATTTCATTACTAACCTAGGGCATAATTTATATACTTACACACTACATTATTTATTTCAACTAAACTAAATGTGCATAGTCATGTCGGATTATCTTGAAGTCATGTACATAAGTAGTAATTCACATTCACGTGTCTATGCTTAGAACTAGTCATATGTTTAAACATAATATTAACCAATAAAGTTGTGTTAACACTTATTAACTTGTTAATGATGAAAATACTCTACTTGCTACATAGACGTAACATAAAAACACAAACACAAAAACAAACATGAATCCATGTGACACAATTAATATAGCGTCAACGTCATATACAACCATCAGTTGAAACTAAACAACACAATTAAATAAGTCGTAATCATGGTCATGATCAAGAGGTGTCTACTGGACATGAAGCATTGATAGGAGGCAAGCATGGTGATAAGAGATCCTTCAACTATTTTAAAAACCAAGCACAGTAATAAAAACGAATGTCATCAATAATCTTTTGATTCTTAACATGTTAGCTCTCATATGCAATCTAATCTTGTATATTGGTGTTTCTATATAAGATATACCACTGGAGTGAGTTATAGGTGTTTAGAGCCTTTAGAGAGCCCTAGGCCGAATCCAAAAGCAAAAAATCAATAACTCTTCAAACATTAATTAGCCGTCTTTGCCTTTTAAAGACATTGATCAACTTTCCTCGATATTCTGGTCATTGACCAACATCCAAGTGCGCTCAACCTGTTGTATCACGGTCATTTGTCGCTTGAAATCATGGTCTATGTGTAGCCTGGCGTTGATCGAACCTGATAACTTTTCCAACTCATTTTGCATATATTTTTTCATTGATTTGTATAGTTCTTAACTCTAAATTGAATAGTGTCTGTTACATTCAATTCTATTAATCAAAAGTATTCCATTTCATGATAAAATAAATCAACTATTTATAATTAATGCATATTCCAACACAGAAGTTGTCTGGATCAAATCTCCCCAAGTTTTGGAAACTAACATATGATGTGTAACTTCAAGATGAACAAGTACATTAATGGAAAGTAACTAGTGTAACCCTTAAACGGTCAAAACCCTCTCTATCAAAATGATAACCATTAACATTAATGTAATTTTATTATGATATTTTATTAACACTAAAAGGCTGGTATAATGAAAAGGATAATATATAAAAGTTGGATTGTACGTTGACATAACATCACATTATTTATTGTTCATATAACATGACATTGATAGTCTAGAAAATAACATAAAGAATAAATGTTGTTGAGTATGGAGATTGACAAACGAAATAAAAAGACACCGTCCATGAAATTGTGGTGAGTATCATCGTTGAAGTTTAAACATTTTTAATTATAGGTTGTCGGTCTCACATAGTCATAGTGGAAAACTCATTCCTTAACTCATATCACTTGTTTATTGTTTTGATTGCTAAATACGTATATAAACTATTACAAGTATTGATATGTGGCTCTTTTACAAATAGAACACTAAAAGACCGACATTCAATCTACCATACAAAAATATAATGTATATGAATATAATGTTACATATACGTCATATCTTAATATTGTAATTATTGCATTACAAATATACTTTATATTTTAATAGTCCATTGTTAATTCATATCGTAATAGTGTGTTATTTAATTAAAAATCTATTGTTAATTCACATAGACTTCATATCTTAATAGTCTATTGTTTACGTTATATCTTAATAGTCTATTGTTTACGTTATATCTTAATAGTCTATTATTTCATTAATAGCGTATTATTACATTAACAGTCTATTGTTACATCATAATAGTCTATTATTGCATTAATAGTCTATTGTTACATTACATTGATTACATTCTTAATAGTCTGTTATTTACTTCATATCTTAATAGTTTACTATTGCATTAACAATCTATTGTTACATTACATAGACTTCAAATCATATCTTAATTTTATTATTACACTATCTATTGTTACATTACATATAATTTATATCTTAATAGCCATTTTTTCTCATATCTTAATATGATATTATTGCAGTAACAATCAATTTTACTTTTCATTGACTTCATTCTTAATAGTGTATTATTTACTTCATATCTTAATAGTCTATTATTACAGTAACAATCTATCATTACATTTCATAGACTTCAACTCATATCTTAATAGTCTATTATTACACTAACAATCTATTGTTACATTACATGTACTTTATATCTAAATAGTGCATTATTACTTCATATCTTAATAGTCTAGTATTGCATTAATAGTCTATTGTTACATTGCATTGACTTCATTCTTAATAGTCTATTATTTACTTCATATCTTAATAGCCTATTATCACACTAACAATATATTGTTACATTAGATATACTTTATATCTTAATAGTGTATTATTTTAGAATCCTAATAGCTTATTATCGTATTAATAATATATTGCTACATTACATTGATTTCATTCTTAATAATCTATTATTACATTGCATAGATTTTAATTCATATCTTAATAGTTTATTATTGCACTAACAATATATTGTTACATTACATATACTTTATATCTTAATAGTGTATTATTTACTTTGTATTTTAATAGTCTATTATTGCATTAACAATCTTGTGACACTTTACATAGACTTCATATCTTAATAGTCTATAGTTGTATTAACAATATTTTGTTATATTGCATATACCTCGTTTACCCTTTAGTTATAATAGAAGGTAATGAATAGTGATTTATGAAAACCGTCAAATTTCTTATTTATGGTCACAAGTTGAGGTTAGATAATAGTGTGACATGTGTGGGCTTCAAAAAGGCTTGGTGTCCTTAAGAAAGAGAAAGTTATTTCTTCAATTTTGTGATCTCTTACTTTTTCCACATATTATCATCTCTCTAAAAGTGGAAGTCCCTTTAATCTATTGTTACATTGTTGTTGATATTATCATGAAATACGTTTATCATGTCTATAAATTTTTTTCCTCTAATAGTACTTTGGGAAAAACTACGAAATAATCCATGTGCAAAAATTATTGTTTCATGTTCGTTCCCAAAGGTATTTTTAATTTTTAAAAAAACTACTAACTAACACACCCACTTACACCTAATTTTAGAGCATTTAAAGATTATTTATAATCTTTATATACGTAATTACATTAAAAATTACTATATTGTTTTTAATTAAATAATATTTTTTATACTCTTATCATTATTTTTATCTTTCCTCCACCCACAATCACTTTAAAAAATATTCAAAAAATTATAAAAATTGAATAATTATTCTTCAAATATACCATCTACAATTACATTTCCTCTCCTTTTCACTCACAATCACTCAAAACCATTTCATATAATATAACAACATACCTACATATTTTTAAAGACTCAACTCTGAGTGTTCTTACGTCACTTGTCCGGGAGAAACTATATTCATTGGTATGGGCCACCTAACCATGGTGGATTATTGTAAAAATAAAAGAAAACTAATTTCTATTCTTTTTCCTTTCCTTTCTTTTATTCACAATACTAAAAATGTAATTTATTTATATTTTCAGTTCATCGTGTAACCTGATCAAGTTATTGTATAATCATCATCAAACAGTTTATTGTGTCTATTGCTAATTGTCGAGTTTTGTGTTTATCGTTATATTACTCATTGTGTTTAATGTTGACTATTGTATTATGCATTATATTAACCAATATATGATATGACTATAATTATGTATGAGTAACTACTATAAGTAATAAAACAGTGATATCAATTTTTTAAAATTTTGTTTTTAACTTTTTTTTCCAAAAAAATAAATATTTTGTTCTAAAACAAACCGTATAAAAATATCTATTTTCAAAATTTATTTTCATAACTCCTAAATTTAATTATATTTTGCTTTTAAATAATTTACTTTTTAAAAACACCAATTTTAGAATATATCCTATTTTTATAAAAGTTTGATGTTTTAGAAAAATATATTATTTATAAAATCTTATTTATTTAGACATAGCATTAATAAAAATATATTTTTCTTGATTTATAAAACAAATATTTTGAGTCTTAAAAAATGTTAATTAATTACATTACATAATATGAATAAAGCAACTGCCATCATTAGTTGCTTTTATGCCTTTTCGACATTTACCACACATGTTTTGAGATTTTTCGTTTTAACCCCTCAATACCACCATTTCGTATATATGGAAATTTGGGCTTCCCTTACTACCGCCATCATCCCACTCTACCGCCAGCGTTTTCTATTCCACCACAGACCCCCACCTCTAGTTGTGCATCAAGCGGGCGATTTCAGTTTTTAACCTTCTCGGTGGCCACGGCGCATGCGCTTTGGGTTCAGCTTGCATGCCTTCGCTGGTGGTGGCTCATCCGGTTTGCATATCTCAACCCACTAGGTTTATGGTCGTGGTTGCCATGGTGTTGGTGGCGATGTGGTCGCCTACATCATCGCCGCCCTTTCTTGGTTGAGATCCGGTTGGTTTTATGATGGTGGCGGGGTGGTCATGGTTGCCATGGCGCTGGTGGCGATATGGTCGCCTACATCGTCTCCGCCCTTTCTCGGTTGAGATCTGGTTGGTTTCGTGACGGTTGCGGTGGTTTCACAATCGGGGCGGCTTTAGGGTTGTTTCGGTGATGATTGGGCCTATGTTCGTGGTTGTTGCCGCTGATATGCTTGATTGCCGCACTGCCGCCCTCCACCGGTTAAGATCTGCTTCGTTTTGAAACAGTGGCGGCTGCTTCGCAATCGGCGGCGGGTTACGGTTATTTCGTTGATCGGTGGCCTTCTGTTATATTGTTTGAGTTGGTTATCGTGAATGGGGGTGGCATGACTTCCCATCTCTACCTACAGTACTCTTTTGTAATCGTCAGACACCGCTGGTTGCCATCTCTGATTGATTTTGGTGGTGTCCACGCTACACATCGATAAAGGTGTTGGTTCGGTGTTGTTGGATTTCACATCCACGATTTGTATTTAATGTTTTTCATACTTGTGTGTGTTGTTGTAAGGCCCCTTTCCCGGGACGCTTACAGCTGGTGATTCATCGCACGTAAAACATATACTTTACATTTATTCATCAAAACATTGCAGCGGAAAACATAAAACAAATGGCATTTCATTTCATTCTAAAAACTTTTGCAAAGTAATGCATCGTTTGTTGGTTACAAAATTACATTATTGTATTACATCACAAAAACCTTAAACAAATGGATGTCATCCAAAAGATTTGAGTAACCGCCTCGTGCCATCCTCAGCAACGTTAACTGCCAACTAAAAACGTATAAAAGTCAGTGTCGCTGAGTGAGTTCTAGTTTTATAATAAAAAATACATAAAATCGTTATTTAATTCCTTTCAGAGTCCATACTATACATTTCATTCGTTCATGGTCATACATCATACGTACATATAGATAATATCATTATTATCTTCCATTACGTTTGTTAATCTTCGTTCACTCGTTACATCTTGTGACATGTACAATACCCCGAACATTATGCACGAAGCTGGTTACTGGGCCTGAGGTCTATCATAGACCCCGAACATTGTGCATGAAGCTGACTCCAGTACCTAGGGCAAGTACATTCACCGTTCATCTTTTCTTTTCATTCCGGATCAATGCCATATGCTATACCTCGAACATTATGCACGAAGCTGGTTACTAGGCCTGAGGTCTTTCATAGACCCCGAACATTGTGCACGAAGCTGACTCCAGTACCTGGGGCAAGCAGCAAGGATCCCATACATATGGTCAATCACAAGGATTGGACCCCAGTGTGCATCCTTCTGGGGTAGCTAACCCGCACACAGTTGAGCTAACACCCTTCATTGGGTGTGGACCTCCATACATTTGCTTGCAAGACTTTTTACGTTTATTCATTCGTTAATGCATGCATTCATTCATCATGTTCCTCTTTCATTATCTTTCACTTTACGTTACATAATACTTTCGGTTCATTCATTAACAAAACACGTAAAGCCAAGGAAAGATTAACATTCATCATTATAGGAACATAACATAACATAACAGTCATACATCATCACAGGGCATCATACATACATAACATACATCATGCATAATCATGCAACATCATCATCATCCATAACATGCCCATCAGACTATCTATGACCCCAAAAGTCAACTTATAGTCCCCCGGGAATTTCCCAAGTCAAATCCTAATTTACACATTTTCCCCAAAAATTAGAAAAATATTCTAAATCCTAGGCGCATGGGCACTATGCAGGCGCATGGACACTATTCAGGGGCATGGGGAACACTTAGGCGCATGGGCCACTTTCAGGCGCATGGGTACTGTTCAGGCGCATGGGGATCCTTGACGTCTAACTCTTAGTAAATTCCAGCCCAATCTAGGTGCATGGATACTATTCAGACGCATGAACACTTAGGCGCATGGGCCACTTAGGCGCATGGGCATTATTGGGGCGCATGGCCCTACACTTAGTCATCCGACTAACGTTTCTAGGCGCATGGGTTGTACTTAAACATTTCTAAGGCAATTTTTTTGGGCGCTTGAGCTACTGTTTAGGCGCATGACTTATACTTAATTCTTTCTAAGGCAATTTCAGACGTATGAACACTTATCTAGGTTCATGAGCATTCTGTAAAACATGTTTTTAGGATATTTTCAATCCTAATCATCAAACCCATCGGTTCTAAGCATAATGTGGCTATTCTAAACATGAGTAGCATATAAACCATTAAGAACTAACATCCAACATACACATTACATACGGGTATTCACACATAAACTTTGTAAAATCATTTTAATACGTTTTCAGCCCCAAAGATAGTTTAAAACATGTAAAAACCGGGGTCTAGAACTCACCTGGTGCAATTTGGGTGTTCTTCCTTTTAACCCGCTTGCAAAGAGTTCAAAACACCTAGTAACAACATCCAAAAACACACACACGAGCACAAACACAACACATAAGCATACAAACACATAACCAGGATAAAACCCGATGAAAAAACATAAAAACCTTGAATTCACCTTTCTTCTTCCTCTTCTTTTTCAATCCGAGAGTATTCTCTGCTCTCTCTCTCTAAAACCGAGACAAATGGTGAAGTGAGGTGAGGGTGGGCGGCCATACTCACCTTTACACCAACTTTTGAAAGTTTTGCCCTTTTTGGACACTTTTACTCCCTCCTCTTGGACTTTATTGTCTTTTTGCTTTTATTCTTTATATCTTGACTTTTTACAAATAACCGGGTGTTACAGCTGTAGTGTTGGGTTTTTTGAAGATTTTCTGGTTTCAAATATTGTTGTCAATGATGACGAGGTGGCTCATCTGAGACCCAAAAAATGGTTCATCTAAACTTTCTTGAGTTGGTTCTTACTTCTCATCCCTTAGATGGTGTAGTAGTCGATGACGATGAGCCTAATTTCATCACAGACCCTTAGATGGTGTAATAGTCGATGACAATGGTTCTGACATCATCCGATACCCTTACATGGTGTAGTAGTCGATGACGATGATCGTTGTAACGTTTCGTATTTTTGTTAATTAAAAGTTAACTTCGTTTATTCTTAAAAGGGGCATGGTTGTAAATTTTGGAATTTGTAGGTGATTTATGTTCATTTTTCTCTTAGTTGTTATTAGTAGGTAACGTATGAAAGTAATAATTATGACAATAATAATAATAACAATACTAATAAGTTATAATAAAGAATAATAATATAACTAATAACGGTAATACTAATAATGATAACAGTGTTAACAAGAATAATTGTAACTATTATTATAACAACAACAATAACCAAGCTTATGTTAATAATAATGATGATAACATTAGTAATAATAGATTACGTATAACAATAATCTATGAGGGTTATTAAAACTTACTAATGTTTAAAACATAAAATTTAATTGAGTTTGGGGGTTTAATTGCAAAATTAGAAACTTTAATTAAAAGGTTTATACATAAAATGATAAATAATAAACTAGAGGAACCATTTGTGTAACTATTTAAAACTCAACCCAAAACCTTTCTCTCTCCCCGATCTTCCGGCCACCGGCCGGCGAAGCTCCGGCGCGGCGCCGGCGGGATCCAAGACCCATTAAAACGCGTAAAAATGAACCCCAAACGCTCCTAACCGATTCATGGAGACGATTCGAACTTAATCATGAACTAAAACTGTGTTAAAACACTGGTTACAAACCTCAAACGATCGTATAACCGATACCTTTAATTCCATAGCCGTTCGGGCATTAAATCTCTAATAATAATCCAATTAAATGAACCTACACAATCATCAAACTATTCCTAATCAAACACTGCTTCCAATTACACTTGAAACACACACAAATCCCATATCTGATCCTCTCTGACCCCGCGACCTATAACCCTACCGAAATCCACTTTCTGAACAAATTTAACCTAGTTTGACAAGGGGCTTTGCATCAAGAACACCATCTGAAAATATCCTTGAAGTTAATTTGATTATACTTATCATTTGAATATCAAGCAAGCCATATGTGTGTCGCGGTTTGTTCATAGCTTGTTCATCATCCATCCATCCATTTTCAAATCGGGTAATTAAACGTATGTATATACTCGAAATTACATGGGGAATCAAAGCCCCATGTTAATTTTGGTAATCGTTATCAAATTAAAGTTCAATTTGGGGCTAACGATTCTAGGGTTCTTAAGTTTTGGGGGAAATCTTTTAGTCTGTGTTTAAAAGAATTTAACACCAAGATCTACCGCGGCTGAGAGCCTTAGTTCACTGGTTAAGTCTTGTTCCCCACATCCATGAGGTCCCGGGTTAGAACCCGGGCACCCTCATGTAATTTTTTTAAAGCTTTTTGGCCTTAAATTATTTATAGAAAATTTATAATAATTATAAAAATGACTTTTATAAACCCTAAATATTTTTAAAGTCATCTAAATATTTCTTAAAAATTTATTCTTGTAAAACATTTTAATATTTTAATGTAAAATTATTTATAAATGTGATAATTAAGCATTTTTATAAAATTAGATTGTTATATAATACTTAAAGATATTAAAATAATATTAGACCTTATGTTTAAGGATTTATCATGATAATTATAGAATTTAAATATAATTTTATAAATAAAATTACAAGTTATTTACAAAGGATCAATTTCCTTAAAAATAAATTTTATAAATTTCATAAATGGTATTTTTATAAGAATTTATTAACTTTATAAAAATCCCCAAAATTCTAATACCCTAGTTCATGTTAACTCGTTAATCTCTTATTAACCTAAATCTTGTTATATATATATTTAGGTGTCTTGTGACGTTTTATCTTGGAACGACATATATTAATCTTATTGATCTTCATTATATACTTATTTGACATGTGAGTTTTCCTTGCCCCTTTTTATATTTTCACACTAATTTGGGGTGAAACATGATACTTATTCTCATACACTTGTAAATGTTTAAACTTGTAAGCACTTGAAATTCATATTTTTGTCATGGTTATTTATGTGTTGTAAGTGTTTATATGAGATACATATTCTTGTTTGCAATCATTAACTATTGCTAGCCTGGCGACGTCTTAGATCTTTGGGCCTAACAAGCCTATTTGGTGCTAAAATCGATGTATTGCTGACTCCTGATGACGTATGCTTGTTCATCATGGGAACCAAATACACTTAGCCAATCTTATATACTTGTAATCAAGTCGAGGTTTGGTTGTAACGATATGTGTTCTATAACCTTACTAACTTATAACCTATGACATGAATTGCTACTTGTTACTTTATCTTATTATGTATGAAAACCTTGAAACTCACCAGCTATTTATAGTTGACCTTTTATTTTTATCATGTTTCAGGAAATCCCCAAGTTTAAAGTGGACTTTTGAAGCTTGCAATAAAACTAGGACTTGGACCTAGTTTAATAAATAAAATGTTTATGTAATGTTTTGTTTTGTTTGGAACTTATTTCATGTTGGAGACTTATGTTTGTTATACCTTTAAAACTTATAATTTTAATATTTACATTTAAATATAGCGTTATGTGGTTGTGAACAATCTTAACCCTCACATCTCGACGTTTCCGTCGTCAAGGTTGGGTGTGAAAATCGTAACATCATCTGAGATCCTATGCACGTTGTTCATTGTTTATTGCATGTTTGATGTTAATCTTGGATGGTCTAGAGGTGATGATGATAAAAAAAAGGTTATGTTTGTCGTTACGGCGAGGTGAACCTGATGTTTGCAACCACAACGAACAACCGCTTCTGAGCTACTAATATTAGTGCTCTTACACATAAGACATCGCATGCTACAATTATCATTGAACATTGTTCGCTATTATGACATGTAAAAATGTGTTTGAGCTTTGAGGTGGAGTATGGACAGTTACTATTGACCGATGCACTTTAGTTGACACTGACCATTAGTTTTTATGAAGGGTTGTTCTGATTATGTTGTTTCTTGACTTTGACTCATTATTTGGTGAAAATGTTAGCTCGTGGCTATGATGAGAAAGTTCTAAGCCTCCGTTCCTTATGACGCGCAACGCGCGTCGAAGAATCAAAATAAAATTATTAGTAATTAAGTTAATTATTTAATAGAAGAAATGCAGAAAGATTTTGATGATAATGATTTTGGTGCTACCACATGTCATCTCAATTTACTCTTTTATTAGAGTATGAAACTTTTATTCAAAACCAAGCAAATCAGAGTTTCGTTCTAAACTTTAACTTGAAAAAATAAGCCTTGCCAAATCTATACGTATCTTCTTATTATAATAAAAGAGTAACTAAAAATGACACATAACATAAAATGATAACTACAAATGTCACATGGCAACACCACATTACTAATAACATTTTTTTATCGTTTCTCTCTCCTATTAAATGACTCAATTAATTATTAGTTATAGTATTTAATTCTATTTTTTTATTATAAGCTATTTTTAAAAAGATTAAGAAATAGATTTTTTTTATTAATGTTTATTTCTAGAGAAACACATGTTTATAAAAAGAAAATTTTCTAGAAAGTACATCATAATTTTTTTAAAACATGAAATATTTTAAAAAAGACAATTTTTTAATATGTTTTGTTTTGAAACGAAATGTTTGATTTATTTTTTAGAAAAAACAAAGAAAGTATAGAAACAAATTTTTAGAAAGTTGATATCATTGTTTTATTACTTATAGTACTTACTCATACATAATTCAAATCACATATATTTAATAATTAATAAAATTTTATTCTATTAATATTTTATTTATTCAACCTATATAATATAAGAGTTTACTAAAGCTAGTTAATATTAAAAGTGTCCCATTACCCCTTTCTACGGTGTCCATAGGATATTTTTTTCATATGTTATCACCCTCAATAAACATATATATATATATATATATATATCAATATAAATAAAAAACAATTATGTCAAACTTTACTAACTTAATTCAAAACTTAAATTTTTATTTTTAAGAATATGAATGAATAATCAATTATGTCAAAGATTACAAAAGTATCGAACACTTTTAATATAAACAAATTCATATTGAATATGATAATAATATCCTAATGATCAATATATTAATTTATTAATAATCACAACTTAATTCTTATACTTTACATACTATGTAATTTAATATTATAATGATTTAATATTATAATGATTTTCTAAACCACCGTCACAAGAAACCTCCACCAGCCGCCGTTGCCTAGAACCACCATCAGCCCCCGCCGCCGCCAAAAACCTCCAACAACCACCATAACTACTTTCACATTTCATTTATTTTCATGCATGTTTTACTACAAGCGCGTTTGTGATTTAACATTCATTTTTTGATGTAGCAAAGAGCAATTTGAATAAAAACACCTGATTAAAAAGTCGTAAGAAACTGTTGAAAGGTCTTACAAAATCCAACATTTGGGCACAACACTAACAAATAACTACCAAAAAATTAATATAGATGACACAAGACAATCCTTCATTACATGATCCTCAATCAAACAAACTGAATCCCATGTCCTGCAAAACAAATCACAAAAAATCAAAGTAGAAACATGTAATCAAAAATCACCAATTTACAAACATATATCAATTCAACAAACACAATTGATTGAAAGATTATGTTAAAAGAGAGCTTACGTCATCTGATTCTTCTTTCTCCTCAACCTTCTCTTCTTTCTTTGACTCTGCAGCAGCAGCGGCAGGTGCAGCACCGCCACCACCACCAGCCGCAGCAGCAACTGCAACACCGCCACCACCAGAAGGCACTGAAGCCAACTTCTCCCTTCCTGCTGCAATTAGTTCAGTGATATCTTTACCCTTAACCTCGGACAATAGCAATTCAATTCTATCATCATCAGCATCAGCTCCAACTGCATTACATAACAATCTCTTGTCATTTTGCAGCATAGTAAGTAGATAAACCAAGTTAAACATGAATGCAACATTACCCTGCTCATAATCTACTTATAACACACAAAGGATCAAAATTTCACAATTCATCTGGTTGTGTTCAGAGGTAAATATTATCAAGAAAAGTAGCTTAAATACAAAGAGATTTCTTGATTATTGGTTGGTTCATAACTTGTTTGTGAGTTAAAAGTCATCTAATCAACTAATTAATCTAATCAACTAATGCATAATGGCCCTTACATAGAACATACATTTCTTTAGGTTTAAAAAAGCTACCAAAAGATCAAAATCTGATAACATAATCAAATATACACAAAAACAAATCTACTTTGCAAGATTACACATTCATTTCTTGATTATTTGATAGTTTGTACAAACGTTAGACATCCATAACTCGAATTCATTCAATTAAACCGATTTACCTGATCCGAGGATGTTCTTCAAATCCTCTGCCGACGGGCAGGTGTTACCTCCCAACAAAGCCAACAAATATGCAGCGACAACTTTCATTTTGCTACATCAAACAACAAAATACGATCAAACAAACTGAATGTTCCTAATAGCATACTTTACATTAAACAGTTGCTTTAAGCACTAACATAAACACATAAGATTGCACAAAGTGAACCCTAATTTACTATTGCGGATCAGAAGGAAGAAGATACCTGTGAAATGTGTTGCAGCCGATGTGTGTTTTGCTTGATTTGTGCGATCGGTTTTATGATCGTGAAACCCTAACCCTAGTTATAACAATGATCTTTGCTCCATCGTTTGTGGGCTTGGGTTGGTTTTAATAGCTGGGCTGGCCCGTAGTTTTTGCTCATTCAAAAATCTATGGCCCAATATGTCATAGTTATATGTGTCGAAACCGGTTCGGATTGGGAATCGGTTGTCGAGAACGAAGTGTCGAAACTGGTTGTATTCCTAGTTTTTTCGGGTTTAACTGGTTTCAAACCACTTTGAGCATGATAGTTTACAAACTGACAGTTTGAGTGTAATCCTAATCGATTCCTTCAAAACTAGTTTCAATACATGTTCTCATAGGCGGCCCTGAAGAGGGTGGGGTGGCGACCGTCCAAGGCCAAACCGCTTCAAGGGCCTGAAATTTTTAAATTTTTTTTTATATGTTATACATTAGTATGTACTTTTTAATTATATATATATTACTAATTTTAAAGTTAGTACTTTATGCTTTATGAGTTGTATTTCAGTTTGTTTTATATTCTTTTTTTATTTTTTACTCTAATAGTTTTCAATCGTTTACATTCAATCCTAAACCCAATAACACTTAGTTTAGCTTATTAAACCTTACTTAGAGCACATTAACATTATAAATAGAATATCTCAATATCATTTACTCAATCTAAACCCAATTTGATATAATAATACAAATTTAAACCCAATTCGCTTAACTAATTAAATAATTTTCATACAATACTTTCTTCTTTTTGTTAAAACAATTATCGTCGTATTATAAATATTTTATACGCAAGTTATTCAGTTTAACCCTTTTTATATGATTATTGGGGCTATTTTTTGTTATCGCCCCGTTCCAAGGATCTTTTGAGAATTCTTGGGGTTCGGTCTGCATTTTTTCGTCCGTAATGTTAAATTTTAGCCTGATAGTGTAAAATTTTTTATATAAATATCGAGTTCGCCCCCTCTAAAAAAGTTAATTTCGCCCCTCTTCCCCTTACAAAATAGTTCAAACTCCGTCACTGATTGGTTTTTCATTGATGTTTATAAAGTGGTTACACTATTTTCGATATGAACATAGGAGTTGTGGATTCTTGACATTAGCTAAACATATCATGTCGTCAACCTGATCTATTTACGGATTGATCGTTTTATTTGTATGTTATTTTTAGAGTGTGTTTTAGGGTGCGCACAGTCCAATCCGGTTCGGTTTATAGCTTCTACCGAACCAATAACCGACCGTCGGTTATTGATAAAACCCTAATCGAAACTGTAACCGAGATTCGGTTTCGGTTAATTATCTAACATATATTTTTTTTTTCTTCAACAGTTTCATTTTGTTATTTTATCAAGCGACCATAAGTTTTGAAGTTACTATGTTTCTAGATTTCTACATCAATGAATCTTAAAAAACAATAAATATATAAGTTCAGACTTCAGAAACAATATCAACTAAGCTTGTTCTCCCGGGCGTTGCCCCAGATCAACCAACATAAATGTCCTTCAAACTATAAACATTAGTTTGAACATTTACGTTATATCTCAAATATTTAGTGCATTGGCAGCAGTTATATATCAAGTTAACAACAATGTAGAAGCAGTTTTTTCACTGGTGGTTATATATGAACGAAAAACAAATTACTATTACGCAAATTGACAAATAAGAATTAAATTATAGTTCTTGGGTCATCTATTTAATAGTCATAAATCATGTTAAAGAGAGATTTACATACAATTCTAAGTTAGAAGAGGCGGGCACATAAGTTTCATCACATCAAAAGAAATGAAGTGCTAAGGACAAAGATTTCTAGTAGTTGCTATTGCATCTTTAAGAATTTGCACATTGCATGTGCCAAACTTACAACCCTATTTTACTTGTTGTCGGTGTTTTTTAGACCGGATCGGACTCGGCCGGTCCGACCGGTTCGACCGGGAATCGGTGCCGTGTCCGGTCCTGTCTGCCGTGATTCGTTTTTTAGAGGTCGAACCGGCCGGTTCGTTCCGAACCACTGATCAGACCGGGAAACCGGACCGGTTTGGATCGGTTTTGGTTTTTTTAACGGGTAAAAACGGGGTGTTAAACCATAAATTAGTACGTCGGATATACAAATATAGTTAAGTTTTATATATAACTATAAAATATATATAAAAATCATATATAAATTACTTATATTTAATTACATATATAAATATAATTAAAATATAATTAAATCTGATCCGACCACCAAACCAATAAAACATTCGATTCAACGTCCAATCTAATTTTTAACATTACATTTTTACGATACCAAAACACACAAGTCTTGAAAAGAAACATAAAGAATTGGAGAAGGTGAGAGAATGAAGAGACACGTGGCTTGAAAAGAAACATAAAGGGACGTGTGGCCTGTATGGCCGCCGCCAAAAGTTCCACCAAAACCGAACGAAATTACCTAAATAGCCTTGCCACTATTCATTTGCTATCTTCTTTAATTATAGAGCAATAATTGTCATATTACATTTTTATTATTTTTTTAAATGATTAAAAATGTTAGAGTTAATCTTGGTTTTTATCCTTGAGTTTTGTAAATTGTCTTTACTTGAGTACTAACGTTTATATTGTTTTTATTATTGGCATGAGTTTTGCAAATCGTTTTTATTTTTGTCTTTCTAACGATATTAAGATTTTCTATTAAGTGAGTGTTTAAAAAACCAAAATACCCCTAAAGGGTATACAAGAATATCACCATCTTACTTTTCACTTTCTCTCTCACACTCCCTCTTTCTTCTTTCTTTACAGCACCACACACCACCGCCACCACACACAATTACAAAACCTCATTCTCCCCTATGCTTCAATCGCTCTTCACCCCATCCACCATCATCGTCAGAGCCCTTCACCAACACCGTCTCCGGCGTCACCCATTCACTCGCAACCTCTGCTCCATCTCACCCCCCACTCAAACCCACAGCAGTCGCACCATCACCGTTCTAACGTCATCGAAACCCTCGAAGAAAGAGGCTTACTGGACTCCCTTACCGGCGAAAACCACCGAACAATCTGCTCAGATTCATTTGTTCAAGTGTACTGCGACTTCGACCCCACCGCTGAGAGCCTCCACCTCGGCAACCTCATCGGCATCATCGTCCTTTCGAGGTTCCTCCGTTGCGGCCACTCCGTCGTCGCCCTCTTCGGCGGCGCCACCGGTCGCGTTAGCGACCCCTCCAGTAAGTCCCTTGAACACCCTGAACTCGACCCCAAAACCCTTTAACGAAACATTTAAGGAATCTCAGACACAATTGTCAAGATTCTTCTCAATCATAGTGATGAATTTAACAATTCGGTTGTTGTGTTGAACAATTATGAGTTGTGGAAGGATGTCAAATTGATTGACTTCTAGAGGGATGTTAGGAGATTCGCTAGGGTTAACACGATGATGGCGAAAGAAAATTTTAAAAGAATGATAGAGTTGTCTGATCAGGGGTTAAGCTATACTGAATTCAATTATCAGCTGTTATAAGGGTATGATTACGTTCACTTGCATAAAACTAGAAACGTTACGGTTTAGATTGGCGGGTCGGATCAATGGAGAAACATTACAGTAGGAACCGAATTGATTCAAAAGCTTCATCAGTCTGATAACGTGTATGGTCTCGCATTGCCATTGTACTGAAATCAGATGGTACTAAATTTTAGAAATCAGTGGTTTGTGATGGCGATAGTGTGTGGTGCGGTGGTGTGAGGTGCGATGGTGTGTGGTGGCGGTGATGTGTGGTGTTGTGGAGAAGAAATAGAAAAGTGAGATGGTGGAGATGTGCGGTGATATGGAGAAGAAATTGAAAAGTGAGATGGTGATATATTTATAGCCTTTAGTGGTATTTTGGTCTTTTTATAAAAATCTAACATAAAATGTTAACATCGTTAGTCAAAAGGACAAAAACATAAACGATTTACTAAACTCAAGCAAATTATGGAGACAAAATAAACGTTGGTACTCAAATGTAAACAATTTGCAAAACTCAATAGATGAAAACCGAGTATAAATCAAAATGCTAATTATATTAAAGTGTATTGACTGCTGCAAACGTCATAAATGTAAAAATTTTAACTTTATTCAACTTTTATATAATAGTAATTTGAAACTAAAAGTTGATTATGTAAAATGAATAGTCTTAATTTTAAATATTACCCAACAAATTTAACATGTCACATCCTGAAATGCCCATGGGCTGTTAGGTTGACCCATGGGCTGTTAGGTTGATTGGTTAACGGTTCAATTCGGTTAATGGTTTGATTTACTGTGTGTTACGTTTCATCCTGAAATGCCCATGGGCTGTTAGGTTGACCCGTGGAGCTGTATCACCATCCCTCGCTACTCTACACCATCTTACTCGCTCCAGACCCTGCTTACACCATCCTGCACTTGTATGAACATAACAATCACTTCAACTAATTATGTCCAGACCATAGTCTCAAGTTTCGCTACCCCACCCCACTAATCGCGAACCAAATCGCTCGTTCCGGATTCGGGTTCATTTGTGTAGCAAACGTCTTACGATTCACGATCCGATTCGCTAAAATAAGCGAATTTCAATTTCAATGGAAACTGCTACTCTGATTCGTGAACCGGATCGTAATGATTCGTGAATCCAATCAAATAGAAACATGAATGGTAATCAAAAAGGCATGTTTAGACTTTTAACCTTGCTAATTAATGATTGATTGCTTACTATTCATAATATTTTTCCCCACTATGTGATAATGGTGTCAATATCATTCCATCTCTTATAAATTGACACCTTATAATCCACTAAATCTCTCTAAATATATAATATAATATGTTTTTATGAGATACGGCGTGTCACACTATATGGTACACCTTACCACGTACCGAATTAGCGTTCAGATTGAACCTACCCCCAATGTATCGAATTTTATAAATTAACAAACCGCGTACCCGCTTCTGTATCAGATACCGGAACGTACCGCAATCCATGTGACTATGGTCCAAACCAAAACCACCCTATGAACATGACGGAAACCAATATCAAGTAAATAAACGAAGCCATTCCAAACAAAAAACCAAAGGATTTGACAAATGTGTCCATCAGCTGCTACTTAAACCACTCAGGATCCCCATAATCAACCCAACTACAATAAGGGCAATAACATCAAATCTGTTCTCAACATACCCAAAAATTTTATAACTAAACCATACATTCTATTCTTACTCATCAGTTTTCTTCTTTTTCTTATCTTTCTTTTTCTTGCTTGGTTTTTCAGCTTCGGCTTCATCTTCATCATCGGCTTCAGCATGCTTTCTCTTCTTTTTCTTCTTCTTCTCAACGTTCTCTTCTTCGTTCTGCACTTCAACAGCTTCTTCGGTTGTGTGTTTCTTTTTCTTCTTGTCTTTCTTTTTACCACAATCCTCATCTGCTGGTGCTGCTGCTGCTTCTTCATCATCAGCAACACCTTTCTTTTTCTTTTTCTCTTATCTTTTTTCCCCTCGTCAGATGGAGGTGCTGCCATCTCTGTGTCTTTATCAGCCTCAGCTTCTATCCGCCCAAGAACCGAATCTGCTGATATATTATAAGTCTGCAAAACGATCCAATATCAGTTTAGTACAACACCAAGTGAAAATATGTGAAGTAAAGGTGACAATCTTGATAAATTTACGCATGAACAGAGTCAAGCAGGTTGTAATTTCTTACAAACAGGTCGAATAATACCAAGCAAAATGATAGTTAAAAGGTAACAAGTTGAAAGTCAAAGCCAATGTTTAATGCACACAAAACCCTCCAGAATCTTCTTTATTCAAGATTTAGATCTGTATTGTAATTAATGCTATCACAATGTGTTTAACTTTTTACTTAAAGGATGGGCAAAAACATGTTCCAGGCCAACTAAACCTTACTTCGATCTGAACCCATACTAAAAATGACACATTTCAACCCAAACAGGCCACTGGATTGTATAACTTATAATCGTATTGAGGATGAGTGAAAAACAGAAAAGCACCTTTGCAGGAGTGATCATTGCTCCATCTCCTTTCTTGAAATCCTTGTTGTAAGCTTCAATCTTAGGCTTGCCTTTAGTCGATCCTGCAGAACGCCCGAGTTCCCGACCTTCAAGACTTCTTAATCTTGCTTCAAGCTAAAATGGTACAAGTAAACGTCAACATTTTGTCCAAAAACTCATCATATGATACAAATAATATCCAGAATACCTTGAGACGATTCTCCATCCCCATAGAATTATCTTGGTTGTCTCCAAGAGCATCACACCGAATAGCCAATGCTGTTTTAGCAGCAAGTGAACGTGAGATTTTCCCCTTATGTTTTGGTGCAGCTTGCCCAATTAAACTTGCATGATAAATAAGCCCATATTTAGGGGTTGCATGTTTCGTCTTCAAAGCCCTAAAAAGAGCCTTTTCAGCACCAAGAATCTGAACAGTGCTCCCCGGCTGTTTTGCAAGATTCAAGAGACTACCTCCATGTGCAATAAGGCGGGCACCAACAAGTTCTCCAACAATAGCAGTGAGATTTGGAGCAATTGTATTCATCCTACTTTTTAAATAATCAAACAATTGTGCTCTGTATTCTGAGAGAGATAGTACTTGATCACACAGATCCTTAATATTTGCCAAATCAAGATCACTGACTTCAGTTCCCATAGAAACTACAGCCGCCTCTTTTAATTCAGCCTCAACTTCTTCGGATAGTATCTATTAATCATTTCAAATTCATTCAGATAAGATGATATAATGTTTTGTGTAAAAAAGCACAAAAGTGAGATATAACCTCAGAAAAATCAAGTTTTGCAGCATTTGTGCGGTAACCCATGAGCTTCACTGTCTTGGCATAAAGAATATTGTCTTGTACAATTTTAGCAAGCTCAGGAAAATGCCAACCGTACCACTCCCGAACCCTCATAGCATAAGTGTTAAGCTCTTTATCAAGATCGTCTAACAAACCAATGGCTTGAATTATCATAGTATCCACCTAGTACAATTATATAAAAGACAACTTTTCAGAACCATTTCATACTAATACCACATTATTATTAAACGAAATGAAAGCTACCTTATCCGGGCTGAACTTAAGCTTGTATCTAGACAAACTATGAGATAAACCCAAGCTCATTGGAGCTAAATCCTGTGCCCCTAAACCAGTTATGAGTTCAGTCAACTGACTTCTTACTCCCCTCATAAGTTCCATAACAGCTTGGTTATGAACACAGTCAATTTGCTGCAACAACAGTTATACTGATATCAAAATCCACATACATTGAAAGAAAATCACACTTTATTTAGCCACAAGTACACCTTACCAGTTTTTCCTTGATAGCATTTCCAAGTTTAGAGTCTGCAACAGCTAACGACTCGCCGTCACAATGAGCGCGCAAGAACTTACGCAGACCTTTGCTGGGCTTGCTGTCAAGCAACAGAGTAGCTGCTGACAATGCTTCTGATGTGTTCTCAAACTTGGAGAAAGCCTTCAGCTTTACCACCTGTTGTTTTCCAAATTGAGTTCATAAGTACATACTGAATTATATTCAGTGATATACAATCTCCTACGAATACAAAATCGATAAACTAAACAAAGATGCACAACAATCACAACAATCAAATGCCTTAAACAATCATTCCACACACATATGTTCATAAATTCATAGTCTAATGATCATAAACTTATAATAAATAACAACCTGTCGAGCTGTATCAGCAGATGAAAACTCCTTCCACAGATCCTACAACCACAAAACGAACACAATCAGAACCACACGAATACACGCATACATACCAAATGCATATACCACCCACTCACATCGACTTTCGAAAGCTTTCCTTCATCCAACACTTTGAAGAGGGCAAAACCCGCGGGGGTTTCGAAAAGCACTAACATTTTGTTGATTTGTTCAAGTTAATCCTGAAAAGAACACATAAAGCAATGACTTTTGGTTATGATTTTGTGTATAAATCACGAGGTTAATGTTCAGGGGAGTATAGAGATTATAGAGATTGATGGTGTTACAGGAAAGTTGCGAACCCTAGGAGCCGTTTTACTTCAGAAAGAGTTGCTGCCGCAGTGATGAAGATGAGGGAATTAGGGTTTTAGGGTTTAAAGAAAAAAAGAGGCAGTGTGTAGAATTGTGCATTAGGTATGCTTTAATATGACATATTTTTTTTCTTTTTATTTTAGAATTTTCTCTTTTTATTTATAAGTGAGGACATATTATATGTATTACTAATTTTAATTACTTGTGTATTATATGAAACGGTAATAGTAAATTACTAAATAACATAAAAATAGAAATAAAATCAAGTGCGTTATATATTAAACTAAGTTACGGGTGTATTACACGGATTGATTACAAAATTTACGAATAAAAAATCATGTTTGAAGATAAAATATGATTATAGTTGCGTACAAATAGCTACTTTAAGTAAATAAACATATGTATTTTTCTTAAATTTTTGCTTTATCAAAACTTATGATTTTTAAATATTTTATTTTAAGAAAAATAATAAAAAAAGTTCATTGTCTTCTATATTTAAAAAGTTTTTGTTTTTAACAAGCTTGTTTTTTAAAAAAAAATAGGTTTTTTGTTTAATAAATTATACATTTTTAATTTACATATGGTACAAGTAATATTATTAGTATTTAATATTATTATTAGCAATATAAAGAAATAAGAAAGTAAGTATAATAAGTCTTACAATTATTTCACGCTTATTTTAGTTTTATTTATAGATAGATGGATAGTCTAAAAACTATTAATTAAACGTATTATAGTTAGAAATAAACACGAAAAGTTACAGTATAATATTTTAATATAAAATATATGTAAAGTTATATACATAATAGTTCAAAAAATAAAATAATTATACTATTTTTAACTCTCTTATCTAAATAGTTTCACTTTTAAACATTCGTTTAAGATATTTTTTATATTTTTTTTATAAAAATATTTTTTTAAAACGCTTGTTTGTAATGATTCTTGATGTTTTAATAAGACAATTTTTAAAAAAATTCACCAGTTTATAACGCTTTTTAAAAACAAAATGATTTAAAATATTCTATTAAAAATTGTTTAATGTTTTAGAAGATTTCATATTATACAAAATTTTAGTTTTTTTATTTAGATTTTAATTAAAAGACTTGATTTCTAATTTCCTTAATAAAATCAATTTAAAAAAATAGTTTGATTTTAAAAATTTTGGGATAAGAGAGATAAATATAGAAATTAATAATATTTAGTTTTAATAAGAGAGAGAAATTTGTATTATTATCTAAATTACTATAATACCTTTTTTTAAAGAAAATCGATATGTAGATGTCTAGAAAAATGACAAGGTAGGTAGCACCGAAACGGGTACGGGAAGTGGGTACGGGGACGGTACGGGTACGGGGAACGACAAATAACAAAAATTCTAGATACGGGTACGGCAAAATAATAAATAAATAAATAAACTAATCAAGTTCGTCACGAATAATATTTTAATATTTTAAAGTTCCATTTAACTAATGCAAAAACTTAATCATAATATATAATTATATATATAATTCAAAAATGTATTAAAGATAACCATTGATGATCCATTGATTATACAAAAATCAAGTTCTACATTTGAAATTCATTAATGATCCAAAATTTATAAAGCACTAAACTTAACCATAATATATATTTTAAAATCATTAATAATCCAACACGCAAATTATACATTCATATATTCATATAGAGCCATAATAATATGTAAAATTATGCCATATTATAGATGCAAAATTATACTTTATACATACTGGTTACACAATGCAATCATGGAATTAACACATTCAAAACATTAAAAAATATACAACCATAATAATATGTAATATTATTCATTTAAATTTATATTTTATACACATTGTTGTAGATGAAATCATGATATATTTACATCCAAAATATTAAAATAATATTACTTACACAAGTACACAAGTACACAACTTACTGCTGCAACTTTACAGTCTTTATCACAACTTTATGGCAAATCAGGCAACAATATCCACACAATATGCTTTTGATTCTCAATTTCTCAAACACAAAAGTCGATTGAAGCTTTAAAGACTAGAGCCGATTGAAGCTTTGAAGACTAGAGCCGATTGAAGGACAAAAGTCGATTGAAGCTTTGAAGGATGAAGTATGTTGTTGAAGAGTCGATTGAAGCTTTGAAGGATGAAGTATGTTGTTGAAGAGTCGATCGACGGATGTGAACTGTGAAGGTTGAAGGAGGCTGTCACACCCCCGCTGGGAGCGGAAACACAGGGATGTAACGAGACGGGATCGTCATAACACATGGTAAGCGATAGAGATGCAATATAATAATGATGACAAGCGTGTCATTATGACACCCGACAACAAGGGGACTTGTGTCGTGTTTAGTCAATATTCACGACAACATAGCCATAAGCATAAACATGATACATGAATCAGATAAACAAAGATGATAACACTGTATGCAATTCCCATAACCCGGGAACAAGTTACAAAAGTATAATGTTGTTTAAAGCAAACTACAACAATGTTTTTAGAAGACAAAGTTTAGCCACAAAATGCATCCTAGGGTCTCCACTAAGGCAGTACACCTAGATCTTCAGCTAACATGATCTCCTGAAAAGAGATGCTCAAAATGGTCAACAAAATTGTTGGTGAGCTCGCAGGTTTAAAAGTAAATAAGTAATTGATGTTGTATAATAGTTTGTTACGGAATACCGTGCATACAGTTATAAGTAAGCAAAATCACACGACCTGAGCTTTACAACCAAACCTAACGACGTACACAAAGAATCTTGTCGGAATATATTCACCCAAGGCCCGTTCCTGGCAACTGTTGGTACTAACTAGTATACCAACAACGAGGGTGGGGGTGTCAACCCAAGTAGTACTACCAATACCTATCCGTTGGTTCCACACTGGAAATAAATGGTTGTAAGAAAGAACCACATAGCAGACTCAAGCATGTATCAGATAAGTACTCACAAAACAGTAGCACGTTGATTCCGAGTATGTAAATTGTATGTAAGTTGTACAGTATAGAAAAAGGGTGAGCATACTTTCCCCCCATGTTTGTAAATGATTGAAAAGTTGTATAAGCATAAAAAGGTGCCACGAAACTCACTTGTTAAATGGTAAGTATGAATGATCAAAGTTCCCAAGTGTTGTATGCAAAGAACAGTCAAACACCTATTGACAGTTATTGTTAAGCATTAATGATATGTATAAAGCATATAGTAACGTTCAGTCGGTTCGGGTTGTATCGGTTCGGTCGTGGGTAACACACACAAGCGGACACACGTATCAGATCTTATGTAGATCCAAGTACCGAAGGAGTCGTCATTGCCAATGACATTTGTGTAAAGATCCCATTGTTATAAGAGAAAGTACTTGTTAAATATTTGTAGTCCCAAATAGGTTATTGATAATTGTAAAATGTTAGGTTGATTTAAATTGAAATAGTATCTGCATGTTGATAGCGTTGACTTTAATCTTTGTGGTCAAGAAATGACACTTGTACTGATGTTACCTTATCATCATATGACATTCAAGAAGGGAATTCACACACACAGCATCATCAGTTACTCAACAGGACCAGACGCTCGACTCAACACTCCATTCGTACGAATCAACCTTCAATCATACGAATCAGCTTCATTCGCACGATTGAACCTTCATTCGCACGACTGGCATTCAGTCGTACCACACAACACCCAGTCGCACGACTTAACCTCCATACTCACGAATCAACCTTCATTCATGCGAATCAGCTTCATTCGTACAACTGAACCTTCATTCGTACGATTGGCCTTCAGTCGTGCGACGCACGCACAATCGCATACATCCATTCGGTCGCATGACTCAATCGCACACAACATTCATTCGCATTGACTCATTCGCACCCATCATTCATCCGCATTGACTCAATTGCACACATTCATTCGATCGCACGACTCAGTCGCATGACATCCCCAGTCGCACGACTCAGCCGCCTGAATGACTCAGTCGCACGACTCACCCAGTCGCACGGCTCAGTCGCATGACAGACCCAGTTGCCTGAACTGCAGGTTCGCGACTGTAGAAGTGCAGAGCAGCCTTCGGCTGCCCCGAGCACGAGTTTTACACAACAAGGATCTCCAGAAACACACTACAAACACACGCAAACAAGAAGCACATGCAGAAAGACATCACGCGCACCCACACGACTTCTTGCGTTCGGGTTAACCCGAACACCCGAAACCCTAGAAATGGAAAGCAGTAAAATGAGCGAGAAAAGGGAAAACCAAGGTCGCCTACCTGCAAGGATGGAGTAGACTAGGTTGTAGATGAAGTCTAGACGACGAAAACTAGACGAAACGGGGCGGTTTTGGTGCAAAGGTGAAGAAGATGTGAAGTGGAGAAGAATGAGAAGAAGAAAGAGAAGAAGAAGTGAAGAAGAATGGCTGGGAATAGGGTTTTTATACCCATCCCAAGTTTTCAAAATGTCAATTTTAGTCCCTGCACTTAGCCCCGAGTTCCCAAAGTTTGCTTCGGTTGAAAATGACCTTAAAAGTGTTTGTTATAATAATGTTAGAATTACAGTTAATTTGGCACTTAAAAATGGTTTTATTAATGACAATAATTTTATATAAAAAAATGATATTTTTAGTAATAATAATGATGAAGTTTGTAAAAGTTTTAAGCATAGCACACGTTCACGAAAGAAACACAAGCACAAAGATAATAAAGCAAGTATGATATCCACACAAGGAGTAAATAATGATAAGGAATTAACGATCAAAGAAGAGTTAACGGATAATCACGTTAATTGACGGACCTTGTGGTGACGGATGTCACAATATCCCCTAGTTGAGAGAATTTTGTCCCGAAATTCAGCTGGAGTTAGGTCCAAGAGTGTCATCCTCGAACAGATGTGGATATCTAAGTTTGATCTGATCTTCCCATTCCCATGTAAACTCTGGCCCTCGTTTTGAATTCCATCTCACGCGAACAATTGGTATTCTACTGCGCTTCAATTGCTTGACCTTTCGATCCATGATCTCAATGGATTCCTCAACAAAATGAAGCTTTTCATCAATCTTGATGTCCTCAATTGGTATGTGAAGTGATTTGTCAGCTAAACACTTCTTGAGGTTCGACACGTGGAAAGTATCGTGTACGCCGCTGAGTTCTTGTAGTAACCTTAATCGGTAAGCCACTGGACCAATTCATTCTGTAATCTCGAATGGTCCTACGTATCTTGTGGATAACTTTCCTTTCTTTCCAAACCGAACAATTCCTTTCCAAGGAGAGAGTTTGAGTAAAACGTGATGTCCAATGTTAAATTCCAAAGGCTTCCGACGGTTTTCGGCACAGCTCTTTTGGCGATCTCTAGCAGTTTTTAGTCTGTCTTTGATTTGGAAAATCTTGTCGGTTGTTTCTTGAATGATCTCTGGGCCTGTTAATTGACTTTCCCCAATCTCGGCCCAACAAACGGGAGATTTGCATTTTCTTCCGTACAACGCTTCGAATGGAGCACATCCAATGCTCGTATGGTAGCTGTTGTTGTAAGAGAACTCAATCAACGGTAAATGAGTGTCCCAACTACCACCAAATTCGATTACACACGCCCTCAACATGTCTTCCAACGTTTGTATAGTTCGTTCACTTTGACCATCTGTCTGAGGGTGATAGGCTGTGCTCATATCTAATCGAGTGCCCATCGCTTTCTGCAGTGTCTGCCAAAATCGTGAAGTAAATCGGCTGTCGCGGTCGGATATGATCGACACCGGTACTCCGTGTCTTGTCACAAACTCTTTTGTGTACAATCTCGCCAATTTATCCATTTTGTAGTCTTCTCGGATTGGCAAGAAATGAGCTGATTTCGTCATCTGATCCACTACTACCTATATCGAATCATGCCCGATGCTCGTTCTAGGGAGTTTGGTAATAAAATCCATAGCTATGTTCTCCCATTTCCACTCGGGAATTTTAGGTTGCTGCAATAATCCTGATGGTTTTTGATGTTCAGCTTTAACTTTCGAGCATGTCAAGCATCTGCCTACGTATATGGCAATGTCTTTCTTCATGCCTGGCCACCAGTACAGATCCTTAAGATCGTGGTACATCTTGTCTGCACCAGGATGAATAGAATATCACATCTTGTGTGCTTCATCCATGACTAAGGTACGTACACCTCCCCATCTGGGTACCCATATACGATCTATGAAGTACTGTACGCCATCATCCTTGCAAATCATTTGTTTATCCAACCCTCGGAATTCTTCTCCCGCAAGGTTTTCCTCTTTCAACGCCTCACTCTGTGCAATTTGTATCTTAGCTTTTAAATTCGTTTAGATGGTCAATCCCAACGCTCGAGCACGTAATGGTTCCGCGCGTTCTTTGCGGCTTAAAGCATCAGCCACCACGTTGGCTTTCCCCGATGATACCAGATTTCTTAATCGTAGTCACTAAGAAGCTCTACCCAACGTCGTTGACGCATATTAAGCTCTTTCTGATCCAAGATATGTTGCAGGCTCTTATGATCAGTGTAGATGATGCATTTGGTTCCATACAGGTAATGCCTCCATATCTTAAGTGCAAATACTACAGCGCCCAACTCAAGATCATGAGTTATGTAGTTCTTTTTGTGCACCTTAAGTTGTCACGAAGCGTAGGCAATCACCTTATCTTTCTGCATTAGTACACATCCCAATCCTTGATGTGAAGCATCGCAGTATACCACAAAATTGTCAGTTCCGTATGGGAGGGACAATATTGGTGCATTGCACAACTTCTCTTTCAACGTTTGGGACGCTTGTTCTTGTGCATGTCCCCAATCAAACTTCTTGTCTTTCTGAGTCAGCAGTGTTAATGGTTGAGCGATCTTTGAAAAATTCGCGATGAAACGACGATAGTATCCAGCCAATCCTAAGAATTTTCGTATCTCTGAAGGCGTCTGAGGTGTATCCTATTTCTTCACCGCTTTGATCTTGCCGGGATCTACATGAATCCCATCCTCATTAACCACATGACCCAAAAACTTCACTTCTCGCAACCAAAATTCACACTTCGAGAACTTGGCGAAAAGTTTCTCTTCCCGTAACAGTTCCAGAATTGCCCGAAGGTGTTCTTCGTGATCCTCTTTCGATCGGGAGTAGATAATTATATTGTCTATGAATACGATCACAAACTTAGCCAAGTAAGGTTTACACACCCGATTTATTAGGTCCATAAACACAGCTGGTGCGTTAGTCAACCCAAATGGCATGACCAAGAACTCATAGTGCCCATAACGAGTTCTAAACACTATTTTCGGTATGTCCTCCTCGAAAACCCGTAGTTGATGATATCCAAAACGAAGGTCGATCTTGGAGAAATACGAAGCTCCTTGCAGCTGGTCAAACAGATCGTCGATTCTTGGGAGAGGATACCGATTCTTGACAGTTAACTTGTTCAACTCACGGTAGTTGATACACATTCGGAACGACCCATCCTTCTTTTTGACGAATAACACCGGTGCTCCCCATGGTGAGTGACTCGGCCGAATGAAACCCTTCTCCAGTAGTTCCTGTAACGATAATTCCTGCATTTCAGACGGTGCTAACCGGTATGGTGTCTTTGCTACCGGTGTAGCTCTAGGAACCAACTCTATAGGAAATTCCACTAGTCGTGGAGGAGGTAAACAAGACAAGTCATCAGGAAATACATCTGGGTAGTCCCGCACTACCGGAATATCTACCAATTTCCTCTCTTCTTCCTTCTTTTCTACCACATGAGCCAGAAAAGCGTAGCACTGTTTTCGTAAACTTCGGCGTGCTTTCACGCAGGAGATAAGCTTTAGGTTTCTTCCCGGTCATTCTCCTTGAATTCTGAGTACCTCCCCATCTGGCATGGGGATTCATACTACTTTGTCCCGACAGACAATCTCAGCCCCGTGTTTCGACAACCAATCCATTCCACAATCACGTCGAAACTTCCTAACTCAAAGGGTATCATGTCTATATCGAAGGCATGGTCCTCCAATATCAATGAGCACTTTCTAATAATTCCATCAGCCTGAACAACCCTACCGTTGGCCGTTTCTACAGAGTAGCTAGTTTCTAGCCTACTAGGACTCAAATCAAGCAATTGCACAAACTCAGAAGATATAAAACTATTGTCTACTCCAGTATCAAACAATATAGATGCGAAGTGATTATTGAGTAAGTGCGTACCCGTGACAACGTTCGGGTCCTGACGGGCATCGTTGGCTCCTATGACGAATGCACGTCCCCGAGTTGTATTCCCTTGATTTCCCGGGCCTTTATTTCCAGCTATGGCCATCACTAGTTGCTGGTTGTTTCCTTGTTGACCCGGTGCCCGATTCAGTCTGGGGCACATGTTTCTGTAGTGATCAGGGCTTCCACACTCATAACACCCCTGGTATTCCCAGCGGGGTTAACCGCGTTGACTGGTGCCACCAAGTTCGGCGCTGTTCTGCAGTCTTTCGCTAGATGCCCCGAGCGTCTACAGTTCGCGCACACCCGGGACGACACTACTGGGGGATGATGGAAATTGCACATATCACATTTGGGGTGCGGCCCAACATACTCTCTCCTATCCTGTGTCACGGCCACAAAGTTTCTGGTTGTCTTGGCCCTTTTATCAAATTTCCCGGCACTCGACCGGCTCGTTTCCCCAACATCCTTTCTCTTCTCTGCTCCCCTTCCCAATACCCCTGTTCTCACCATCTCATTAGTTAGAGCGCCAGCCTTCAGAATTGCGCTCTGAATTATAAGGAGAGCAGCTGCTATTACCATTGCCCGGATTTGAGGCGCAAGTCCCCAAATGTACCTCTCGATCCTCTTTGATTCTAGAGTGACCAGATATGGAACCAATCTTGCCAACTCATGAAAACGATCAGTGTAAGCGGCGTGCCCAACCCCCACCATAGCATGATTCCAGAATTCATGCTCTAGTTTCTGCATCTCGTTAAGGGGCAGTATTCCTCAGTGATCAAGGCTTTAAACTCATCCCATGACATCTGCATCGCCGATTCTCTTCCCCCAGCCTGTATCTGAGTGTTCCACCAAGTTAGTGCCTTGCCCTGCAGTGAGCACGTGACATACTTGATTTTCTGGCTGTCGAGGCACTCGATGATGTCAATCACTGCCTCCATCTTTTCAAGCCATCTAGTCAGGGCTATGGCTCCACCTTTTCCATCAAACTCTTTAGGTTTGCAGGCCACAAACTCTTTGTATGAACACCCCCTTCTAGCATTAACAACCCCAGTCTCATTACCGGTTGTACCACCATTCCCGGTCTCCTGATTGCTTTCGTTCCCAGTCGGGTTTCCATTATCCTCATTATCATTGCCACCAACCCCATAAGGTAGGGGATTTTGAAGAGCATCGCTCACTTGGGCCACAATAGTCGGGATTAGTGCAGCCAGCTGTTGAGGGATCAGAGCTACCACATCAGCATTTCCTGTCCCCTGATTGTTGCTGGCAGGGCCATCATTTGTTCTTGGTGCTCTACCTCTGCCTCTGCCTTTGCCCCTCAGGGCTTTACTCCCACCACTATTGTTGCGGGTAACTCTTCGAGGCGACATTTTCTAATCATAGAAGTAGTAAACACATAAGCTTTAACCATTTCAAAGCATATAATTCATACCACTCATCAAAATTTAACATTCCAAGTTGATATCACACTTGTGGTTACCACACTTCGCATACAAGTCATGTAATTCTCACACCATGAATTGATAATGTCCCAACAGTAATCCATCATAATAATTGCAACCCATGCATAATATCACGTTAGTCAAGCGAAGGTTGTCTATCTCCTCCTCTTTCGAGGTTTCAGACATAACCTCCTCAGGGTAATTCTCAATGTCCAAGGTCAAGCGCAATAGCATGATCTGGGAAGATCTCTTCGGGTTAATACCCGGGTTTGATAAACCAACTCGGTGCGCAGAGGGAACGAAAGATCCGATAGAAGCATACCATAAAGAGTGAGCACAAGGGCTCTCTCATAGGGTGAAAAGATCACAAAACAGATAGATAAACGAATCAAGCAAGGAGGAACACATACACGAGATATAAAATGCACAGAGCCCTAGCATGCAAATCTACATGAAGGTTCCTAGGTTATAGTCTAGGTCAAGTGAATTGCCTAATTCTCTATAACCAATGGCTCTGATACCAGTCTGTCACACCCCCGCTGAGAGCAGAAACACGGGGATGTAACGAGACAGGATCGTCATAACACATGGTAAGCGATAGAGATGCAATATAATATGATGACAAGCGTGTCATGATGACACCCGACAACAAGGGGACTTGTATCGTGTTAAGTCAATATTCACGACAACATAGCCATAAGCATAAACATGATACATGAATCATATAAACAAAGATGATAACATTGTATGCAATTCCCATAACCCGGGAACAAGTTACAAAAGTATAATGTTGTTTAAAGCAAACTACAACAATGTTTTTAGAAGACAAAGTTTAGCCACAAAATGCATCCTAGGGTCTCCACTAAGGCAGCACACCTAGATCTTCAGCTAACATGATTTCCTGAAAAGACATGCTCAAAATGGTCAACAACATTGTTGGTGAGCTCGCAGGTTTAAAAGTAAATAAGTAATTGATGTTGTATAATAGTTTGTTGCGGAATACCGTGCATACAATTATAAGTAAGCAAAATCACACCACCTGAGCTTTACAACCAAACCTAACGACGTACACAAAGAATCATGTCGGAATATATTCACCCAAGGCCCGTTCCTGGCAACTGTTGGTACTAACTAGTATACCAACAACGAGGGTGGGGGTGTCAACCCAAGTAGTACTACCAATACCGATCCGTTGGTTCCACACTGGAATTAAATGGTTGTAAGAAAGAACCACATAGCAGACTCAAGCATGTATCAGATAAGTACTCACAAAACAGTAGCACGTTGATTCCAAGTATGTAATTGTATGTAAGTTGTACAGTATAGAAAAAGGGTGAGCATACTTTCCCCCATGTTTGTAAATGATTGAAAAGTTGTATAAGCATAAAAAGGTGCCACGAAACTCACTTGTTAAATGGTAAGTATGAATGATCAAAGTTTCCCAAGTGTTGTATGCAAAGAACGGTCAAACACCTATTGACAGTTATTGTTAAGCATTAATGATATGTATAAAGCATATAGTAACGTTCAGTCGGTTCGGGTTGTATCGGTTCGGTCGTGGGTAACACACACAAGCGGACACACGTATCAGATCTTATGTAGATCCAAGTACCGGAAGGAGTCGTCATTGCCAATGACATTTGTGTAAAGATCCCATTGTTATAAGAGAAAGTACTTGTTAAATATTTGTAGTCCCAAATGGGTTATTGATAATTGTAAAATGTTAGGTTGATTTAAATTGAAATAGTATCTGCATGTTGATAGCGTTGACTTTAATCTTTGTGGTCAAGAAATGACACTTGTACTGATGTTACCTTATCATCATATGACATTCAAGAAGGGAATTCACACACACAGCATCATCAGTTACTCAACAGGACCAGACGCTCGACTCAACACTCCATTCGTACGAATCAACCTTCAATCATACGAATCAGCTTCATTCGCACGATTGAACCTTCATTCGCACGACTGGCATTCAGTCGTACCACACAACACCCAGTCGCACGACTTAACCTCCATACTCACGAATCAACCTTCATTCATGCGAATCAGCTTCATTCGTACAACTGAACCTTCATTCGTACGATTGGCCTTCAGTCGTGCGACGCACGCACAATCGCATACATCCATTCGGTCGCATGACTCAATCGCACACAACATTCATTCGCATTGACTCATTCGCACCCATCATTCATCCGCATTGACTCAATTGCACACATTCATTCGATCGCACGACTCAGTCGCATGACATCCCCAGTCGCACGACTCAGCCGCCTGAATGACTCAGTCGCACGACTCACCCAGTCGCACGGCTCAGTCGCATGACAGACCCAGTCGCCTGAACTGCAGGTTCGCGACTGTAGAAGTGCAGAGCAGCCTTCGGCTGCCCCGAGCACGAGTTTTACACAACAAGGATCTCCAGAAACACACTACAAACACACGCAAACAAGAAGCACATGCAGAAAGACATCACGCGCACCCACACGACTTCTTGCGTTCGGGTTAACCCGAACACCCGAAACCCTAGAAATGGAAAGCAGTAAAATGAGCGAGAAAAGGGAAAACCAAGGTCGTCTACCTGCAAGGATGGAGTAGACTAGGTTGTAGATGAAGTCTAGACGACGAAAACTAGACGAAACGGGGCGGTTTTGGTGCAAAGGTGAAGAAGATGTGAAGTGGAGAAGAATGAAGAAGAAGAAAGAGAAGAAGAAGTGAAGAAGAATGGCTGGAAATAGGGTTTTTATACTCATCCCAAGTTTGCAAAATGTCAGTTTTAGTCCCTGCACTTAGCCCCGAGTTCCCAAAGTTTGCTTTGGTTGGAAATGACCTTAAAAGTGTTTGTTATATTAATGTTAGTAACATATTTAATGTTAATTAACAATTAAAAATGGTTTTATTAATGACAATAGTTTTATATAAAAAATGATCTTTTTAGTAATAATGATGATGAAGTTTGTAAAAATTTTAAGCATAGCACACGTTCACGAAAGAAACACAAGCACAAAGCACAAAGATGATAAAGCAAGTTTGATATCCACACAAGAAGTAAATAAAGATAAGGATTGAACGATCAAAGAAGAGTTAACGGATAATCACGTTAATTGACGGATCTTGTGGTGACGGATGACACCGAGGCTGATTTAGATTGTTTAAGACTTGAAGCCTCGATGAGTGGAGGTCAAACTTTTGAAGGTTGAAGGTTGATTAAAGAAGGCGGTGGCGGTTGAGGCCTGAAGGTAATACTAAATATATAAACCGAAACCCTAAATTAATCGGAAACTTTGCGGAAACTTAGTCGAAACGTCCCCAAAACTTACCCCCGAAACCGATACGCCCTCGAAACGCTTCGGGCGCGTTTCGGGCACGTTTCCGCTTCCAGAAAGTACCCGAAGCGGGTACTCCCCTGTTTTTGATGCTTTGATGCTTTAGAGATTATTGACAAGTAGCAAACAAATAGGATAAAAGAAAGACAAGTGACAAATAAAACCTTGTCTTATTAGATGATATAGATATAGATAATATATAACAACTTTCGATCACTCCCTTTAAACTATATTTGTAGTAACATTAGTAGGTTTAATATTATTATCTAAACCCGAAAGTTTCAATCCATCTCTACTTTGACTTGTAACAAGTTGATATAAAGTTGACCATGCGTAAAAACATGCTATTTTAAGTATAAGCCGAATATTGACAAAAATTAACCTTAACTTTTCTTATTGTCAAAGCAAAACATACAGTCAAAAGAAATTGTCTTCTTTTAAACTTGGAAGGATCAGGCTATGAAAATTCTTAATACCTCTAATTAGTTGTCGATTGTTATTTATTTAACTATTTAGTAAACCCGTGTATTACACGGTTGAAAAAATAAATTCTTAAGTATAATGAAAATTTATGAAGTATAAAACAATATTCTATAATAAGATATGATTAAAATTACTTATGAGTAATAATTATAAGTAATAAATAATGATATCAAATTTTTTAAACTTTTGTTTTTAACTTTTTTCCATAAAAAAAACAATTTTTTCAAAACAAATTATGTTAAAACTATCAATTTTTAAAATTTCTTATTATAACTCCTAATTTTAATTACTTTTCGTTTATAAAAAAATTACTCTTTTAAACTACCAATTTTAAAATATTTCATATTTTTTAAAAAGTTTTATGTTTTAGGAAAAAACTCTTATTTTCTAGAAATTTATTTTCTAAAAATAACATTAATAAACATATATATTTCTTAATTAATTCAAAATTATTTTTAATCTAATAATAAATTAATATTATTTAATTTTTTTAGTTATGTAATCATTTAATAGTAGAGATGTGGAAAAACAAACTTATAGGGCATAGAAACATTTCAAGTGTCCCCCAAGTTTCTATTTTAGTATTATATATAAATTAGTTTATAAACTCGCGTATTCACGATTAGAATAAAAATATTAAGTTAATAGTTATTTATTGATAAAAATTAAAATATTAACTGTTTGAGATAATATATTACTGAAATTATGTATAATAGTTAACTTAGGTAATAAAACAATAATAATATATTTTCAAACTTTCATCTTTAAAAAAATTTGCTTTAAAATTTATTTCTTTTACAATATAATTTTTTAAAAGTCATTTGCATTAAAAATTCATAAAACTTTTTTTAGAAAAATAATTTTTAAAATAAAAAACGTGTTTTTAAGTTATTAAAAATTTTGTTTCATAATTTGAAAAACTACATATAAAATATAACTAATATTTAATGTATTATTAAATGGTTAACTTTCAATGCATATACAATGTCTAGGTGTAGCTTAGGTGGAGAGGATAAAAAAAATATCATGTGACACATAGAAAACTTTATGTTATTAAATTAAATTGTACATGTCTAAGTCGAATTTTACAACACTAAAAATAATAATAGTATTTAAATATAATTGATTTTTAAACAGGTCGAGTTAGACGTCTCAGATACATCCATCGGATATTATGGGCGAACCCACTAGTATAGAAAAAAGGCTTAGCTAGTTGCTAAGACTCGAACAAAACATCCAACCAAGAGCATTCACGTTAGTTCTTTCGTCTTGGTTCTCGTTTTTAAAGTACACAATAAAAATGAATGATTATATAAATTTACTTTCACGTTAGACGTCTAATCCCTCTTTTCACCCCCTTTTCATTTATAACCACGCACAAATAGTATTAAAAAAATAATAATAAGTATTATTTGATTAAAATAATAATAATGACATAGAACGATATATGAAATGTTTTGAAAAAGCATATGGTAAATTTAAAAAATGATAAATTTTAGTTAATTATAATCATCAAGATAGGTAATCTATTGTGAATGCTCTAAATGATTTAAATTACATCACATTGCACCAATTCACCACTAGGCGTTGCCAATTAGCTCATGGTTTGTGATGCGACAGTGCCTTAATGTCTTTACAGATCTCCAATGCGCATAACGTCTTTATTTGGAAAGCCTTCTCGTTCCTCATCCTCCAAATGTTGAAGTTTAGTTCAATTAGCTTAATAAGTCACAATGTTGTAAAAGATGGTCCAAAGTCTTCAAGAATCGTTGCATAGGATACAATCGGATGAACTCATAAATATCCCTTTCATTGAAATGAATCTTGAGTTGAAAGTCGATTGAGAGGCACCCTCCAACCAAAAAAGTTTATTATTATTTAGAGTTTGTTGTTTTATTTGTACCTTGATATTAGAAATATTGGGAACTAAGGGTGTGAAAGGAAGTCACTCTAACATTTTTGTCTCACATTGGTGTGACAAATGAATTATTATGTGTTTATACGTGGAAACAAGGTGGAATATATTGAATGTCTTTATGATACATTTTACACCAGAACTTATCTTCACACAAGGGGTGATGTAAAATGGGTTTTTGGCTATAAAATTTAGGTCGCCCGCGCACGACCTGCGAACACGAATCCAGATCCGTGTGAAGCCGGTTTTTGCTCCATTTACTTTTGCTCTAGAACTGATTATTATATTGTATTCCACGTGTTAGATAAAGTGGAGAATGAACCATCCCCAATAAAAATTGTATAATTTGCATAAATAAATAAATTGTTTTATTTTTTTATAGATATTAATATATTTAAAAACAAAATAATATATTTATATTATTTTATCTTAATTGATTGAAATAATGATAGAAGATTGTTATTTTATTAACTATAATCATCCTTTATACTTCATTTAGGATTTTCAGTATAAAATATCAAATTAACTATATATGTTTATGATCTATTTAACTAATATGACATATATTTGGTTTATATTTTTATAAAAATAATAATTTAACCTTCAATTTAAACGAGCTAGCTAACAAGCAAACCACTAGCCGAGATGGACTTGGCTCAAACTCGAATTGTTTACCAATCGAGCAGAGCCAGCTCATTGACAGGCGGGGTAATTTCAAGCGGATTACGAGCCGTGAGATTTTTTAAACAACCCTAATAACATCTTTTAGTTTTTTAAACAACCCTTAATGTGATGTTTTAATATGAGTGTTAAATTGTCATTTTTAACCAATGGGGCATTGATAATGACATCCATTCACACCGTAAACAAGTCTAATTTTTGTATATGGAATATGAGTATATTCGGTATGACATGAAGTCGTAAATGAGATGCAAGACATGATATTCATACAACACAACTCATTTTGATAAATTACCCATATAATTGATACATTCTTTTAAAAAAATAAAGTACAAGAACATACTCTTTACTACATCTTAATTTTACACTTTGGACGTCCAATCAATGGTTACAATAAAGCAATACATATATAAAAGTTAAGATAATAAATACAAGTACTTGTTGTGAGCTCTACAATCATTTAAATACGTATTTGACAGCACCAGGAATGTGTATTTGCTCGAAATAAACATCCCATTTGATCGTTTTCGGATCGAAATAGAACATGTTGGATTCGACTTCGTTCTCTCCAACTAGTTGGCGCAGTTTTTCAGTATTCGTATCATCATACCTATAAAAAGAACATGCTTAAATCACATTCGGAAATCTAACAATCATCATAAAAGGTGATGAAATAAAATCTTACAAGCTTTTTGAGAACAAATACGGTTTGTATAGTTCTACCATCCGTAGCACAAAATTGGTCTTTCTTTTAAGATTCGCGTATGTTCCATTAAACGCGTGACATAATGCTGAATTCACAACTTGCAAACCCTAAGAACAAACAAGAAAAATTATCAAAACATTCATGCCCATTTATGTAGCAGTGAAATGAGATAAAGAACTCAACATATGAATATCAAAAGAGTATGAATAAAGTTATAAAGGTTAACCTGCAATGGAAACACGTAACGAAGAGAAAAGTATCTTCGAAAGCTATCCATGGAGTTCAACACCTTAACCTTGCCAACAATAACCGGCTTTCCATCTTTGTTAATCCATGGATGCCGCGAAAAATAATTATAACCACTTTCTTGAATCGATTTATACTTCAAAGGGTTTGAAACTGAAGATCCAACATGATAGATTATTTCACATGGTTGATTTGCATTAGCTGCCATTGCTGTGATCATAGCATTCACTACCATGTCTGCAGGTATCTGTCAATTAAGTTTTTTTACAAAATAAGTTAGCATTTTTAAAGCAAAATGAAACAAACTTTGACATATAGAACTTTTTAATCGAGTTAAGATTCACTGACTACAAGTAAAGAGTCCGAGTAATGTTTTTCTTATAAAGATCTCAACTTTGTTTATGAAAAATGCTGTGGATCACCTTCACTTTCTCCTAGTTTTGACACATGATGAACTAATTGAAATCGTGTAAAGTACTTACAACATCGATTATGGATTCAGGGTCACCGAGGAAACAAGCTAATCGGCCCTTGCCATAACCGACTGCCAAGCTATCTATCGTCCTGTAAGTATCAAATATGCAAACCATTTAATCACTTGTTTGAAACTATATGATCGTTGTGAACATGAGGACTTACCGTATGCCTTCAATCCAACCTGGGAAGGGCTCTTTATACGTGCTCGTGATGATCGTTGGTCGAAGAATGACTAACGGCATACTTCCTTTCAAGTTTCCAAGAATCATTTCTCCTAATGCTTTTGTAAAAACATATGTATTCGGCCATCCAAATTTATTCGCCCTATAATGTATGAAGGCAAGAATTTAACTAAAATATTTTAATATGAACTATAAATGAGACTTTAATTCATGTTTTATTCGTTTAATTTAAGTGAACAAACAAACGGATCGATATGAAGTTTTACAAGCATGAGATTCTAAATTGACGTGTTCATGCATATGTTAAGTACTTAATCGTTAATATACTAAATGAATATAAGCATGAATAAATATTAGTTATAAATAAGTTTGATTAAATACTTAAACGCATACAGAAGAATGAATATAGATGAACCTAAATGAAAAAAAACATGAAGCTAATGTTCACAAATTTGAATTGAACAATCATGACTTGAGTTTATACATGTTCATTTAATCAAATGAATAAAAATTCATGTTTGTTTGCTTATTAAATAAACAAACATAACCAAATTTCTCGCCTAGTGATAAATTATCGATTCATTAATGCGTTATTCATTAAAGAAACAAGTAACAAATAGCTGATCGAACGAAAATAATGTTAGAAACCAATAGCTATATAAAAACTTATCAATCTTATATAAGAGAAGATTTAATGGTGCAAACAAAACCAGTTTTACCTTTGAATACCCAAATCTTTCATGGCTAATGTGATGGATTTATCAGTAGCTTTTTCATCAGAGCTAAGTTCTTTCAATTTCTCTTCGATGATCTTCTTCTCTGCGTCGATGTCTAGCCCGGGTGTGTCGTTAAGTGCCTCTCCCATTTGATATGGAGTTTCTAGTATGAACCCGGGTTTCTCACCCGAGACATAAGCTGACCGAACAAATATAATTTTAACAATGTGATGGTTATATATGTAAAGTTCATATAGTTATGTCTACACTTGGATGTCACGGTATATGCAATGTTTTCAGAACCGGATCAGACAGTGAACTCGACGGCTTGTTGGTTCACTGGTCGGAGCGGTTTAACCAGTCGGATCGAATATAAGAATCGGATAAAATTAAATTATTTTATAAATATATATGTAAAAGATATTAAAAAATAAAATATATATGTGAAAAACTGGTTCGACTAGTCCAACCCCCGGTTCATCCTATTCGATCCCCGGGTCAATTAGTCCGGTTCCTAGTTCGACCACTAGTGCGACCGGTTCGACCACCGATTCAATGACAAAATGGTTTTAAGCACCGAACCAGACCAGATTGGAGTCCGGTTCCCCGTCCAACTGGTCGGACCGGCCGGTTTGGTTTTCAAGACAATGAGTATATATACTAACCTGTCGATACATGAAGAAGCAACTGTATGTTAACGCATTTGGTAGCAAAGTTCAAAACATTTTTAGCTCCAAATGTATTTAGAGCTAGTGCAACATCGTATCTACAGCAAAACAAATAAGAAAATCAACCTCAAAATTATCTGTATAAAACAATAACAACAATGTGCTCAAAGCGAAAAGTGAAAAGTGAAAGATACCATAACCCGAGTTGCATACCTTTTTTACGTTTGTTTTAACTATTCTTTCATCGTCAAATCAAGGGGTTAAATTTCAATTAAACAATAATGTTGGATAACTTTATTAATACAAAGTTATATCGGTCCTAAGATCAATATATCCCTCTAGTTACAACCTTACTAAATAATTTTGGTGATGTTTTTTTTTTTGCATTAAAATGTTTGTAGTTTGCGTTTATAAACATATCCAAAAGAAGAGGTGAATCAAACCTTTACAGTTTGCAATAAAAAAAATGTATGTTTTTTAACATTTGCAGACTGCTAAAATCAACTAGTGGTGGTATACAATAGTGCTGGACGGTGGTGGTGATGGAAGATGGTGGGTGGTGGCGGATGGTGGGTAGTGGTGGTGGCGGCAGACAGTGGTGGTGGTGGAGGTGGACGGTGGTGGTGGACATGGGTGGTGGTGTTTAATACTCTATAGAGTTTAAAAGATTTTAGAAGTGGTTGCTTCAAGTCTGCACCATGCAGATCTCAGTAAACATTTTTAATGAAAAGTCCTTAAAAAACAAATGCTCTACAGACCTCAACGTTTGCGCGTGGTCTACGCATGGTTTGCGCGACACAGACAAAAGATGTTAGGAAGAGCTTTTCTAAAAAAACAAACACATCCTCTTATTCTATAATACCATCTTCAACATTATAACATTATAAAAGATCTATGGTTGACGTGACGACGAATGCGAAAGGAAGAGTTAGGGTTTACTTTCACAAGAAGGGCACCGTGTGTTCGGTTTTGTGATATGGGAAGGAGAGGAGTAGAGAGACGACATCATTGGTTTTTTTTATCGTGAGATCGAAGACATCATTGTAGTAACACCCATAAGCCTTTGCATTGGTGATGGTATAGATTTTGAGATTATGTTAAATTGTTAATATAGGTTCATTTGAAGAAAATCGACTTTGAAGTGAAGAAGAAAAACATTTATATAAATATAGGTTTACATTGTAATATTTATTTATCATAAAGTGAATGTAGTTATAGTTATATTGGTTTAAACTTAGATCAATAAAATTTATATTACTTAAAACAATAAAGTAGTTATACCTTTCATCAAAATTGGTGGTGGCAGCTACATTGACAACAACATCAACATCTCTCCACATCTCCTCAATCAAACTAAACTCTTTTACTCCTAAATTCTCACAGGTGATGTCTCCGGCCACCGGAATAACTTTTTCCGACAAGAAAGATTGCAGATTTGTACCGTATTTTTCTTTCAATATCTTAAACAAGTCCTTTGCCACTGCCTATAAATACCCAACAAAAAATTGTATGGTGTTAACGAATGCCATTTATTTTCTTTTACTCATTGTGAAATAGGGTTTGTTAAAACTTATTGAGAATCATAAGAATCACATAAAACGTATGTTTTTTGTTAATTTTAATTATGGCTGTATCATTATATATGCATGTTTTGTTTATTGTTTTTCTAAAAAACGAGCTTCTTAAACTTCATTTTAATGAATTATTGTGTTAAATTGTATGTGATCGTCATAAAAAGATTTTAAAATATCACTAGTCTATACTTGTTAGTTTAATTGGAACTTGTATGGGCAAATTTTAAGAAAATACAATAAATTGATTTAAATCATTTGTTATATGCAAAGTAATTTAAAATATATCGATCTTTCATAATAAACCTTTAGCTTTCTTATCAACCCCATTATAATATATTTGTAACAATAATTTTTTTCTTATTATTAGTTCCATCTAATCTCGTAGTTAAAAGAATATACAAGGATTTAAACAGTCTTTTTTCAATCTCTATTTATTGATCTACCCTATCATTCCTTTCACTATTTGTGTTGGCCGGCTTAATTAATACTAGCACTAGACGTGCGCTTCGTCGCGATTTGATTTGAAGCGTATATAATAACGTTATAATTATAGTTTTTGAACGTATCATGTTTATGTGAGTTCAATTACATATACATTCGAATTGTTGTTACACATGTTTTAATAATTTATTATTATATTGTCATGATACAATTACTAAAGATCAAATTATTATAGATACAATAATAATATTATATTTAATAATAATATTATATTGTAACTAATATAATAGTACAAATATTATAGTTGTTGCTATTGCTGTTAACCTTATTATAATATATTGTAGTAGTAGTATTAATATGATAATATTTATTATTATTGTAATCATTTTTCAAAACATATTAAATAATATGTCATTAACTAACATATTTTGTCATAAATACTAAAATTATTAAACTCATATAATTTGCCCCTAGTAAATATTTGTATTATTATTATTATTATTATAAATATGAAGATATATACTAGTTATATACTTAAATATTAAATAAAATAATACTTAATTTAAATAGTATTTAGTTATAAAAATATACTTAGTAAATATAAATTTAAATGTTGATTTATAGTATAATATTTAATGAAGCGAATAAAATAATATCGTATTATTAAATAATATTTTTAAATTAATATATTAATTAGAAGAAGTTAATTAAATGGGAGGCAAAAGTAAAACTATTACATAAAACACTATACTCTATGTTTAAAAATGTTGTATTAGACATTTTGTATTTTAAATGAAATTACTATCTTGTCATCTTAAAATGTATTTATTATATTTAAGGCAACAATATTGTTCTTAAAGTGTTTTAAAATCTTAATCAATTTATTAATTTACCCATCTCAAGTATTTTGCAGTCATTCATACATGTTGCTTCAAAGTTTGTATCCTTGATAAAATTACTATATATATATATATTAGTATATGTAAGCTGAACTACCACACTCTAAGGAGTTAAAAATAAATATACATAACCCAATTGAGACATATAAATTATGAAAATATTTACACTTTATATGGTTATCTCGTAGTTTTGTACGTCAAGCAAGATTTTATCTTTATACTAAAATAAAGGAATAATTTCATTATTTATGTGTATACTTTATTTGTTCACGAATATCTTCTAATTTACATTTATTCATCTTTTATGAAAGTAAATTAGCTACGTAAAATAAAATATATATACCTCTGTGTTGAAACGTTTCAAAGCTGATTTGGCATCAGTAGCTCTCACAAGAAGGTATAACTTGTTCACATTTGGTTGAACTCTAAGTATCTTCTCCACAAATACTACATATATACACAAACCAACCTTTATTAATTATGCACATATTTTTTGAAAAATCAAAATTTCCAAGACAAAAATAGATGGCATATTTTTCAAACTAATTTTCAATCCGCCTGTGTTCATGATTTTTTTACAAACGTTATTTATTCATAAGTTGACACTCATTCAAACAACCAAAATCATATGTTTTAACAAATTCTCAAGCAAATTGATGTTTTTCCTTTATTTTAAGCCAAATCCTAACTGATGGACACAAATTAATAAGATAATATCATTCGTCCGTAAAAATTACACATTTTTGACACTTTCTAGCAAAGTATAAGTGGCCAAGGACATATTCTTATGGTTCGGCCCAAGTCGCAAGATTTTTATTCAGGATGAGGTAGGTATATATATACTTTTATAGAAAAACATACGACTATGTTAAACTGCTTTTGATTGCGTTTTTTCAAAAGAAAATATAATAAATTGGCTACTTGGAGTAGCGGATCACCTAGAAGCCAAAATAAGTTAGATTTTTGCCTAGGGACCATGTCAAGATTGCATAACTACCTAGTTTAAATAAATTGATCATAATACATACATACCGACATACATACACACATACAAAGTGAGAGAGAGAGAGAGAGAGATACTTTTAGCAAGAAAACCAGTGGCACCCGTGATTAAAATGGTCTTGTTACAAAGGAAATCGAGAACACTATCCAACTCCATGTGTTGCAAGTATGTAAGACCACAAATACTTACGAAGAGCGAGTACTAAGAACAGAAACACTTTAGAGAGAGAGAGAGAGAATTGAAGGGAAATTAATGAATAAGATAGGTTGCAAACCTAAGTGATATATAAAGATGGAGACTATATTAGAGTAACAAGTAACGAAGGAAACAGTTGACAATTGGTGAGTTTTAAAAGGGTACACCTCTCCAATCAATATTTTGTCATCTTTGTTTGGTAAAGAGAGGCAGAAATTTCGACTGTTTCACCTTCACAATATTCCCACGTAGCATGTATCAACTTATAATAAAAGAAAATTAGCTTAACTATAAAGTTATTTAGGATCGAGAATACTTAACTTCGATCATACGTATGGTCATTTCTGAAGTGACAGAATATCCTAATCCATTTGTTTATTGACATATTAAACATGTTTTGTTATTTTAGGATGAATTTTACTAAACGTAACATCATTTATATTTTTACTCAATTAATTTTAGATGTCATTTAAAAAGGTTTATACGGATCTTTAAAAGGTTCAACAGATGTTTGAAAGTGTTAGGGTCAAAATTTGAGTAAAGAGCCGATTACTCGAATATTTGCCTTAAATCCAGGATCAATGATAACAAATAATCTATAGTCATCATTCAGCCTCTATCATGTGGCCGGTTGTTGGGCTAGCCTCACAATCATTCGATAATTAACTTAGACACTTATATACATAGAAACCATAGGTATAGAGTACGAATATGTGAAGTGACTAATGTATTAACTAATATTTAAAGGTAATTTTTTAATAATTTAAACTATAATCTATTTGTCGATATTCCTCCAGATTAACAGTTTGATTAATGAAACTTTCAACTTTCATGTTTCTTATCAAGACCAATCCTAGTAACATTATATTTAAAGGTAAAGTAATGTAATATTTATGCATTGATACAAACCAAATCAAGTGAAAATTAAATGTAATATGATTATTATGCTATTATAATTGCTATCGATAACATAAGCGAAATTTTGGTTTCATTTTAGCGACCAAAGTTTATAATTAGCTTCTCTAAGTAGAGTTTAAGAACTTATAAGTGCATAAACTATTTGATCCACTCTACTGAATTTAACCTTTTGTTAAATAATTGGACTAAATATAATGTAAGAAGAATATTATTGTTTATCCCATAGCATGTCTTTCTAAACCCATATACTTTTAACTTCTTATGTTACTTTTATGTTCAGATAAAAAATAATACCGTATGCACAAAGAACATACATAATATAATTATATGAATTTCAATCTATTATATATGCGCATTTGACTGTGGGTGTGAAAATAAAGATCCAAATTAATGATGTTTCCATTTACCACGTCAGCAGCAAATTATTGGTGAATAGTAGTTTAGAATTTAAGATTAGATCCGAACATGGGTTCGGAAATTAGGTTGTTGTAAGTTGTAACTACTTAGGTTCCAAATTCAACTCTTTCGTATCTACTTTTCAAAGATTTTTTAAGCAAATATATATATAATATTCCCATCAAGTCGTACTTATGTGGATTTCAAATGCTATGTGCAGCATGTGAAAACATATCCTTCTAACACAAAAGATTATGGTTATAAAAAATATTATAATTTGTTAGTGTTACGATAATTGTTAGAGGTAGATAGACTATTTGTTTTAAAGATTATTATTGATCGAGTTTTAAAGTATGTATACATTTATATACTAGCTGTCTCTAGAACATGAAATTTGGGACCCTTCTAGAACATGGGTCATATGCGATAGTCCATCCCGCACACCCTCAAAGAAAGGGTGACAATTTCTGACACGAACATGTTAACACGATATGATACGACACGAAGTTAACATGTTTTGTATTTGACTTTAACAGGTTTCGTGTCTTAAACAGATCGACATGTTAAGGCACGATAAAATTCGTGTCTAAACAGGTTAAATACATGTTAACATGTTAAGACCTGTTTATAATTATTAATTTTAAAAATAATTAAATACACATAATCGACACACCACCGACCACCACTCACCAGGAGCCGCTCAATTCTCCACCACTCACACCAAGCAACACCAATCGCTTAGTCCCTTGCTCGGCACATAGCACACAACCATCGTTTGTTCCTTACTCTACTCTCATCTATGTTTTTGTTCCCTTGCTCGACAGCCTTCCATAGCTCACAACCACCAACCATCGCCGTCAGGCGATCACATCTCACCGCCACTATAGTCGATTCATCATCACCACTATAGTTTGAATCGGGTATTAAAGATCTTGTATTGTTAACTTTATTTTTGAATCTGGCTCACCATCACCACCAAGTCGACTCATTATCACCACCATGTCTATTTTCACTATAATAAGTTGTTGATATTACATGTGTTCCTAAACAGGTTTCTAAACAGATCATTTCATGTAACCTGTTTCTTGACAAGATCGTGTTCATGTTTCAAAAATGATATGATAACTTATCATGTCCTGTTCGTGTCTAAAATGATATATCATCATGTCTTATCGTGTCGTGTATGACCTATTATGCAAACCGCACTCAAAGATGCCCCTATCAAGTAGAAATGTATTGCTATTTTCTTATACAAACAAAATACAATATTAAAATGGTATCAAGTTTATTACATGATGACAATACTAGGTGTGATTTTAGAATCTATAACTAGTAAACCCGTAGTGAGGTGATTATATAGTTAATATGAAATTAGTAAAGTCACAAAGTCGGATAGTAAGGTCATAAAGAATTGGCCTAGGAAGTAATTCTAAGGTACTCTTGTAAAGTGAGAAAGTGTAAGTGTAAATGTGAGAATGAGATGTTGTACTAAATAAGATGAAGAAACTGTTGTGCTTTTAATGGTGAAAGAGAGAGTGAAAGAGTATGTTTGCTAACACAAATATTTTGTTAATTAAATGGTAAACATATAGTGCTAATGATTTATTATTGTTTTAGTTAAGAATAGGTGTTTTGTGGCATTATCTTAAGTTGGAGGACTAAAACTAGACGAGAGCTAAAGATGAGGTAGAAGGCTGAAGTTGTAATAGCTAGAAGTCAAAGGGGTGGAGTTGAATCTTGTTGGTTACGACAAACCCCAAGAACTATAATAATGGTTTGTTTGTGGGAAAAGTTCATTAGATTTCTTAGAGCTATCTAATTGTTAGGCATATTTGGGTTGGGTTAAGGATCGACATTATATTGATCTATGGTGACTGTCCCACCAATTTATTTTTACAATAAATGTGTTACTATACATATGTTTATTTTCTCATTATCTATTTTCAAATATTATCTTTTGTGACTTTAAATGCTAACATAGTATATGATATACATGTGTTGCATTTTTAGTTTTATACTTGTTTTCTCTTATCATCCGTGGAGCATATCTTTGATATTGTGTTTGGTATTACAACCTTGATTAATCTCTAATCAACCATTGTTAGTGGTGTGATATCGCTACAGTTGCGTCTTGTGTGATTGCTTAAGTGCGTTTTAATTCATTGTTTGAATTTTCTTAACATATGGTAATAACGGCTAGTACATGGCATGTTGTTACAATTTAAACCCTAGTAAATAAACTATTTGTGAGTGATATGTTGTACCTTCATGCAAATGACTCGAACACTTTTTCATTTGTAATAGTGAAACAAAAATGTATTGAAAACTAATATCTTTGGACAAGTTCAATGAAGTTAGCTTTAGAATTCTAAGAATAATATTGGTTTTGTTGATGGTTTATGTCTTAAGTCTAGATGATGAAGTTGTTGCTCATAAACAATGAGATATGTGTATTCTATGATGTTTTTATAAATATTAAATTCTATCTATGAAAAGTTGTATATTGGTCTAGTGTTTTTTAAACCAGCAACTAAAGTATGCTAGAATTTAAAGGAAAACTATTTGGTCAGTTGTGTATATTTTGAATCAAAGGATAATTTATTAAGTTTAATGAAAGCTTAGGTACCGTTAAAAGTATGATTTATAACTTAATATTCAACCGAATTGAACAATTATGCAAATGAACGTGTGTTCTTGAACATGGGTTAGGGTTGGGTATGAAAGTTGTGTATGCATGCAATAATTAAGGTCATGGGTGATTGTTAAGTTTATGTGCATGTTGAATTACGTTTGTTATGTGTTGAGTTATGATGAGTATGATGTTTGTATGTGCTTGAAATATGAATAGTGTGTTCGTTATGGTTTCATGTAGAGCATTAATATGCATGTCAAAGTGTTTAGTATACGTAACAAGTTGTAAGAAACTGAGTATATGTTAATTAGTTTATCTGGATGAGTTTATGCGAACAAGTTTATATGAATGATTTTAAATGAATGAGTTTATATGATTAATTTACATAATAAGTTGGAGAAAATTTCATGGATAGTTCTTATGGTTTGACTAAATTGTACATTGGTCTCCAAACTTTAAAAATGATGAAGTCAGTTCAAACTTTTGTATAATCATTGTATATTTAGTCATTGATATTAAATTCATTTAGTTTTTATATATTTAAAAAGTCTGGACTAAGTTTTGAATTTAACTTTAAAGATCAAAAGTGCAAAGCTTACATAAAAATCTGAACTAACTTTGCAACTTTTAAAAAACTAAGGATCAAACTTGTAATAACTACACAAAAGTTTAGACTAGCTTTGCAAATTTTAAAATCTAAAAACCAAATGTGCAACTTGATCAAACCATAAGGACCATTTACGTAAGTTTTTCTAAAAAGTTTATATAAATGAGTTTATGAGAATTGGTTTCTATAAGTGAGTTTATATTAAGGATACGTGAATGATCTTGTATACATTTATGTAAATGGATTACCATGAAATCAAGGTTATGGGCGATTAATCCTTGAGTTAATAAGGAACAAAATAAAAATGGTTTATAAACATGTCTTGATAAAGTAATTAAAATAATAATTTGTAAAAGTGAGGATGAGAAATAAGTTTCTACATAATTTGACAAACTAAGATTTTGAAAAAATCTTTTGTTAAGGTGTTGAGCTGAAGGTTATAAAGATTGTAAGTTGAATTCCATGTGATATGATATTATCAAAGGATGAGGCAATGGCGGATTCAAAAAACTTTTTACGGGGCGGAAAATTTAAGGGTTATTTTGGCTATCGCAATATAATATATATATTTTTAGTATGGTTCGAGTCAAACCGGGTCGGGTTGGTTTATTGACGTAAAAATTGTTAAAATGGTTCCCAAACTCGTGAACTTCCATATATATATATATCAAGAATCCTATTGAAGCAATTATACTCATGAAAGTGATGATATATGATGTTTGAAACAATTATACTCATAAAATTAGTGATATGTTCAACATGTTGGAGATCAATCTTGAAATTAATTTAAATTCAACCTGTATTGTTATCAGATATATTTATCTTGATATAATTTTTTTCTTACTACTAATTACATGATTATTTGAGAGTGAAATTTCAAAAATATATTCGATTACAAACTCGGTTAGTGAGAAAATATGGTTCGTCGGCCTGTTGGAAGATCACTGGACTTCATTGTAGTTACGCTCCGAACAATGTATTTGATGTATTTGAGATAATTTTGCTCCTTTTTTAGTTTTAAGAATTTAAAGGGGAGGAGGATTGCAAAATTTTATGGGACGATCGGGATTTTCACGTATATATAACACTGAAAAAAATAATTAGAATGAGTAGCTGGCCCCCTCCCTAAAACCTAGGTACGCCGTTGGAAGGAGGTGATGTATCAAATACCAGCATTTGGGTTCATTACCCGAGTCGGTAATACCGCTGCCACCCTTGCGACTAGTGATTTCAGAGTATTGATTCCGGGTTCTGATCACCAAATGTTGAGCCTCACTTTTTGATCTGGTCATCAGGTCCATTGGGGAAGTTTATTAAAACTTTAATCCTCTATATATAAATACCAATCTCTTTGTCATTTAAATTTACCCAAAATACAAACAACATTCCTGGAAGATACGTGCCACTTGATTGCCAAAAAGTAACTATGTTCTTATAAAAGATTATTTTGTGGACAACCAAAAATACAGTAAAAATATTTTTCATCAAAGGTTTTGTATGTCAAAAAGTTTGCTTTTAAAATTGTTGGTGATGTAGAAGCATTACATGAATGGTTTCAAGGTGGAATGATGAAAAAGAGTTTTACGCCACTACAAATGTTGGTAAAAAATGATGTTTTTAGCGCTAGTTAGTAATTAATAAGTTATTAACAACAAGTTAGTAATCATTCGTCTTTGTCAGAAATTAAACCCTTGACCTTCAAGAGAAGTAGAAAAAAATAAGATATGAAGCGCGCGTTTGGTATATATTTTTAAAGGGAAATTGGGGTATACTTAGGCTACCCATGCGAGTTGACTCTAGACAAGCTTAGAAATGTGATGTATGGATGTATAATTGCACAACATGATCACAAAGGATAAGTGACATGTGATATCAATGGTCTACTTAATGGATCATCTAGTCAAGTTTGGTTTTCTCGATACATCGTTGTTGATTAGATGAATGAAAATATGTATTTCTGACTTCAATCTGATCTTGTGAAACATCTTGCAACTCAAGATCTACCCTAACTCCTCGAGTCGGACGAGGAATAGTCTAACTTTATTCTTATGTATTTTTTTATTACTTTTTTCTATTTTGTTGTTTTTTAAATTAAATTTTGTATTTTTTGTTAATTGAAAGTTTAGTTATTTATTTTATGTTTAATTGTATGCTTTTATTTTAATTAAAAAACTAAAAAAAAGGAAATCTGGTACTTGAGAGGTGTAGTGAACAGTGATAGTGTTTAAGTTAGTACTAAGTAGTTAAGGATAAAAATAAAATGATAATGCAAAATTGATGATTATTCGGTGGTTTTAAAACTCCTACTTGCCTACCTCTAAATTACTCTAATATAATTGAAAACATGATTGAGTTTAAAGACAAAACCTCATCTTTAAGTAACATAACCTTTGGGTTAAGTTTGGTTGAAATGAATGAAATAAAAGGGAATGAAATTGAGAAACTAGTATAATTTTCAATTAAATTATGCTTGAGTGAGTAATAAAATGTAAAATTCAAGTGATTGTTTCACCTCAAATTCCTTTGGTTGTGGAATTTCAAATTCCCTCTCTAGGTGGAAGGATTTTAAAATCTCACAACCAAGGAATTTGAGATGAAACATTCCCTTGGGTTTATTTTTAATTGTTCACTTAAATAAAATTTTACTTGAAAATTATACTAGTTTCTCATTTCCATTTCATTCCATTCCTTCCAACCAAACGCAGCCTAAGAGAGCGTTTGGTTGGAAGAATGAAATTGAGAAACTAGTATAGTTTTCAAGTAAAATTATGTTTGAGTAGGTAATAAAATGTAAAACTCAATGGAATGTTTATCCTCAATTCCTTGGTTGTGGGATTTCAAAATCCTTCCACCTGAAGAGGGAATTTAAAATCCCACAACCAAGGGAATTGAAGTGAAACATTCTTTTGAGTTTTACATTTTATTACTCACTCAAACATAATTTTACATGAAAATTGTACTAGTTACTCAATTCCATTCTATTTTATTTTATTTTTCCAACCAAACGCTCCTTTATGGTTTATACCATCACGACCATTCTATACTCTTATCGTCAATAAATACTGTTCAACCAGTTAATTCTTTTAGTTGTTTCCGAATGATGATAAGTGATGTCATATGTCATCAAGTGTTTGTGAATTTAAATCCTAAATTGCAAAGGTTTAATAATTATTTTTACGATAAGTTAGCGTAAAAACTAATTAATTGAGTCATGTAATATATATTCCCCGTTGGTAGTTTTTGTCATTACTTATCACAGTTGTTTATCTCAAGTTTTATAGATACATGTATAATGTCTTAGATGACGGTTCTTAAGAGAACCAATAGTTATGAAAAAACCAATGAAAATCACAAAAACCAATAACATAATTCATAACTTTTTTTTGTTTATTTAATTGTTAAAAGGTCATTTAAGTATTTATTATATATATGTCGAACACAATATAAGAATGAATAGTCTTACGTATACGTAACACTACGTCGAATATAAATGGTTATGTATATGTATCCTATGTGGGACGTATATGTAAAATTAATTTACGGTTTCATTTGATCCATACCCCTATATATATACACACACATATATATAGAGGGTAGTGACAAAAAATCTATAAATTATATAACCGGTTTTATTATTTTTTTAGATTTCACTAACAAAATGGTTTTTCTTGATCTCTCATCTGGTCTATTATTAATATATTATTCAACAATATTGGTTAAAAAAAGATATTGAGCTGGGCTGTAGTTTTTGGGCTCTTTTTTTGTTAATGTCATATGCTCCAAGTCTCCCTCCATAGTGTTCATATATATATACAACCACAAATCCACAATGACACAAACTAGCGAGATATATGCACCATGAAGCCCAATAAAAGGTTTATTATAACACAGAATATTAAATCAATATAGCTTCTAATTAAAAGAAACAACGACATTAGAAAACATAAAAGTGAAAACTTCACACGGTACAATAACAAATAAGTTTTTAAGTGTTTTACTGAAGTCATGCAAGAACTTTTTGTCTTCTAAAGTCATCAGCTTTCGATGTGTGTTCTAATACCACGTACACTTTTCGTAAAAGTTTGAATTTTTTAAAAATTAGATTACAAGAATGAAATATATATATAATTTTTTGGTTAGAAATAAGTGAATCTTTTTTTCTAATTAATCTTGGACTAGAAGATACAGTGAATAAAAAAACCCATAACCAGATAAAAAGTTTCAAAACTATTAAATTTAAGTTAACTGGACAGAGATAATCCCTAAATAGTAACAAAACTTTATATATGTTTCATTTGTCTAACTTAATTTTAAATTTCTTTAACACTTAGAAAAAAATTAGACATGATCAAACGCTTAACGAAAGTTAAGTGATATTAAATGAATCAAAAAACTATAAATGACTTTAATAAAACAATTAGAATACTTAGTTAATATTAGGTAAAGTTACCTCAACTTAAAAACAATATATTACATCACTATCATATTATCTTTACTCTTTATCAAAGGCATAAAAGAGTCAACAAAGGCAAAAAGCCTAAAACAAAACAAAATCAACTCCATCAATTAATAAATTTGTTTCAGCGAGAATTGCTGAAATATTTAAAGTTCTCATAAAGGATTTAAAATGGTTATTAGTAGTTCGAAAATAAAGGTGTCAAGTGTGAAAAATACTAAAATGAACTGATATATCATACCGTATAAATCAGATTCCTACTGTATAAACTTGTTGCTGGTCACATATCAATATATCATACAAACAGAGATACTATCGGAAGAAGAAATTCAGCTGAATATTTGATGAAGATTCTTTGATTTTTTAGTAATTTATCGATATAATATTGTTTATATTTATATTTATATTTTTATAATACATATCCCGTGTATTACACAAGTTAAATAAATAAAATATTAAATAGTTAGTTATACAGATTTATTAGTTATTGTAACACACGGTTATTTTAAAAAGACAAGACATGAAAAATAAATTAAAGAAAAACAATAAAGTTCAAGTGAAAGAACTAAAAATGTCTAAAAGGACAAATCTTTGAAAATGTTGGTGTAAAAGTGGGCATTGTCAGCCCACCTCATTTCACATCACCATTTTCATTCGGTTTTAGAGAGAGAGAGCAGAAGAACTCTCGGCTGAAGAAAAGAAGAAGAAGAGAAGTCGAATTCAAGGTAATAATTCGTGGTTTTAAGTGTTTATGACGGGTTCTATCTCGGTTATATGCTTATGTGCTTATGTGTTTGTGTATGTGCTCGGGTGTGTGTGTTTGGAGTTGTTTTTAGGTGTTTGAACTCAGTTGCAAAGGGTTAGAAAGGAAGAAACACCCAAGTTGCACCAGGTGAGTTCTAGACCTCGGTTTTACTTGTTTTAAACTATCTTTGGGGCTGAAAATGTATTAAAATGATTTTACAAAGTTATGTATGTTTACCCGTATGTATTATGCTTGTTGGATGTTAATTCTTGAATGCTTATAGGTTATTCATGTTTAGAATAACCATATTAAGCTTAGAACAGATGGGTTTGATGATTGGGTTTGAAAACATACTAGAAGCATGTTACACAGAAGGTCCATGCGCCTAGATAAGGCTTATGCGCCTGAAAATGTCTTAGAAGGATTTAAGTGTAATCCATACGCCTGAACAGTAGCCCATGCGCCTAAGATTGCCTTAGAAATGTTTAAGTATAGCCCATGCGCCTGAACAGTGGTCCATGCGCTTAGAAATATTAGTCGGATGACCAAGTGTAGGGCCATGTGCCCCAATAGTGCCCATGCGCCCAAGTGGCTCATGCGCTTAAGTGTCCATGCGTCCGAATAACCCATTCGCCTAAGTGTTCATACGCACGAATAGTGCCCATGCGCCTGAATAGTTCATGCGCCTAGGTGATAAAATGATTAAGTGTTGGCTGATGCGCCTACATAGTGATGAAACGCCCAAATAGGGCTTATGCGCCCAAATAGCGTCAAAGCGCCTAAACACTTAGAAATTTTTACAAAAATTTTGGGAATCTGTGCTTTTAAGGTTTTGACCGAGGGTTGACTGGGGCTTATTTAGGATGATGTTTCATGCATGGTTATGATTGTTCCTTATTATTATTATTGCTAATACTATTATTACTTATAGTATGTGACTTTACGTGGTATGTTTATTATCGTAACCTAAAGTGTATCTTAATAATAAAGAGAAAGAGCAATAAAAAAAGAGGAACATTAATAAAAATGTTAACAAGTCTTGCAAGCTTACAGGAGGTACAAGACATGTTGTCGTTAGCTCAACTGTGCTGCGGGTTAGCTACCCTACTATGCACACATGGCCAATCAATTGAGATTGGCAGGACCTTTGCAGCGTGTCTTGGGTGATTGGGTTGGCCTTGTATACAGTATATAGTTGACCCTTTTGAGGGATACAGTTGACCATTTCGAGGGATACAGTTGGCCCTTTCGAAGGATATAGTTGACCTTTTAGAGGGATATAAATGGCCCATCACCTGTTTTCCATCGCGCATACAGTTGGGGTATTGCTCATTGGTCCATACAGAAAGTGAAAGATAAATATAAAAGTTTACAGAACAGACAAGGCATACAGTAAAGAGAACGAACATTATCTATTCATATAGTTAATGTGTGCTCGCATATAGTACATAGTTGTATTTTACAGAAAAATAGTATTTTCATATACAACATACAGAAAATATTTTATTACTTATAAAACTAGAACTCACTCAGCAACGCTGACTTTTATACATTTTCAGTTGGCAGGTAAATATTGCTGAGGATGGCACGAGGGTGAAGCTACTCGGCAGGAAAAGACTGACATCCATTCGTATTCTATGTTGCTGTTGTTTTGTAATGCAATAAAACAATTTTTTTGTAAACAATTTATGATGATGTATTGCTTAACTACAGTGATTCAAATGAAATGAATGGTTTTTGATAAATCATTTCCGCTGCTTAAGTTTGTATAATTATAATGTGTAGTGTTTTAACTGCTATGATTGATCAACTGTGAGGTGCCCGGGAACGGGGCCTTACAGTTATAAAACAATATTTTGATATAACAAAACACTGAAATTATGTATAAGTAAATAACATAAGTAATAAAATAATAATATTATTTTTCTAAATTGTTATTTTAAAAGATTTTTTGTTTTTCTCAGAAAAAATATATTAACCATTTCAAAAAACTTATTTAAACTATTTCTAATTATAACTCTGAATTTTATTTCTTGTGGTTTCTTTTTTTTAAAAACACCGACTTTATAATATTTTGTACTTTTAAAAACTTTGATGTTTCTGAAAATTTTCTTATTTTATATCTTTTAAAATTATACCTTTTAAGAAGACATCTTTTTAATTCATTAGAAAATTATTTTTAATCTAAAAAAGAATTAGTTAATATCATTAGCAGTAAATATAATTATTTAATAGGAGAAGGAAACGAGAAAATAAAAGCTAAAAGATCTGGAATTGTGTAAGTGTTCACTCAAAATATTTCTTTTATTATAATTGATGGAGATTTATGTAAGAATTTGTTTGTTTTATACAACTTATACATACTAATAATTAACAAAAGACAAAGGAAAAATAAATGGGTTTTCATTCTTTCAATATAATATATTTATGAAAGGGTGTTGATATATAGACACCCCAAATTTTCTATACGTGATGTATAGCTTCATACGTATCGTACAGAGGGGTCATATAGCCCTATACGGGACGTATAATCACTCTGACAACCCCCAGAATTTTTTCTCGTAGTCAGTATCGAAATTTGTTATACGCGTCGTATAGCCATATATGTGGTAAACGGAGTCATATAGAGCTATATAGGGCGTATAGCTTTCTGGTAACCCCCTGAATTTCCTTTATTTTCAATGTATTCGCTCCTATATGCCGCGTATCTATACGCCGTGCATGGACCCATACGTGACGTATAGAGAAGTGTTGATTTATCTGGATGGGTGTCTGGGGATTATTATGAAAACAACTCTATGTCCTTGATTCATACGGTTATTCTTTGACCCTCCTTGCCTGCTAATTAAACCAAAACAATTAATTTTAGAACATGTGAACGAAACGATCTAACTAAGTGGTATATGAGCTATGTTCTTGAATCATTTGATGGATATTTGATATAAAACCAACTCTTGATATATATGTTTTGATCTCCTAATAACATACACATACAGCTTCAATAATGGATCTACCAATAAGCCACTACGACTAACATGCACTGGATTGTTCATGTGGAAGAGAAGGAAATATCTATAATGTTAGAATTATGAAATTTTGTCCGGATCATATGATAAGATGTACGTCTATGATATTCGTTTGTTGGACAGTGATGAAAAAAGCTATTAAAATGTAATGTTTTTTAACTTCGTTTTTTAAACTAAAACAAAATACGAAGGTACATATAAAAAAGTGCATCAAAGTTGTTTATTATATATCTACCTTTTATTAATTTCTACTTCATCCTAAATCTCCAATTTTTAACGACAAAACCCGAACTTTTAGTCATCATAAAGTTATTGTTATTATTATTATTATTTTCGGACTATGATTAAGGCTTTCAGATTTTCAGCTCATCTTTTACATAAAAAATTATCCTCGATCTTGACTCTCCATTGTTCCCACACATATTCATCTATGCTATTCGCTATCATGCTCTCTCTTTATTTGAGAACCACTATTACTAAGGAGCACGTACGTGTAATCACGGATGAGAAAACATATTAATAAATCATAAATCATTAATGTTAATGCCTAGAGTATATATTTACCTCTCAACACAGATTTACAATTAAACACACTAATTTTTAGAATCATCAAATATTATATAAATTCACTGTTAAATATAATGACATGTAGAGGGTCTAATTTATTTCTAGATATTTTTAGTTAGGTTAACTAGAACCCATGTTATTGCATGGGTAGAAAAAAGTTAACATGCTAAAATCATTAGGCTCTATTAATATTTAGATACATGTTATTAGTCGTTATGAAATAATAAAATTTTTAGGAATTATAAATAACAAATAAAAAAAATTATAATTATATTTTAAATTAAGATATAATTAAAATCTTAGAATATAGTATGTTTTAATTATTTATTGGAATAAGAATATTTTAAATTTTGGATATTTAATTATTTAATAATTTACTTATTTATAATTAATTTTATTCAATAGTATAGAGAGTCGGGAAACAAATTTTTTAACTTCAGCAGAAGTTGTCGTGTATCTTCGAAAAACATTTCTAACATGCTAAACACGATAATATCGGTTTTGTCAGCCCTAACTACTCGTTAGCTTAGTTTGGAACCATGAACCCATTATATCCTGTGACCTTCTGGGACAAAAACATCGCAAGCTGGTTAGCGAGTTTAGTTCAACTTGTTAATAATTAAAATCATTAAAGGGTTGGGACTTGAGAAGATGACTTTCCATGGAGGGTGGCCCGTAGCTTTAGGAGTCGAAACTGGTGAAGCAGAAACTTGAAAAGATGTAAAGAATGAGTACTTAAGTGCTAAGGTGGCGAGATTTTAAAGGCGTCCACAATACCCTAATTGTACCTGTTTGTCCAAGTGTGACACCATCAATCAACAATACTAATAATAACAATAATAGACTAATAGTGCATGCTCCTGTCAACAGCTAACTACATCTAACCCTTTGACCATGATGAATGCAGAACGTTAAGTTGCTGTGTAAGAACCATCCATATGACTCCGGTTTTACTTTTCATATTAGGTTTTGAATATAATTGTTATAGAAACTTATATAGAAATAAATACGTCACAACTGAGTATATGAACAATTTAAAATAACGTTGCATTGTCGTAAAAGTGAGTGTTAAGGAACACAGAAATGGCTCTTAAATAAAATTTATATTAAAATTATAGAAAAAAATAACATTATACTTTGAAAATTATAACATAAAAAACAAGACATGTCAAAAACTAATATATATATAATATATATATATATATAAATATATATATGTAATATATATATATATATATATAATATATATATATATATATCTATATATATATATATTTATTTATTTATAATTGATTTAACTTTTTAATTGTTTAAAGTATATTTGAGTAAACTTTAAATTTACTTTTTGAGTTCATTAACTATTTTTAGTTTAAATTCAAAGTAACGATGACGATGACGAAACTACTTACATATACATAATTTGTATGAGTTACATGTACGTAACTCTTAATTATACACTTGGTAACACGTACTTACATATACATAACCCCTATATACATTTAACTTTTAGTTTTATCTTTTCTAACACGTACTTACATATATGTAACCCATGAATTTTATTTATAATATGGTTTTTAAGAGATCCATCCCTTATATATATATATATATATGTAATATATATATGTATATATATATGTATATATGTATATATATATGTATATGTATATATATATGTATATATATGTATATATATGTATGTATATATATGTGTGTTATATATATATATGTATACACACACATATATATATATATACATACATACACATATACATACATACCAATATATATAATTAACAAAAAACTAAAACTAAGGAGTGAACCGGCTAGGTTTTTCGTGTGTGTGTGGAGGGGGACGGCTATGATTCAACCATGCATCTGTTAAAAGGAGGCCAAGGCTCTAACCATCCCACCAACATCATCTTTTGTAATCTTACAAACCTCGAAAAAAATGTAAATTATAAAAAATATTTACAACAATTTCTATTATAAATTTAAAAGAGTTATTTACAACAATATTATATTTAACCACATATAAGTGTGCTCGTATAACCAAAAGATTAAACCGTCATCTCTTGAGATAAACCATAACCTATTCAAATTTAGCTTTTTAAAACTTTTTAATTAAATAATGAAAGAATTACCATTATAATTGTTTTATAAATTGAAGGCATGTTAAGTAAATTTGGTTTATTGAATAAAAATTTACAATCAGGGAAAGAGATATTGAACATACATGTCCTTTCAATAAAATTAAGTGCAACAACAAAAACAAGAGCAAGAGCAACTGCTGCAGCAGCAACAACAATAAATTTACTGAACCTTAAGTAACCGTAAACTAAAATGAATACATTACAAATTCAAAAGGGGAGAAACTATATCTATCAAGTAAGGGAAGCTAAAAAATAAAAGCCAGTTTTAAAGCCGAATAAGTCTACATACAAATCATGAGTGCCAAACCATAAGGCCAAGATGAATTTTTGTTTAATATTTCCTTGGTAATATATGCATTTTTCATGCGATCCCATTGGAACTTTTAGATTATTATTAGGCTTCTTTTAAGATGCTATAACATAAAGGTACTTCAGCATTTTATTAATAAACTCACAAATATGTTTGATGAAATCTCTTTCTTTTCTATTCGGGCAGCTCTACACCAACTACGGTTTTTGACCCTTGACCCCCTTATCAAGGTCGTAGCCCCCAAAACCAATTGTTCATTAGACTTTGTCTTCTTAAACTAGCAAGGAGTCTTGAGATTAGAAAAAGGAAAAGTTTTGATCGAATCTGTACTTTACGCCTCCTAACTTACATCAATTCTTATTCTAATTTTCATTGGGTTTTAAACAAATTCAATTACTATACACTATAGATTGAACTTAGTGACTTTATAATCACAAACATTTATCCTCTATATTAGTGTTATTCTGAATCACTTAATATAACATTCATATAACGTAAACAAACTTATCCAAAAATTAAAATATCAAGATTATTGAAATTTTATTTTAGTACATTATATTTTATATATATGAATACTAAGGTGTCTTTTAGTATTGAACCCTTGTTAATCTGAATATACGAAGATAATATACACGTAAGTTCAATATACTCACATGATCTTATCATGACACTATATTACTAGAATGTGTGATGTGTCTCTACCCCAAAATAGATACACAGAAGCCAAAACCTAAACTTCTTTAAAGCAGCTAAATTTCATACATATACAGGTAGTTATTTCACTCTTACATCTTTATATGCAAACTTTTAAATATATTTCAGAGTTAATCTTGATTTTGGTCCTTGTATTTTGTAAATAGTCTCTACTTGAATACCAACATTTATTTTATCTTCATTATTGACCTGGCATTTTAAAAAGTTATCCATTTCGGTCCAATTTATGGACGCCGTGAGTGTTTACACCAACCTGTCACATCCCGGCGGAAGCGTGAAATACTTAGGGAGTGACTTAATTGTTCAGAACTCATTGTCAAATACTAATTAACAGACAACACATAATCATACATATTTCATAACATAACATTAAGGTTAGGATTACATAAAATCATGATAGTCAAAATTTGAAATTACATAATCCTATTACATCATAAAGTTTTAACAGCTACGTCTTCAGAGACGATGGAAGTGGGCATCCACCGACACACTGAAGTCATACAGGTTCACAGTTAGATTCACACAAACTTTTCCTACAACTTCACCCCAGCCATTAAAAACATCAAAGGAGAACGTTAGGTTGTTAGTCATGATGAATTCCTGAAAAAGCATACCAAAAATAGTCAACACAAAGTTGGTGAGCTTCACAGGTTTATTAAACAGATAATATTGATGCATTATATATACAACCAAACCTTACATAGCAATCAGATCATTCATATCTGTCATATCATATTCTCATAAATCAGATAACATAGCATTATAACACTCATTCTGTTAATGCAGGAGATATCTCCTAAGTAGCGCTACCAATGTTATCTAACGGTTCCACATCCGAACTAATGGTTGTAACATAAATTTCAGTAATAATGCATCAATTCATAAATTAGTATGCTTTTTCCCCAAAACTTAATAAAAACAAAATGGGCCATGAAACTCACCTTTACTCCAAATGGTAACCTATAAACAAAAGAATTTTATAGTTTAGAAAACATAACTATTTTCTTCAAAATTTTCAGTACCTTAATAAATTTTGAAATTTTTATAACAAATAGGTTTATTAATCTGGAATATCACATTAATTTCTTGTTTCCAAGAAATTTACAGATTATTTTCTATAATTGTTATAAATTCATCATAAATTGCCAAAAATAGTTTCTGTAGTCCATAAATGTCCAAAATTTTACAGAGGGTTCATCATAGGAATTAGAACTTTTTATAAATTTATCAAAGTCTAACACATAACAGATTAGTTTATGTAATTTTTATAATAATCCCAATTCTTCACAAAAATAGCTATATAGCTCCAAAAATTATAAATTTATACATTCTGCAGGTTTAGATTTATCAATTTATTCATGATTTTCTCAGATTTTATTATGCTATTTAAGTATTTATTTTGATTTTTCTACTACAGAACATGTAAAAATTCATATCTCAATTATAACAAAGGAATAAATTCTGAAATAATTCCAGGGACCTTAGTACTCCAAAAGAATCATTTGGTGAATTTATTAGAATTCTATAGAATTTATTTATATTTATTGCTTATTTCTAAATTATGCCGATCTCTAAGAATTTGGAACAATGTTTGTTCCCATAATCTTTATATGCCTTTTATTATGTAAAACTCTTTGTAATATGTTCACATATAATGCTTTTGATTATATGTGTTGGTTAAACACATATGTCATACACATATATCTATATGTTGACATACAAGTTTAGCTTAGGAAATTGATACCTTTGGTTGTTACTAGCTTATGAAACCGAGAGATGTGCTTGTTACAAGAACTAAGTACACGATGGTGGTGGTGATGGCTACAGGTGATGGTTTGTGATGTTGGTGTTTCAAAGATAAATCCGAGGACTTTCGGTTGAGGTGGTGGTGTGTGTACCTTAAAGGGTGTCCGAGGAAGAGTGAAAGATCAAGGTGGTGGTGTGTGGTGTTCGGGAGGTGATGGTGACCGAGTGTAGAGATGATGGTAGTGGTGTGCGATCGAGGGGTGACCAAATGGGGATGGGTATACGGTTGTGGTTTGGATAGCCGAGAGTTTTGTGTGTTCCTCTAGTTCCTTCGGCCGCTCCTTCAAGTAGTGGAGCTTGTCATCATGAAGTCTACTCCCTAGAGTAATGTGGTGTACTAGGTGTGATTAATATGCATGAGAGGTGGCGGTTTGTGAAGGCTCTTGGTGTCCCGAAGGCTAGGTGGCGAATGGATAGGTGCATGAGTCACCAAACACTCATTGCAAAACTAATCTAATGGCTTTAGTTGGTTTAATCGGTGATTAGGGTGCTAATGATCCGGTCTTTGATCTTTAATTGGTATTTCGGTTTAAGGTTTAGGTGTAGAAGATTTGTTTAGGTTTGTTTTGATGTTAAGTTCTCTTGATGTTAACTTATGTTTAGGATGTTTGGTTGGGTTGTGTTTTGCTTTGTTTGATGTATCTTGATCATATATGGTTTTATATCAAAGAATTGTTGCTTTTGAATACATGCACACGTAAATTATACATGCATGCAACCATGCATACGTGCAACACTCATATTCACATAAACATATATAATATACATGTGTATATGTTTCTTAGCAAAGATGGTACATGCACACGTAAAAGGGTATGCATGCGACTATGCATACGTATACATGTATAAATATAAGTGAATAATATACTTATGTAAACAAAATGAAAGCATGCATACGTTTATGCATATATAAAAATATATATTAACCTAGGTGTGGCTCAAATTATTTGAATGAACTTAGTGTATAAAATTTCTTAATCTAGGGTTGTCACATTCTCCCCCCGTAAAGATAATTTCGTCCCGAAATTTATTTGAATAGTAATGAACTTATCTGACCATTGACTTGGAATAGATGGGGGTATCTTCTTTTGATTTCATCTTCTCTTTCCCACGTATACTCAGGTCCTCTCCTAGCATTCCACTTAACCTTTACTATAGAAATTTTGCTTTTTCTTAGCTTTTTAACTTTCTTGTCTAATATAGCTATTGGTTCTTCTGTAAAATGAAGCTCCTCGTCTATCTTTATTTCTTGAACTGGAACTTTTAATGTTTCATCTGTTAAACATTTCTTCAGATTGGACACATGGAACGTGTTGTGTATTTTACTTAATTCTTCGGGTAAATTTAGCTTATATGCAACAGGACCAACTTTGTCAATAATTTCAAATGGTCCAACATATCTTGGGTTCAACTTATTTCTCTTTTCAAATCGAAAGATTCCTTTGGTGGGTGATATTCTTAGATAAACCTTATCTCCAATTTGAAATTCTAATGGCCTTCTTCTTTTATCAGCATAGCTTTTCTGTCGATCTCGTGCTGTCTTTAATCTAGTCTTGATTTCTTTGATCTTGTCGGATGTTTCTTGAATTAAATCAGGACCTATAAGTTGCCTATCTCCTACTTCATTCCAACATAAGGGCGATCTGTATTTTCTTCCATACAAGGCTTCGAATGGGGCTGTTTTAATGCTGGAATGATAACTATTATTATAAGAAAATTCTATCAAAGGTAGATGTATATCCCAGCTGCCACCAAAGTCTAATGCACAAGCACGTAACATATCTTCTAGTGTTTGTATTGTCCTTTCACTCTGTCCATCCGTTTGTGGGTGGAAGGCCGTGCTAAGATTTATTTGGGAACCTAGAGCTTTTTGTAGGGTTTGCCAAAATCTTGATATAAATCTACTGTCTCTATCAGATATAATGGAGATTGGTATTCCATGTCTGGATACGATTTCTCGTATGTAGATTCTTGCCAATTTTTCTATTTTGTAATCTTCCCTAATTGGCAGAAAGTGTGCAGATTTAGTTAACCTATCTACTATAACCCAAATTGTGTCGTAGCCACTTGAAGTCCTTGGTAACTTGGTTACAAAGTCCATAGTAATTTGATCCCATTTCCATTCTGGAATTTCAGGTTGTTGTAGATATCCTGAAGGCTTTTGATGTTCTGCTTTGATTCTTGAACACGTATTGCATTTTTCTACAAACTCTCCAACTGATCTCTTCATGCCAGGCCACCAACTGATCTCTTGAACACGTATTGCATTTTTCTAAAATTTAAAGAAAGGATCTGGATACCTAATGATGCCATACTTAGAAAGGTTATATTGGAAGAAGCACATAAGTCAAAATACTCAGTACATCCAGGAAATAACAAAATGTATAAAGATTTGAAAAATCATTATTGGTGGCCTGGCATGAAAGAAAGACGGTGAGTGGGAGTATATAAAGGGAGAGGGCAGCCCTTACCCTCTCCCCACACCCATATTTCAGCCAAAAGAAAGAGAAGAGAGAAAGAAGAGAAAAAGGGAGAAAAAGTTGGTTCGGGTGGTTTGAGTGAGCCAAAATCATCGAGAAGCGAGTCAAACTGAAGCCCTACTTCTTGGTGCCGTTTGTGTGAGTTCTAGGACCCCTCTTTTACAAGTTTTCAACTGATTTTGTGTGAATGTATGTTTGACCAGTTGTGTATGTGTGTGCATGCGAATGATGCGTTTAAAGTTTGTTTGTGAGCTTGTGTGTGCTTGAATGGTGTTATGGTATGCATTCCTAAGGTCTAGGATGGTCAATTTGGGCTTAGAATGGGTTTAGAGGAGTTTGGAGGTTGAAAAGGGCAGTTCACGTTCGGCTGGAACTGCATTCTGCATCAGCTAGGGCTAGGTGACCGACTGGAGACCGAATGGAGGCTATTTTTGTAAGACGAATGTAACTATATGTTTTATGTGCGATGAAAACCCAACTGTAAGCGTCCCGGGAACGGGCCTTACAAGTTGGTATCAGAGCCAAAGTTTAAGTGAAATGGGTAAAATTTTAAAGTAAACCTTAACTAAAACTGAGAATGGGACGGAAAGGGAATGGGATGCCAATCCGAGTAGCTGCGTGCCATCAGGTATTTTCGTAATGTTAACCGGTATTATGTGCGCATGTTATGTGTTATGTGTTGTTTGTGGATTTAAATATTGATGTAGTCAGGACAGTTAATGCTCGGGGTGTGAAGAGTAAAGTAAATGGCTAATCACAACTAGCCACTGTAATTAGAGACTTACTATACATGACATAAACTGAGCTGTTCCCTCGAATGACCGTGTTGGTGTTTGAATCTTTCAGTGTGCGTGTGAATGGCCGGTGGTAGATCTTCGAAAGCTTCAAGGGGTGGAGGTCACGGTGCTGAACCGCGACCCAAGAGAGGGAGACCTAGAGTTGAGAAGGTGGTTCATGAGGAACCCGAGACCCCTCATCCGGAGGGTGGGGATGAGAGTGCAAACCTAAGGGCCTCGGTGAAAGAGGTGGTGGTTGAAGAAGTTCATCAGGTCATGCAGACGATCTTGCTGTCTGTAGTGACCGAAGTTATTAAGGCTGTACAAGAAGGGGAAAGAAAGGAGAGAAACAGGTCCTCGGGAGGACGGGAGCAACCGGAGCCGGAAACGGTTCTAACTGATGAGGAGGAGGAAGAAGAAGAGCCTGTGCAGGATGCGGCACGAGGCTGTAACTACGGGACATTTATGAGATGCAAGCCCTATACTTTTGATGGTAACGACACTATTGCAGCTACTCACCGGTGGGTGAGGGAAATGGAGGCTGTTCTTGATATCAGTGAGTGCCGGGAGGACCAAAAGGTGAAGTTCGCTACCCATTCTTTTGTGGACTCGGCTTTGTGCTGGTGGGACAACATAGTCCAAGCCGAGGGTAACCGGGCGATAGGAAGGATGAGGTGGGAGGAGTTAAAGAAAATGGTGATTGAGGAGTTCTGCCCTTATAGGGGGATGGATAAGATAGAGAGAGAGTTTCTATAGCTGGAGACGGGAACCATGACGCACCAACATTACACCACCAAATTCAATGAAATGGCACGGCTCATGCCGGATCAGGTGACGCCTCTGTCTCGGAAGATTAAGAGGTACATTCAGGGCTTACCGGTGGATGTTTGCAGGCATATGATCGCCGCCCGACCAATCACGTTTAGGTCGGCGTTCGATTTGGCAGGGAGGCTATATGATGAGCGGGAGGTGGTGGTGACTGAAGCAAACAAGAAGGGCGGTGGTGATCGGAACTGGAACGGGAAAATGTTTGGTCGGGGTGATGCCTCGACGGGTAACAAAAAGGCACAGGTGGATGACCGTCGTGGGGCCACCTCGAGTGCAGGGTCAAAGAGGTGTGGCAAGTGTGGAAAGGAACATGCGGGAAAATGTAGGATGGGATTGAATGTGTGCTTCAAATGTGGGAAGACGGGACACATTTCAAAGGATTGCCTTGCAGGCACATGTTTTAACCGTGGGGAAAGTGGTCATATGAGTAAAGATTGTAAGAAGCTGAGGGCTAAGGGTTCCGGAGCGAAGAGGACAGGAGGTGAAGGACTGAGGGTGAGCGCCAGGGCATTCACCATGAAACAGGAGGAAGCTAGGACGGACCCTGATGTCGTGTCTGGTACGTTTCTAGTGAACCAAACTTTAGATTCTGTGTTATTTGATTCGGGTGCCGGTAAAAGTTTTATTTCTTTTGCTTTCTGTGCTAAGCTGCCTGTTAGTAGTAGGCGTGTTGATGCGCCCTTTGATGTAGAAACTGTCATAGTTAAGTCTACCAGGATTTCTGAGATGATAGAGAACTGCGATGTGGAACTTGAGGGTCATAAGTTTCCTGTTAGACCGTTTGTGATGACCTTAGGTGGTTTCGATTTGGTTCTTGGGATGGATTGGTTGGCAGACTTTGAGGCGAACATTGTGTGTCGCAAGAAGATGATTCGGTTGACAGCACCTGACGGGAGTTTGGTAACAGTTTATGGGGATCGAGTCACGATGATTCCGAAGGTGATTTCGATAGCGGTGGCTGGAAAGTGTATGAGGCGTGGATGTAGCACCTACTTGGCCTACGTAAAGGATGTGGATACACCGACACCACAACTATCCGATGTACCGGTTGTGTGTGACTTCCCAGACGTATTCCTAGAAGACTTATCATGAGTGCCACCTGACCGAGAGATCGAGTTTCAGATTAATCTGATACCGGGTGCCTAACCTGTTGCCAAGGCACCGTATTGGTTAGCTCCGATGGAGATGAAGGAGTTGATGGAGCAGTTGCTAGAGCTGCTAGATAAGGGTTCATTAGACCAAGTATCTCTCCTTGGGGTGCTCCGGTCTTATTTGTGAAGAAGAAGGACGGTAGCATGAGAATGTGTATTGACTACCGTGAGTTGAATAAGTTGACAGTGAAGAACCGATATCCCTTACCGAGGATAGATGATTGTTCGACCAGTTTCAAGGTGCCAGTTGGTTTTCAAGGATCGACCTTCGATATGGTTACCATCAGTTGAGGGTGAAAGAGTAGGATATCCCTAAAACAGCTTTTCGCACACGCTACGGTCACTATGAGTTCCTCGTTATGTCATTTGGGTTGACCAATGCGCCAGCTTCTTTTATGGATCTGATGAACCGTGTGTGTCGACCGATGTTGGATAAATCAATGATCGTGTTTATTGATGATATCCTAATTTATTCGAAGAGTGAGATTGAGCATGCCGGTCACATTCGGGAGGTTTTGGAGACGTTGAGGAGGGAGAAGTTGTATGCTAAATTCTCCAAGTGCGCGTTCTGGTTGCATGAGGTTCAATTCTTGGGTCATGTGGTGAATCCTGACGGGATCATGGTGGACCCGACAAAGGTGGAGGCGGTTATGCAATGGAAGTCACCGAAGACGCCCTCCGAGATTCGTAGTTTCTTGGGTTTGGCGGGCTACTATAGAAGATTTATCCAAGACTTTTTTAAGATTGCTTCTCCAATAACCAAGTTGACCCGAAAGGATGTGAAGTTCGTATGGGGCCAAGCTCAAGAGAAGGCGTTCGAAGAATTGAATGCGAGGTTGACTCAAGCTCCTGTTTTGTCATTAGCCGATGGAAGTGAAGATCTGGTGGTTTATTCTGATGCTTTCTACTCAGGGTGGGGTGTGTGTTAATGTAGAAAAGGAAGGTTATAGCCTATGCATCCCGACAGTTTAAGGTTTATGAGGTCAATTATTCTACTCATGACTTGGAGCTAGCAGCCGTGGTCTTTGCACTAAAGATTTGGAGGCATTACCTATACGGGACGAAGTGCACCATCTTCACTGACCACAAGAGCTTGAAGTACTTCTTTGAGCAGAAGTATATGAACATGAGGCAAAGATGATGGTTGGAGCTTATAAAGGACTATGATTGCAAGATCCATTACCATCTGGGCAAAGCCAAAGCCAACGTGGTGGCTGATACCCTTAGTCGAAAAGAGAGGCCCGAGCCGATTCGGGTGAAAGCATATCAACTGATCATGACCTCTGATGTAATGAAGCGAGTCAAAGAGTTTCAAGACAAGGCAATGAAAGAAGATCATCTTAACTCTAAAAGGATGAGAGGTCTAGTTGGGAAATTGGGTGAAAACACACTCGGTGTTAGAACTCAATTTGGTTGTGTGTGGATTCCTCGTTTTGGGGATCTATAGGTGAAGATAATGGATGAAGCTTGTCACACCCTCAAAATCCACTTGCGGAATTTTACCGCGAGGTGTGTGAACAAACCAGGATCACTGTCAATAGTTGCTCAGAACGACTCTATATGCCAAAATTTAAATAAAATCAACCAAAGTACAAATTTTAAACAGTGCGGAAGCGTTTTGAAAAAAAACCCAAAGAAATAAAAGTATAACCATGGCAAAACATGTGCCAACCCAAAAGAGTAATCAATAATCATTAAAATGATAAAATTGTTTTGAAGACCGAGTCTTAGAATGCAGTGAACCATGCAGTGCTCCTATGGCAAGCAAGCTAATGACCTGAGAATAGCATACTAAAATGTCAACACAATGGTTGGTGAGTTCAAGAGATATTCAAACATAAACAGTTTAATAATAGAGATATACAAGTAGCGCATTGTAACAGATAGCTAGTCCATTAACAATAATATTATTTCATAGTGATTTCGCAATTGAAGCTGACTGTGTTACGTTGTTGCCTCCTGCCACGACTTAACAGGGCGTGACAATGTTCATTAGGACAACTTGCACCCGGTTGACCTCGAGTCACACAGGTGGGGCTCGTCAAACCCAGTAGTACTACCCAAATTTCCCCGCTATTCAATATTAACAATTCGAAAGTGTGAGGACTTTTCCATGATATCAACACAATATAATATTGTACACAACTTGAATATATAAAGCGTTCTGGATTTACCAGTATGCTATCTCCCCCAAAAGAGATTAAATAAAAGTGGGGCATGAACTCACCTGATATGCGTATAGATACTTAGAGTTTGACTTGTCAAACAGAATAGACAAACAACCTTCAGAGGTTACCTAGATCATATAAGTACATGAGTACGTGTAATCAAAGAACATGTGAAATCCTAAGTACACTACAACCAAGGACTCAAGATTTCAAACGAAACAGACATGTTTGACCTAGTTGACCCGTTTGACCCGTTGGTGACTTTATGTGTTGTAAACCATTCAAGTAATCATACACATATATCATACATAGTTAACATTCAAACAGATCATATGTATGCTATATCATCCAGGTGTAACACTTAGATCATCATACAACCAAGTATCATACAAGTCATGCGAATCTAGAACATTAACATAACTACTAGTTATGACACAACTAACATGACACACAAAGATCAAACCACTCACCACATGCCATGTGAAGCCACTCACGACTTCACATCCTAAACCCTGCCAATCCTACTAAGTAGGGGCCTCAGATTCGCACGCGTGTATGATGATCATAATCACATTCATTAGCCATGTACATTGCATTCAACAACATCACAACAATCAATTTTCAGTCCCAAACATGATGTCCTAACTACTAATCAACATCAACATCATACATGATCATAAATGTCCAAATATCATTCATGATTACCCTGGCATCACATACAACCAAATTACCATGTTCTACCACATTAGAATTTATCCATGATCATACTAACATGCTCCTAACATCCCAAATATGTTCAAACTACAATTTTTCAGACTTAATACAAATAAGGTTTCACTTTTGGGAAAGTACATCCCAACATCTATTAAACATCCTATGCATTCATGAATTCATCAATAATATACCAATTCAAGTTCATAACAATATCTAGACATGATCAACAATACCTAATCACCATAATCTAACAATCTTCATGAACAAAAGTTTCTACTTTTGGCAAGCTATGAACAACAACATCCATTCAAAGATTTCTAGCATTCATAACAACAATCTAGCATCTAATCATCATCATGAACACATCCATAACATCAATCCATCACTAGATCATCATTACATGCAAAATAAAGTTACTATTATTAGTAACCTATGAACACCAACTTCAATTCACCAATTTCTTGCAAAATCAATGTATCCTAACATTCATACAACCTACTAATCATCATACATTCATCAAACAATCATCCATCATGCATAATCTCTTCAATTTTCGAATTAGGGTTTGCTTATAATCAAAGTTCATGATCAATCCACTAAAAACATACAATTCATGCATAATCGACGTTAACTAACATGTATTCAATCTAACTAACATACTAATATCATCAAACAACATCAAATTCGACCCCATGAAGACCAATTTCGCAACTAGGGTTCAGCACTCAACAAAAACCCACAAAAACATGAAAAATCTAACCTTTAAACGTGTTATAGCTTGTAATTGATGATTCCAACAAGTTATATGCCTTGAAATCGATCCAATTTCGTGTTCCCTTGATTGTTCTTGGCTGATTTCGCAAAGGGAGAGGGGTTTAGAGGTATGTTGCGGCCGAATGGGGTTTGGGGATTAGGGTTAATGTGTTTTGTTTAATTTTAATTTACATATTTACCCTTTTAACCCTTGTAATTTGTATTTTATATAACTAGGCTTTAAACTCTTTGTAAAGTGTTTTTAACTTAATAACATAAAGATATAAACTAATGAAAATCATTATATATCTTATCTTTATAAAACACAAGACATACGAATAAATAGGCACGTTTCCGCATTACGCGATAAATTTTCTAATTAACATTTTAAAAACATGCAAACACATAAATATAACACAATAATCACATAATCAATTAGATTCTCATTAATTTAACATTATTCATTATTATTAGGTCACCAACGTTAAATGACAACTAGTGTGTGTTCACGACACGTGTATGCAAGACTTAACGGAACTAACGGAGTTTGGTAACGGAAATTTACCGGATGTCACATTATCCCCATGTTGAAAGAATTTTTGTCCTGAAAATTGCGTTACATGGTGAGAGTGTTCCATCACTGGTCCACTGCATTGGCACACAGAAATCAAAATCGAGTGAGTTTTGGATGAGTTGTCACATCATCCCCATGTTGAAAGAAATTTCGTCCCGAAATTTAAATCAATACCTTCGTCTGCTGGCATCGTCCCTTCGAATAGTTGAGGGTACTTAAGCTTCATTTGATCTTCCCGTTCCCATGTGAATTCCGGTCCACATCGCGAATTCCAACGGATTTTGACAATAGGTACCTTGCTTTGCTTAAGTGTTTTTACCTCACGGTCCATTACCTCAACTGGTTCTTCAATAAAACGCAATTGTTCATCCACTTGAATTTCTTCTAGTGGTACGACCATTGTTTCATCAGTTATGCAATTCTTCAGGTTTGACACATGAAATACATCATGGATTCCACTTAGCGAATCAGGTAGGGCTAGTCGATAGGCTACTGGACCTATTCTTTCCAGTATTTCAAATGGTCCAACATACCTCGGATTTAGTTTCCCTTGTTTGCCAAACCGAACTACGCCTTTCAATGGTGAGACTTTCAACAAAACCTTGTCACCGACCTGAAACTCTAAAGGTTTCCGTCTCTTGTCAGCATAACTCTTTTGTCTGTCTCGCGCTGCAGCCATACGGTTCCGTATCTGTACAATTTTCTCAGTTGTCTCATGAATTAACTCGGGGCCTGTTAGCTGACTATCACCAATTTCTGCCCAGCAAACTGGTGATCGACATTTTCTCCCATACAGCGCCTCGAAAGGTGCTGCCTGTATACTAGTATGATAACTGTTGTTATAAGAAAACTCCACCAATGGCAGGTGAATTTCCCAGTTATTCCCGAAGTCAATCACACAAGCCCGTAGCATATCTTCCAACGTCTGTATGGTACGCTCACTCTGGCCATCCGTCTGTGGATGATATGCAGTACTCATATCCAACCGTGTACCCAAAGATTTCTGCAATGATTGCCAGAAATGTGACGTGAAACGAGCGTCACGATCGGAAATAATTGAGATCGGTACACCATGTCTCGAAACGATCTCTTTGAGGTACAGTCAAGTTAATTTCTCCATCTTATAAGTTTCCTTAATTGCAAGGAAGTGAGCAGACTTTGTCAATCGATCCACAATAACCCATATCGTGTCACAACCAGTACTAGTCCGGGGTAGCTTAGTAATAAAATCCATGGAGATCTGTTCCCATTTCCACATTAGAATCTCGGGTTGTTGTAACAGTCCGGATGGGTTTTGATATTCCACTTTTACTTTCGAGCAGGTCAAACACTTGCTCACATACATAGCTACATCCGCTTTCATGTTAGGCCACCAATAGTGCGCCTTTAGGTCATGATACATCTTGTCGGATCCAGGATGTATAGAATACTTAGATTTGTGTGCCTCGCTCATAACTAAATCTCTCAGATTTTCATAAACATGCACCCAAAGTCTATCCATTAAATACCGAATTCCATCCTCTTTCACCACTAGTTGTTTATCCATTCCCCTTAATGACTCAGAATCAACATTTTCTGCTTTTAAAGCTTCTATCTGCACCTCCTTAACTTGTTCACATAAACATATATCTTATCTTTATAAAAACACAAGACATATGAATAAATAGGCGTGTTTCCGCGTTACGCGATTAATTTTCTAATTAACATTTTAAAAACATGCAAACACATAAACATAACACAATAATCACATACTCAATTAGATTCTCATTAATTTAACATTATTCATTATTATTAGGTCACCAACGTTAAATGACAACTAGTGTGTGTTCACGACATGTGTATGCAAGACTTAACGGAACTAACGGAGTTTGGTAACGGATATTTACCGGATGTCACAGTAAGGGCTGCCCTCTCCCTTATATACTCTCACTCACCCGACTTTCTTTCGTTGGCGAGTTTGGTCCCTCGACTTTGGACTTTATTTCTTTTTCTCCCTTCGTCGGCTTTAAAATAATAAATAAGTGGGTGTTACAAGTCCACCCCCCTTAAATAGGTTTCGTTCCTGAAAGCTGTTATTCTTCGGATAAACGTGGATAGTGCTGTCTCATTTCTTCCTCAGTCTCCCACGTTGACTCGGATTCCTTCCTGTGCTTCCACTGTACACGCACAAGAGGAACCACTTTATTTCTCAGTCTTTTCTCTTTTCTATCGATGATCGCCACTGGTTGCTCCACGTAATTGAGCCTTTCGTCTACTTTGATATCCTCTAGTGGGACAATCATGTCTTCATCAGCTAAGCACTTCCTTAGATGAGATACATGGAATGTCGGGTGAATCCCACTTAACTCATCCGGTAACTCCAGTCTATAGGCCACCTTTCCTACTCGAGCGATGATTCGGAAAGGGCCTATATACCTTGGGCTCAACTTACCTCTCTTCCTGAATCGGATGATACCCTTCCAAGGTGAGATCTTCAACATAACCCGGTCACCCACCTGAAACTCAATCGGCTTGCGTCTTTTATCAGCATACGACTTCTGTCTATCTTTGGCTGCCTTCATAAAGGCTTTAATCTTCTCAAGCTTCTCAGTCGTAGCCTCGATTACCTCGACGCCAATTTCTTCTGACCAATATCACCCTAACAAACGGGTGTTCTGCATCTCCTACCATATAACATCTCATATGGTAGCATACCAATGCTGGCATGATAGCTGTTGTTGTAGGAGAATTCAGCTAACGGTAGGTGGTCATCCCAACTTCCACCAAAATCAATCACACATGCCCGAAGCATGTCTTCCAGTGTCTGAATGGTCCTTTCTGACTGACCATCAGTCTGGGGATGATAAGCCGTGCTAATATGTAACCTCGTCCCCATAGCGTCGTGGAATTTCTTCCAAAATTTAGATGTAAACCGAGTGTCGCGATCCGACACAATAGATACCGGCACACCATGACGAGTTACAATTTCCTTGATGAACAGACCAGCCAACCTCTCAGATGAATACGTCTGGCGGATCGGTAGAAAGTGAGCACTCTTCGTCAGACGATCAACTATCACCCATATGGCATCATACCCCTTCGGAGTACGCGGCAGCTTCGTAATGAAGTCCATGGTGATGTGCTCCCACTTCCATTCCGGTATATCCAAAGGTTGGATCTTGCCATACGGCTTTTGATGCTCTACCTTCACCTGTAAGCAAGTAAGGCACTTACTCACATACTCCACCACGTCGCGCTTCATACCCGGCCACCAATAATCTTTCTTCATATCATGGTACATTTTCGTGGCACCAGGATGAATGGAGTATCGAGTCTTGTGAGCTTCATCCATTATCTTCACCCGTAGATCCCCAAAATAAGGAATCCACATACGACTTAATCGGGTTCTAACACCGAGTGTGTTTTCACCAAATTCCCCAACCAGACCTCTCATTCTTTCAGAGTTAAGATGATCTTCTTTCAGTGACTCATCTTGAAACTCTTTGACTTGCTTCATTATATTAGAGGCCATGATTAGTTGACATGCCTTCACCCGAATCGGCTCGGGCCTCACTTTACGGCTAAGGGCATCAGCCACCATATTGGCCTTGCCCGGATGGTAGTGGATCTCACAATCATAATCCTTTATAAGTTCCAACCACCATCTCTGCCTCATGTTCAGATCCTTCTGCTCGAAGAAGTACTTCAAGCTCTTGTGGTCAGTGAAGATGGTGCACTTCGTACCGTAAAGATAGTGCCTCCAAATCTTTAGTGCAAAGACCATGGCTGCTAGCTCCAAGTCATAAGTAGGGTAGTTGACCTCATGAACCTTTAACTGTCTAGACGCATAGGCTATAACCTTTCCTCTCTGCATTAACACGCATCCCAACCCCGAGTAGGAAGCATCAGAATAGACCACTAGATCTTCACTTCCACGGGTAATGACAGAACAGGAGCTTGAGTCAATCTCGTCTTCAATTCCTCAAATGCCTTCTCTTGAGCTTGACCCCATACGAACTTCACATCCTTTCGGGTCAACCTAGTTAGTGGAGAAGCAATCTTAGAGAAGTCTTGGATAAACCTTCTATAGTAGCCCGCCAAGCCCAAGAAACTACGAATCTCGGATGGCGTCTTTGGTGAATTCCATTGCATAACCGCCTCCACTTTCGCCGGGTCCACCATAATCCCATCGGGATTCACCACATGACCCAAGAACTGAACTTCACGCAACCAGAACGCACACTTGGAGAATTTAACATACAACTTCTCCCTCCTCAGCGTCTCCAGAACCTCCCGAATGTGACTGGCATGCTCAATCTCGCTCCTTGAATAAATCAGGATATTTTCAATAAACACAATCACTGATTTATCCAGCATCGGCCGACACACATGGTTCATCAAATCCATAAAAGCAGCTGGCGCATTGGTCAAACCAAAAGACATGACAAGAAACTCGTAATGACCATAGCGTGTGCGGAAAGCTGTTTTAGGGATATCTCATTCTTTCACCTTCAACTGATGATAGCCAGATCGAAGATCTATCCTTGAAAACCAACTGGCACCCTGAAGCGGATCGAACAAATCATCTATTCTCGGTAAGGGGTAGCGGTTCTTCACCGTCAATTTATTCAGTTCGCGGTAGTCGATACACATCCTCATACTACCGTCTTTCTTCTTCACAAACAGGACCGGAGCACCCCAAGAAGAGATACTCGGTCCAAAAAACCCCTTGTCAAGCAGTTCTTGCAACTGCTCCATCAACTCTTTCATCTCTGTCGGAGTCAATCGATACGGTGCCTTGGCAACAGGTTGGGCACCTGGTATCAAGTCAATCTGGAACTCAATCTCACGGTCAGGTGGCACTCCTGATAAGTCTTCTGGGAATACGTCTGGAAAGTCACACACAACGGGTACATCGGATAGTTGTGGTGTTGGCGTATCCACATCCTTTACGTAGGCCAAGTAGGCACTACAACCACGCCTCATATACTTTCCCGCCACCGCCATCGAAATCACCTTTGGAATCGTCGTGACTCGATCCCCCTAAACCGTTACCAAACTCCCGTTAGGCGCTGTCAACCGAATCATCTTCTTACGACACACCATTTTTGCCTCGGAGTCCGCCAACCATCCATCCCAAGAACCAAATCAACACCACCTAAGGTCATCACGAGGGTCTAACAGGAAACTTATGACCTTCTAATTCCCCTCACAGTTCTCTATCATCTCAGAAATCCTGGTAGACTTACCTATGATAGTTTCCACATCAAAGGGCACATCAACACGTCTGCTACTAACAGGCAGCTTAGCTCAGAAAGTAGCAGAAATAAAACTTTTACTGGCACCTGTCACACCCGGACCGACGGCGGAATAATCGGAGCGGACGAGGGAATGATTGATTGTTCCTGACACATGGTCGTCTATTAGTGGTGATAGTATTAAAATCATATTACAAAACAGCACAGATTAACATATGCAAATACAAAGTTTCAGTCACAAAAGATATCCATTTTTAGCTAAGTCCAAAGTCCTAATTGTAAGCTTGCAGATAGTCCAACTAAGCAGCATGTCCTGAAATCATATGAGAAAATAGGGTCAGCTAACGAGTTAGCTGGTGAGTAATCACAGTTTGATTTACATAGAGATCGATTGTTTGATTGAGAAAAAAAATCCAATTCACAAGGTAATGTTAAGACTTATAAGGCAATAGCATAGCATGTAGATAAGCCGACACAACATAAACCCCTTGACTTGACATTTTGCATATAATAGACTGCACACACACACCATAGGTTGACTATTTGCCTCCGGCACAATCACCACTCGACTATTCATGTGGGGTGGGTTATCCAAAACCAGTAGATCTACCATTGATACCAAGATCGATTGATTGTATTAGGGTTCAAACTGTTGTCCCGTTTATCATAGTTTGCACACATAATTGAAGTAATAACATAACCTGTTTTGAATCGAATTTAAAATGAATAACGATAGAATAACAACATGATTGAATATTGTGTCACATGATTCCCCAAATATGAAATAATAGAAAAGGGGCTATGAATACTCACTTGGATTGATGAATCGAGATTGATTTAGATAGATTAGGCACCTATGAAAATCCTCACGGTAAACCTAAGGGAAGGGTGTCTCGAGAGTTAAGATCATAACAATTTGTGAATTAGAAATAGGTTTAGAGGTTAGAGTGGAATTTGGGGTTTTGTTAAATAAATTTTTTATAAAAACTTTATTTGATTTTTATGACTTTTAACTATTTTCTGAAATTTCTTAAAACATTTAACACTTGAATAAATTAAAGAAAGGAAGGAAAAATATTGTGGAGGTGCCCGGTTTTGAACCCGACCTCTAGGATGCATGGGCGTGGGTTTACCATCAGGCTATGTGCCTGTTAGTGGTAATTATCTGATTTAAATGATCCTTAAACATATTTATAAAAACCCCAAATCAACTCAAGAACCCTAGAATGAAGATCACTGAAATCGAGCATCCATTCGATTATGATAATGAGATCTATGTTGGGGCTTTTGTTCCCCACACAGAAACGAACTTATGAGTGTGTTTAATTACCAGATTGGTTTTGGTTGGAGGGTGCTTGAGTTCAATCTTGAGCCGCGACAGGGAGGTGATCGGTTTCGAAGTATTTGTGTGTGTGAGGTGAAATTGATTGTGCAGGGAGCTTAGGCGAGTGCGAAGGAGCGTTTGCCCTCTATTTATAGGTTCAATTGATTTAGGATGAGGTCCAACGACTACCTCGATTTCTAAGTTTCGGGGGGGGGGGGGGGGGTCCGGGTTTGATTAATTAGGCTTGGAAGGGAATGGGGACCCGGTGATGGTCGATAGGCTTAGGGGAACGTGGTACGGTCATCAATTGACGTTATAGGTACTCAATTCGAATGAATTTTTGCAGGTTAAGGTTCGGTTGGTAGGGGGGGGGGGCGGCGGTGCGCAAGGGGTCAGATTTCAAATCAAATGGTGCACTCGAGTTCGAGGGGTAAGGGCGACGGTTGCAGGGGTCAAATTGGGTTTAATTTTGCTGATTTTGGTGGTCTTGGGGCTCGCCGGAGCTGTCGCCGGCGGCGACCGGGGATGGGGACGAGGGCGGCAGAGGGGTTGGGTGTTTAAATCATATTTACACAAATGGTCCTTGGTGTTGGATTGGTTTTAGTATTGGCTAAACTAGTTTTTTTTTTTTTTTTTTTTTTTTAAGGTTTAAACTTTGGCCCCAATTTTGATAAAAGTTGGTTTTAGTGACTAAATCTTATAACCCTTTACATTTATATAAAAAACTGAATTTGTACATGTTATGTTATGACTTTATTATTGTTATTAATATTATTATTATTATTATTATTGTTATTATTAATATATATACTCTACATTTAATTAAGTTTGTGAAACTTATTAAATAATTCGAGAAATTTAATAAACGCCAAACGGTTTCATATAATTCATTAAACTAGCAATAAAAGCGAAAACATGATGGTTTCATTGATAACCACCCAAACGGGTTCGGTTTACAAACGGGTCAAATGTCACAGTCTCCCCTGCTTTAGGAAATTTCGTCCCGAAATTAATTCACGAGGAGGCTGATGCGAAAAGTTGAGGGTACTTCGATTTCATTTGGTCCTCACGTTCCCAGGTGAACTCTGGGCCACGTTTAGATTCCCAGCGGACCTTGACAATGGGTATCCGGCTACGCTTGAGTGTTTTGACCTCTCGATCCATGATTTCCACAGGCTTCTCGATAAAGTGCATGGATTCATCTATGCGAATCTCATCGAGTGGAATGTGGAGGTTTTCATCGACAAGACATTTCTTGAGGTTGGACACGTGAAACGTAGGGTGAACATTGCTAAGTTCTTGGGTAATTCCAGCTTGTAAGCAACCTGCCCAATACGCTCGAGAATTTTGAAAGGACCCACATAACGAGGCGCTAGTTTCCCCTTCTTTCCAAAACGGATCACTCCCTTCCAGGGTGACACCTTAAGAAGTACGAGTTCGCCGACTTTGTATTCCATGGGCTTACGTCTGTTATCAGCATAATGCTTTTGACGATTTCTAGCAGCGATCAAATTATCACGGATCTTATGAATTTTGTCAGTTGTTTCTTGTATCAATTCCGGTCCAGTAATTTGTGATTCACCAACTTCCGACCAACAGATGGGAGATCGACACTTTCGGCCATACAAGGCCTCAAATGGTGCCATCTGGATGCTGGTGTGATAACTGTTATTGTAAGAGTATTCGATCAACGGAAGATGAGAATCCCACGATCCACTAAAATCGATGACACAAGCCCGGAGCATATCCTCGAGGGTCTGTATCGTTCTTTCAGTCTGACCGTCGGTTTGCGGGTGATAGGCTGTGCTAAGATTCAGTTGAGTTCCGAGAGCTGATTGGAGACTTTTCCAGAAGCGAGAGATGAAGCGACCATCGCGATCAGAGATGATATCTAAAGGTACACCATGCCGACTGACTATTTCATTGATGTATATACGAGCCAATTTCTCGACTCGGTACTCCTCACGAATTGGTATGAAATGAGCTGACTTAGTCAATCGATCAACGATAACCCAGATACTATCGTGACCACTAGCGGTACGAGGCAGCCTGGTGATGAAATCCATGGATATGCTTTCCCATTTCCATAATGGAACCTCGGGTTGTACGAGTAATCCAGAGGGACGTTGATGTTCGGCTTTGACTTTGGAACATGTGAGGCATTTAGATACATACAAGGCTATATCTTTCTTCATGCCAGGCCACCAATATTGGTTTCGAAGATTCATGAACATCTTATCTGCTCCCGGATGAATAGAATAACGAGCCTTATGAGCCTCATCCATGATGGTTGCTCGAAGGTTATTGCGATTCGGAACCCAAAGTCGATCTAGAAAATACAGTAGTCCGTTCGACCTGGTTTCCAATTGGAGTTCAGCACCGCATGACATTTCCTCATACATGTTGCCCTCGGTGACTGATTCGTGTTGAGCTTCGAGTATACGGGTCAGGAGGTCGGTTTGAATGGTGACACTTTGAAGCATAACTTGGCCCTTACGAGTTAATGCATCGGCTACGACATTAGCTTTACCGGGGTGGTAACGAATCTCACAGTCATAGTCGTTAAGTAGTTTGACCCAACGTCGTTGCCTCATGTTAAGCTCCTTTTGGTTGAAGATGTACTGGAGACTCTTATGGTCGGTGAATACAACACATTTAGTGCCATAGAGATAGTGTCTCCAGATTTTGAGTGCGAATACAACAGCACCCAATTCAAGATCGTGCGTCGTGTAATTTTTCTCATGAATCTTCAATTGTCTTGAGGCATAAGCTATAACTTTGCCTCGTTGCATGAGAACGCAACCTAGACCTTGTTTTGAAGCGTCACAATAGACAACAAAGTCGTTGTTGCCATCAGGAAGTGTTAGGATCGGTGCCTCACACAGCCTTTGCTTGAGGGTTTGAAATGCTTTCTTGATTGGGCCCCCAAGAAAAAGGCTTATCCTTGTGGGTCAAGGAAGTGAGTGGCCCAGCAATCTTCGAGAAGTTAGGAATAAAACGTCGGTAATATCCGGCTAAACCAAGGAATGAACGAATCTCTGTAGGAGTCTTAGGTTCTCTCCAATTCTTTACTGCCTTGATCTTTGCGGGATCGACGTGAATCCCCTTGCTGTTTACTATGTGACCAAGAAATTGAACCTCATTAAGCCAGAATTCACACTTTGAGAATTTGGCGTAGAGTTTCTCTTTCCTCAGAAGTTCGAGTATTAGACGAAGGTGGTTCTCGTGATCGGATTTGGATTTGGAGTATATCAAGATGTCGTCGATGAATACAATCACGAATTTGTCTAGATATGGCCTACACACACGATTCATCAAATCCATGAATACTGCCGGTGCATTGGTTAACCCGAAAGGCATAACTGTAAACTCGTAGTGGCCATCTTGTACGAAAAGCTGTTTTTGGAATGTCATCGTCGTGCACACGGAGTTGGTGGTAACCAGAGCGAAGATCGATCTTTGAGAAGTACAAGGCACCCTGAAGTTGATCAAATAGATCGTCGATTCTGGGTAATGGGTAACGGTTCTTGATCGTGAGTTTGTTGAGTTCCCGATAATCGATACACATGCGAAAAGAACCATCCTTTTTCTTCACAATAAGACTGGAGCTCCCCATGGTGATGAGCTCGGGCGAATGAATCCTTTGTCTGACAGTTCTTGCAATTGGCTAGCAAGTTCTTGCATTTCGGAAGGTGCAAGACGATAAGGTGATTTCGCCACAGGGGTAGCCCCAGGTACAAGGTCAATCCGGAATTCGACTTGACGAACAGGGGGTAATCCAGTTAAGTCGTCGGGAAAGACTTCAGGAAATTCCCGAATGATTGGGATATCTGCAATTCCCGTTGATTTTACGTCCGTCTTCACAATGTGTGCTAGGAATGCCACATAGTGTTTACGGAGGTACTTCTGAGCTTTCGTGCATGACATGAGCCTAAGCCCTTTGGAAGGCTTCTCCCCGAAGATTAGTAGTATGCTTCCGGTCGGAAGAGGAATACGAATGATCTTCTCGTAACAAACCACTTCGGCATGATTCTTTGATAACCAGTCCATGCCTACTATGACATCGAAACTATCCAGTTGCATGGGTATAAGATCGATAGGGAAATCGTGCTCGCTTAGATTCAAGGTACATTCGGGAATGACAGAATTAATGGTAACGGGTTTTCCGTCAGCTATCTCTACCGTAAAGGGGTTGTCTAGCTTGGTTCGGGCACTAGCAAGTAAGGGCTCAAAGTCTAAGGATACAAAGCTTTTATCGGCACCGGTGTCAAACAGAATCGAGGCGTATTGATTATTAATTTGGAACATACCGTTCACCACGTCGTTGCTAACTTGAGCTTGTTGAGCATTGATGTTGAATGCTCGACCTTGAGCTACAGGGACGGCCTTGAGGAGCTTCGGACATTGGTTGCGGAAGTGGTTAGGATCCCCGCATTGGTAGCATGCTCTTGCTTGCGTGATTGCCGGGGTATGCTGAACAGTCGGTGTTGTAACTGGAACCCTTGCAGTATTCTTGCACAGATTGAATGTGTGACCAAAACGGCCACAGTTTGTGCATTGACGACACTGAACGTTAGTGGGATGGTGATACTTGCAGTTGTTACACTGCGGGAAGGATCCAGCGTATGGCTTCTTCATCAACGATTGGTTGTTTACTACTGGTTGACGAGTCGGAGGGACTTGATTAATTGGCACAGCGGGGGTAATTACAGTAAAGTTTTGAGATTTAGCCTTCCTCTTGTTGTTCTTGGAAGACTCGGGTTGGTCGGTTTTGTCGGTTTCGGTAGGAAGTTTATCGGCCTTCTTCCTTGACCCTTTCCTGGTTAAAGAACCAGCTTTCACATGATTATCGGTTAACTGTGCAGCCAGTCTAATCGCATCTTCTAGTGTCGAAGGATTCCTTCCTAACACCGTATCCTGAATCTGCATGGGTAGTCCCCCAATGTATTTCTCGATGGCTCGGGAGGTAGGAGTAGCAAGGTGTGGTACAAGAAGGCTCAATTCGTGAAATCGGTTAGTGTATGCTAGGTTCTCGCCACTGTCTTGGGTTAACTCCCAGAATTCAGCTTCCAGCTTCCGGACTTCATTTCTTGGGCAGAACTCTCTAATCATGAGCTCCTTAACTTCAGCCCAAGTTAATGCTAGAGCAGTTTCAGGACCTCGAGTTCTTTTCTCCCCGTTCCACCAAGTGAGTGCTCGTTTCTGGAGAACACTTGTGGCATACCGGACTTTGAGGTTTTCAGGGCATTCGCTGTTTAGGAAAGTGTTCTCAATGCTTTCGAACCATTGTAGTAATCCAGTAGCTCCTTCGGTTCCATTAAATTTAGAGGGGTTGCAAGAGTTGAAGTCTTTGTAGGTGCATGCTCGAGGAGGTTCGGGGACGACGATGCTTGGAGTGGAAGTGGTGGCTTGATTTAAGTGTGCCAAGAGAGTCGGAACGACTGCAGCAACTTCTTGTGCCACCATAGAGGCAATCTTGCGATTGGGATTCCTTGACCTTGATCGTAATGAACGGGAAGACATTCTGAAAGTTTATTATGAGATTTGGTGAGAATTGGGTTTCATGCATCGTGAAAGCAGTGTTTAGAAAATCGAATAATAACAATGAGATGTTTCGAGTGTAGACGTTCGGTCCGCAATCCGAAACGTATACGTTGACTGATCAAAGTATTATGTCCAACACAACCTTATTGAAGACATGTGTACCTATAAGCAGATACTCATCCCGAGGGTTCCCAGGTAAGGTAGACAGATCCATCGGTTGGTTTGGATTTATACGAATACCTTTCCTAGACAGAACACCCCGAGATACAGGTATCCAACTCTTCCGGCATTACATGAATCCAGTTATGGGACATTGACTTTGATGGGATTTGAAAACCATTAATAACAATCGAGTTTTAGGAGTTTGAAAACACTTGGATTAGGCACACAACGCCTTAGGCTTGACTTACGGTTTATATGCATATCAGTCTGGATTAAGGGTCAATTATACATAAGGCACAAATATTACTTAGCAACCTTAAACAATTAGCACATATATCATCAAGAGGTAAGGCACATAATTTTTTTCTAAACATGTAAGATTACATGATAGGACTCATGCGTGAGGTGCTTAGTTATAGTCTAGGTCATTCCATTTCTAATAACCTAATTCCCTATAACCATGGCTCTGATACCAATCTGTCACACCCCGACCGACGGCGGAATAATCGGAGCGGACGAGGGAATGATTGATTGTTCCTGACACATGGTCGTCTATTAGTGGTGATAGTATTAAAATCATATTACAAAACAGCACAGATTAACATATGCAAATACAAAGTTTCAGTCACAAAAGATATCCATTTTTAGCTAAGTCCAAAGTCCTAATTGTAAGCTTGCAGATAATCCAACTAAGCAGCATGTCCTGAAATCATATGAGAAAATAGGTCAGCTAACGAGTTAGCTGGTGAGTAATCACAGTTTGATTTACATAGAGATCGATTGTTTGATTGAGAAAAAAAATCCAATTCACAAGGTAATGTTAAGACTTATAAGGCAATAGCATAGCATGTAGATAAGCCGACACAACATAAACCCCTTGACTTGACATTTTGCATATAATAGACTTGCACACACACACCATAGGTTGACTATTTGCCTCCGGCACAATCACCACTCGACTATTCATGTGGGGTGGGTTATCCAAAACCAGTAGATCTACCATTGATACCAAGATCGATTGATTGTATTAGGGTTCAAACTGTTGTCCCGTTTATCATAGTTTGCACACATAATTGAAGTAATAACATAACCTGTTTTGAATTGAATTTAAAATGAATAACGATAGAATAACAACATGATTGAATATTGTGTCACATGATTTCCCCAAATATGAAATAATAGAAAAGGGGCTATGAATACTCACTTGGATTGATGAATCGAGATTGATTTAGATAGATTAGGCACCTATGAAAATCCTCACGGTAAACCTAAGGGAAGGTGTCTCGAGAGTTAAGATCATAACAAATTTGTGAATTAGAAATAGGTTTAGAGGTTAGAGTGGAATTTGGGGTTTTGTTAAATAAATTTTTTATAAAAACTTTATTTGATTTTTATGACTTTTAACTATTTTCTGAAATTTCTTAAAACATTTAACACTTGAATAAATTAAAGAAAGGAAGGAAAAATATTGTGGAGGTGCCCGGGTTTGAACCCGTGACCTCTAGGATGCATGGGCGTGGGTTTACCATCAGGCTATGTGCCTGTTAGTGGTAATTATCTGATTTAAATGATACTTAAACATATTTATAAAAACCCCAAATCAACTCAAGAACCCTAGAATGAAGATCACTGAAATCGAGCATCCATTCGATTATGATAATGAGATCTATGTTGGGGCTTTTGTTCCCCACACAGAAACGAACTTATGAGTGTGTTTAATTACCAGATTGGTTTTGGTTGGAGGGTGCTTGAGTTCAATCTTGAGCCGCGACAGGGAGGTGATCGGTTTCGAAGTATTTGTGTGTGTGAGGTGAAATTGATTGTGCAGGGAGCTTAGGCGAGTGCGAAGGAGCGTTTGCCCTCTATTTATAGGTTCAATTGATTTAGGATGAGGTCCAACGACTACCTCGATTTCTAAGTTTCGGGGGGGGGGGGGGGTCCGGGTTTGATTAATTTGAGGCTTTGGAAGGGAATGGGGACCCGGGTGATGGTCGATAGGCTTAGGGGAACGTGGTACGGTCATCAATTGACGTTATAGGTACTCAATCGAATGAATTTTTGCAGGTTAAGGTTCGGTTGGTAGGGGGGCCGGCGGTGCGCAAGGGGTCAGATTTCAAATCAAATGGTGCACTCGAGTTCGAGGGGTAAGGGCGACGGGTGCAGGGGGTCAAATTGGGTTTAATTTTGCTGATTTTGGTGGTCTTGGGGCTCGCCGGAGCTGTCGCCGGCGGCGACCGGGGATGGGGACGAGGGCGGCAGAGGGGTTGGGTGTTTAAATCATATTTACACAAATGGTCCTTGGTGTTTGGATTGGTTTTAGTATTGGCTAAACTAGTTTTTTTTTTTTTTTTTTTTTTTTTTTTTTTTAAGGTTAAACTTTGGCCCCAATTTTGATAAAAGTTGGTTTTAGTGACTAAATCTTATAACCCTTTACATTTATATAAAAAACTGAATTTGTACATGTTATGTTATGACTTTATTATTGTTATTAATATTATTATTATTATTATTGTTATTATTAATATATATATACTCTACATTTAATTAAGTTTGTGAAACTTATTAAATAATTCGAGAAATTTAATAAACGCCAAACGGGTTTCATATAATTCATTAAACTAGCAATAAAAGCGAAAACATGATGGTTTCATTGATAACCACCCAAACGGGTTCGGTTTACAAACGGGTCAAATGTCACAGCACCCGAATCAAATAACACAGAAGCTAAAGTTGGTTCACTAGAAACGTACCGGACACAACATCAGGTTCCGTCCTAGCTTCCTCCTTTGTCATAGTGAATGCCTGGCACTCGGCCCTCGGTCCTTCAACTTCCGTCTTCTCACCCCAGAACCCTCAGCCCTCGAATTCTTACAATCTCTGCTCATATGACCATTTTTCACCACCAGTTAAAGCATTTCCTACCAGCAATCCTTTGCCATATGCCCTGTCTTCCCCCACTTGAATCACAATTCAACCCAGCCTACTTTCTCCCGCCATGCTCCTTCCCCCCCACATTGCCACACATCCTCGATCCCGCTCCCGGTTGTCCACGCGGCGGTCATCCACCCGTGCCTTTTTGTTACCGTCGAGGCATCACCCCGCCAAACCTCCTCCCATTCCAGTTCCGATCACCACCACCCTTCTTATTCGCTTCAGTCACCACCACCCCTCCCGCTCATCATACAGTCTCCCTACCAAAATCAACCGCCGACCTAAACGTGCTTGGTCGGGCGGCAATCATATGCCTGCGGACATCCCCCGGTAGCCCTGAATGTACCTCTTGATCTTCCAAGATAGAGGCGTCACCTGATCTGGCACCAATCGTGCCATCTCATTGAACTTTGTTGTGTACTGCTGGTGTCATTGTTCCCGCCTCCAGCTGCAAAAATCCCTCTCCAACTTATCCATTTCCCTGTGAGGACAGAACTCCTCAATCACCATCTTCTTCAGCTCGGACCATCTCATTCTCCATTGCCCGATTACCCTCTGCTGGGACAATGTTGTCCCACCAGCATAGTGCCGAGTCCACAAATGAATGAGTGGCAAACTTCACCTTCTGATCTTCCCGACACTCGCTGATGTCGAGAACGGCCTCCATCTCTCTCACCTATCGGTGAGCAGCGGCAGCATTGCCATTACCATCGGAAGTAGGGGGCTTGCATCTCATAAACACCCCATAGTTACAGCCTTGTGCTGCCCCCTGCATAGGCTCTTCTTCTTCCTCCTCTTGTTCGTCATCCAAGAGAACCGTTTCCGGCTCTGGTTGTTCCCGTCCTCCCGAGGACCTGTTTCTCTCCTTTCTTTCCCCTTCTCTTACTGCCTTAATCACTTCGGTCACCACAGGCGGTAAGATTGTCTGCATGACCTGATGGACTTCTTCCACCACAGTCTCCTTTACTGAGGCTCTCAGGTTGGCGCTCTCGTCGCCACCCTCCGGACGAGGGGTCTCTGGTTCTTCATGAACCACCTTCTCAACTCTGGGTCTCCCTCTCTTGGGTCGCGGTTCAGCACCGTGACCTCCACCTACCCCTTGAAGCTTTCGAAGATCTACCTCTGGCCATCACACACACATTGAAAGATTCAAACACCAACATGGTCATTCAAGGAAACGGCTCAGTGTATGTGATCATACATCATACATACATACAGATAATATTATTATTATCTTTATCATTCTTTCGTTCATACTTTTATTCGTTTGTTATAACTTTACTTGCACATCGGATATCTCTCGTACCAATACCATATGCTACACCCCGAACAATTTAGCTACTGGGCCGAAGTCAATAAATGAACAGCTGAGCGTATGCCACAGTACTAGAGGTAAGCGGTAGAGGCACTACACGTTTGGTCAATCAAAAAGAAGGACCCTGGTATCCAATGCTTACAAGACTTCTTTCATTCATTCATTAATGCATGCATTCATTATCACGTTCCTCTTTCATTCATTTCTTAATGCATGCATTCATCATCATGTTCCTTTTTTATTATCTTTCACTTTACGTTACATAATACTTTGTTCATTCATTATCATAACACGTAAAGTCACAGGAAAGATAAACATACATCATAATAAGGAACATAACATGCACAGACATCACGTCGTATAGAGCAACATCATACATACATAATATGCATATACATGCAACATCATCATCATGCCCTACGTTCTCTCTAAGGCCACAACAATCATCTTACATGCTCTTACGGGAACCTTTATGTCAACACTTACATCTGCACTTTCCCCGGAAAGTCAGAAGTCAAACTATACTTTCCTCGGGTGCAACAACCCTATTCAGGCGTATGGACACCCTTCAGTCGCGTGGCCTCCATGCGACTGAACACTATGCGAATGAACTAATACGGATGGACACTCATGCGAGTGAACACCCAATCGTGTGAATGGACAATGCGGATGGACCCCATGCGAATGGAACTAATGCAGATGAGCACTTATGCGACTGGACCTCCAATCGCATGACCCCCATGCGACTGGCCTTTCAATCGTGTGAATGAACCTTCAATCGTGCGAATGGACCTCAATCGCACCCTATTCGGCCGTATGGCCTCCATTCGGCCTCCGATCGGTTGCCTAGCCCTAGCTGATGCAGAATGCAGTTCATCCCGACTGCAGCCGAGGGTTTCCGGCCTCCAAACTCATCTAAACCCATTTTAAGCCCAAATCGACCATCCTAAACCTTAGGAATGCATACCACAACTAATTCAAGCGCACACAAGCTACAATCAAGACTCAAACGCATCATACGCAACACACCCCAAATGGGTCAAACACATACACATACAAAAAAGGGTTTTTATGCTTTCCAGCCCTAAAATCGGTTGAAAAAAAGTAAAAAGTGGGGTCCTAGAACTCACACAAACAAGCACAACGACAAGGGCTTTGATTTGGCTTGCTTCTCGACGATTTTGGTTACTCGAACCAACCCGAACCGACACTTTTTCTCTTTTCTTCCTTTCTCTCTTCTCCTCTTTTCTTTGGCTGATTTGTGAGTGTGTGGGGAGAGGGTAAGGACTGCCCTTTCCCTTATATACTCCCACTCACACCCGACTTCTTTCATTGGCGAGTTTGGTTCTTCGACTTTGACTTTATTTCTTTTTCTCCCTTCGTCGGCTTTAAAATAATAAATAACCGGTGTTACAGATGGTTGAATTGGGAAAGAAAACATGTTCTTGTAAGAGATGGGAGCTTATTGGCATGCCTTGTAAACATGTAATGACAGCCATATGGGATCTTTCAAAGGGTGATGAGAAGGCTGTAATTCCAGAAGCATGGGTGTCTCGAGTTTATTGGTTAGACACTTGGAAGATGTTTACCAACACACAATTGACCCAATTAATGGGAGAGACATGTGGACACCATCAGTATGCCCAATAGTTCTAACAGCCCCAAAACATCATACTTAGGTGGTAGGCCAAGAAAGTAAGAAAGAAAAATGTTGAGGAGTTAAGTGACATCAGTGATAGGAATGGCAAGATGGTTAGGAGGGGATATTACACTACATGTTCAAGGTGCAACAAAAAGGGCCATAATAAAAGATCTTGCACTGGTCAAGGGGAGTCATAACCAGTGTCAAGGGGAGTCATAACCAGTGTCACAGCTTGTGTCACAAAATGCTCCACAAGCAACACAAGATGTGTAGTGTTTGTTCAATCAGTTTATCAATTGAACAATGATGTCTTTTGAAATCATATTGGTACTTTATTATGGTATGTAATAGTTTGGTAGGCATGCTCTTTCTTTTGATACTTTGATATGGTTTATTTTATTAACATTTTGATACATTATGGCATGTTTTATTTGACTATATCTGTGTTGGATGCATATTTCATTCTATATGATTTGTAATATTTCACAAGTAATAACAAGATGCATAGCCAAGTCTTAACCTAATATCATCAATATTTGTAGGTAAATATATAAACTAAAACCCACTGCCATTACAAGGTATTATTACATCATTTGAACAACAAATACATAACAAAGAACAACCAACTAAAACCTAAAACAAATCTTAGTTTCTTCACTTGAGACTTTAACACTTGCAATCAGCTTGTAATTTGTTGTTAATCCGTTCATGTACTTCACGCATGTATTCCTAAGTGTATTCATTTCATCATCCCATTTAATAATGACTTACCTGATCGTTCATAACAAGAGATGTGTATTAGGATTTGATCGAAAATTCGACAACATAATTGTTGTAATGAAAAAATACATCACATCCAATTATAAATAATAAAAGATAACAGTTTTAAGTTTCAATAAAGCAACAATGCACGTAATAATATTTAAATTAAGTCTATAAAAGATACAAATTTAAATTAATTACCATTAATCCTAAAACAATTTACAAAACATAATTCATCATATCATTTATCACTCAAACCAATAATCAAATCAAACAATTATATAATTCTAACAACATAAATCATCTATAAACATAATTTAACTTATATTTTAACTAATTAACAAAAGAATGTACATACATACCTTTAAGTTCTAACACAAAAATCATCTAGCACACATATTCAATTTCATCACATGTTTATTAATTAAACTAATAACCAATCAAACTCCAATACTTTATCACATATTATGCATACATACATACATACATATATAACTTAAAGCATATCATTAACCAAATCAAAACAAGAACAAAATCAAACCAAAAATCAAATAGATAAACATATTATCATTTCATTCTACTAAACAAAAACCAAATCAAAATATTTAAATAATTAATGAAATAGACAATATACACACATTAAAACCTTAATAAAAATGATAATAATGAGATGTTGTCGATGATGATGGTGATGAGATAATGATACAACAACCTAGAGAGACATGAATGGAGGTGGTGGTAGGAGTGGTAGTTATGGTGGTAGGAACAATGGTTGTGGTGCAACCTAAAGATGATTCGTTTTTGATAGGGTGCGATGGGAGGGGTAACGGGGGGCGATGGAAGTGGTGGTGGTAGCGGCTAGAAATGATGGTGGTTGACGGATTTAGTTATTTTCGCCGGAGATAAAAGCTGGTGGTGGGTGGGATTTGGGTTTGGGAAAGTGAAAGTGATAATGTTGTATCTCTAATTTAAAAGATAATGCATTCTATATACGACATGTCATCGCCATAGGGTTTTTATTTTTTTTTAATTTTTTTCCAAATTAATGGCGGGATAATCACGCGGCATATGAAATATTTATGGCGATGACATGGAACACCTGTGGCGACGTCGCAATAGGGTGTTTTCAGATATTTTATATATGTTTATTATTTTTAATAATGTAGTTATTAAAGATATTATTATTTTTTTTATAATAATTACTATCATTATAGTTATATTATGATTACTATTAATACTATTATAAACATATTACCATATGTATAATAATACTTATTGTCTTACCTAATCTTTGACGCATATAATCAACCTTAATTATCATAACCGATCATGTTTGAGGTTTTTTGATACTCTTTGATGATAATTAAGAATAAACAAACTTATTTACTAGGAGTATGCCTAATTTTCTATAAATTATTATCAATATGTGTAATTCAACACCAATTATCATAATTGGATCATAGCTAGCACCTGACATATGAAATCGACCCTAATTATCATAACCAATATATTTGACCTTTTTTCACACTCATTGATGATAGCTAAGCATAAACAAACTGAAGTTACCATTACTAAGGATAATTTCCTTTAATTTATCAAGATCGTGTTTAATTTAACACAAATTATCATAATTGGATCATAGCTAACTTTTGACGAATGTAATCGACCCCAACCATCATAACCTAAACTATTTGGACTTGTTTAACACTCATTGATGATAGTTAAGCGTAAATAATAATAACTTACCATTAATAAGCATCATTTCCCATAAATTACCATCGAATTGTATAATTTAACACTCATCATCGTAATTCAATCATAACTAACCTTTAATGTATTTGATCGTCCCTAATCATCAAAACCGAACATATTTGACCTTTTTTTACATTGATTGATGATATCAAAGTATAAATAACTTAATTTACCATTAACAAGCATAATTTTAGTCTTATTACAAATATTATATTTAATTTAACACCAATGATCCTTATTGGATCATAGCTAACGTTTGACATATGTAATCAGTGATAATCATGATAACCTAAAATATTTAGTCTTGTTTAACACTCGTTGATGATAGTTAAGTATAAATAAAAATAACTTACCATTAATAAGCATCATTTCCCGTAAATTTAACATTGATCATCGTAATTCAATCATAGCTAATTTTAATGTATTTGATCGAACCTAATCATCATCACCGAATATATTTGACCTTTTTTGAATTTGATTGATGATATCATAATGTATAATTGAATACAAATGATAATAATTGAATCATAACTAACATATGACGAATATAATTAATGCTATCATAGTAACCAAACATATTTTGTATTGTTTGAAATTCATTGCTGATAATTAAACAGAAATAAACTTAAACTTCAGTTAATAAACTAATATTCCTACAAAGTACCATCAACGTAACATCAAAAATGATAATTGGATTTAATCTATAACGTATTTAATCAAAACTAACTATCACAACGAATATATTGATTCTAACTTATATAAGTTATCTATAATTATAATTAATAAATATAAGATTTGTTAAGGTTCTTATTATGACTTACAATTATAATGAAACTTATAATAACGGTAATGATATGTACATAAACTATTATTAATATTGAAATTAATAATTATAATTATTACTTGTATTAATATTTAATTCTTAACAAAATTAAACACCTTATGATGACGACATGTCATCGCCATAGATGTTTCATAAAAGACGGGTTTATTTCCCTTCAATTTATTTAGAGAGAAAAAAAGAAAACATTTGTTTTTTACCTATCGCGACGACGTGTCGTCGCCATAGATATTTTATAAAACGCGGGCTTATTTGCCTCCAATTTATTTAGAGGGAAATAAAAGAAAAAAATTGTTTTTTACCTATCGCGACTATCGCGACGACATGTTGTCGTGATAGGTAAAACAACATTTTGTGTTATTTAAAATAAATCAAAATTAGAATAAAATTACCTATAACGACTAAATATGGCGACGACTTTTGTGTCGTCACAATAGATTGCACCCTAAGACGACAAAAGGGCGTCGATGTAGCTATGTAGTAGCCAAAAATCAAATCTCCCCTATGGCGACGACATGTCGTCGCGATAGGGTGACCTATAGTGACGAAACTGTGTCGTCGTCATAGGTCTAGTCGCGATAGGGTCAAATTCTTATAGTGATTTTAATAACATTATGAGATAGTATGTAATACATAATTTTGTTCTCATGCTTGAACATAATCCAATATTGGTTAACATTCCTTTGCAATGCACATTGAGACCCTTCATAGAAATTGCATGTCAATTTGCAATATTGATTCAAGTTTAACTAGGATTTAATTTACAGTTCCATAGTTAAAACTCTTAATCAAACCACCCAACACATGAAAGTGATAATACATTAGATTGATAATCCAGCAGAAATTTAAGGTGGGGCACATAATTCGACCAATTTGTGATATAATACATGTAGGTCAACATTCTACCCTCACATCCTTATTCTAAACACCCAATTCTTACATTACATGTACTAGCAGCAATCATGCATCAACAAACATTCATGTTCAATTGCGGGTTAGCGCCATCAATTTATACTTAATGAGGTAATTAAACAACGCAATTAGCGTCGTCTTGCAGCAGTTTCTCTTTGACAGTTGAAGAAGACACCCGCAACAGGCGGACCCAATTTATTTTCTTGAGCAAAATTGCGAGTGTTGAAACCATGCCTTGAAGTTGGACAAGTAACAGTCTGCCTCCCCCTTTGCTTGAACAGCAGAAATACAAACCTGTGAATGCCTATGTTTGGCCTAGGTATTTCATAGCTCACTACCTCTTTTCCTGTTATACAAAATTAATGGTAAGAAATTAATGTGCTACATTAATTGACAGTTTAATTAATCATTTTTCAGTTAGCTATCATTGTATTATTCTAACCGCTACTTGTATATATATTCACTAAGTACAAAAAACTGTTGTCTTTACAAGTGTATGAACACCTTTGTATACATGGTGTGTGTTTGTGTGTGTGAGAGAAAGTGTGTGTGTGTGTGTGTGTTATGACACATGGAAGAAAGAAAATCTCAAGCTTTAGGGTTTGAGGTATGCTAGAGTGCTAGACTGGGAATAAGTCATGAATTATTGTTCTTTCACCTTTAAAAAATATTCAATTCATCTAAAACAGTCAATTAGATACAAGAAGCATCCATGATGGTCATGTTTTAGCGTTGGGAATTTCTCACATTTACTAAAAAAGAGAAGGCTTTCACCGACGGGTGGATCCATCGGTGAAGGATCGTGGGTTGGTCCCCGCGGTGATACTCCGTCGAAAAACATGACGTGGGTTATGCATTTACTAACTGTATTTACTTAGGGAATTACTTACAAAAAGTATCACGGGCAAAATATAGACAACTACATGTTGATATCGTAACAAAAGGTAACACTCTATACTTAACCATCGCATGGATAGGCCCGGAGGTAGGATCACTTGGACGTCTCCTAGGAGACCTAGATATGATCCTCCTTGGGTGCACAACCCACAGACGATGACCATAGATTGAAGGCCTAGGTAAGTACTAAAGCATATATAAATAAATGAAAGAAATAGGTTTATAATGTATATGAAGAAGGTACCAAATGAGGAGTCGGTTGTGCCTGGGATATCTGTGACAATCCTGTGAAAGGAAAAACGTTGTCAAAACATGGTTGGTCGGTCCAATGTTAAAACTGGTAAACAAGATGAACCTGACATTTTGCTTTTCTAGTAGACCCCTTTAAACGACACTATTGCTTTTTACCTTTGTTTGTTCAGAAATAATATTGCATGCAATTGTGTTCAGTTTCAAATTCTCTGGTCAATAATAATATTCTAGTCCATTTCTTCAATTATTGTTGCAAGTATACTTTCTACTGTTATTATACCATTACCAGATGATCATCAAAGATTGTGCAGATCCAGAATCCAAAACTATTTTATCAAGTGAAGATGTGACATGGAATCTTTTTTTTAATTCCTTTAGTATTCTTTTCTTTTATTGGGAAGTTTAGTGCCATGGATTAACAATATCATTTAATGAGTGTTATCAACACATGTTTTGTGTGTTTGATCCATAAAAAGTTTTATGAAAATTGTAATAAAAAAGTTATATAAGGCGTCGACGAAAAAAATATATTTCACCTAATAGTAAGCTACAAGAAACTATATATGGTTGTAAGAAAATTATAAACTGATATGGCTAGGGACATAAGGTTATCGCATATATGGGTTTCAGTTGATTGTAATAATAACAAAAATGTTTTTGTCAACTTGATGACCATCTAGCTTTTCATTATTGTATACTTGATGGCCCCAATTTAGATTTTTTAAATTAATTGGATATGACCATAATTAAGTAAAAAAAGAGAACGAATTGAATCCTAATTAAATAAATGACTAGAGAACGAATTGAAATCCTAATTAAATTAATATGACTATCTCATGGGTGTGAAAATAGATTACAATTTACTGCTAGGCCATCCCTATCTTTTGGACACGTGTCTTGGATATTATATGTTTGGTACTAAGAGTATTCACAGTGAGTTTCTTATTTTTAATGTGAGTGTGCGTCCTGTATTATAAAGGATAGTTGTTAGTAGTTGTGAGTAAACGAAAGAGAATATTTATGAGAGTTTTTATCATGATTCCCATATTTGGGTAAATATGAGAAATCACAATACAACTCCCATAAATATTTTAATATTTTAAAAGTGGTTGTGAGTAGAGGAGTGAGAAAATATAATGATGAAGATATTAAAAAGTATTATTTAATTAAAAAAATAATACAAAAATAATGTTTTTAATGTAAATATAATGATAAGGTTGAGAAACCCGTGTAATGCTCTAACAAATCTAATTAACTATAGTCTAGGAGTAGAAGTTACTCAAATAAATAAATTTAGTATTTTACCATATTATGTTGTTAGAAAAGAATACCAAAAGAGAAGTGTTGCAGTTTTTCCCAATGTAAAGGGTGGAATAATTAATATCCAAACTTTCTTCTATTGTATCATTTGAAGTAGTTATAATGGACAATAAAGAATAATTAACTTAAACTAAAGAACTTAATGTCATTCATTTTGTATGGCTAATTATATCAATCTGAGTGCCACGGGAACTATGAACATATATGACAGTTTATTTTGCTATTGTTAAAAATTAGAACTTGTTAAACTGTTTAAAATGACAGATAGAATTGATCGAACACAAAATGCTAGATTTAATGTAACAAGTTGTATCATCGCGTGCTCTCAAGTACTTAACCTTAATACAATGTGAAACTAATTGCTTATTACGGATTAAGGATGTACTAGTTATTAAAAAACCCTTAGCAAAACCTGATTATGTTTGTTTGTTGTTTTTATTTCATCTATGTATAAGTATTTTGATCAACTATAATTCGTAATTTATTTGATTTGATGCAGCTTAATTACTACCCGTGAAATACCTTCTTTTTTTCGAAACAAACTAAACTTTATATGATGTATTATTCTTAAGATTGTTGTTCATCATTTTATCTTTAATCTAAAACCTGAATAATTAGGTGGCTAGATTGTTACATGAATACATATTTATCCAGATTCTCGTGTGATTAATTACATATATATAATTAGGGTTTGACACATGCTCAACTGTACCTCTAAGAAGATGGTGTAGATCGAATTAATTAAACCATATGACAATGTCAAAAAACTTAGAACAACATCAAAATGAATAAAAACTTGAACTTGTTATGCAGAAAGCAAGTCAAGAAACCAAGAAAACACACAGAGCGCGCACAAAAACTCTGTCAGAGTTGTCATGTGCGCGCTCCTACACTCAAGAACTTGGTTAGAGTTCGTAATCATACCAGTGCAAGTGCTCCCTGAGATACGGATCACTTGGACCTGGAACATCTGGGTCCGTCATGATCTGCAAATCCAACATAACCATGTTCAATTCACAACCAAAACAATAAACCTAACCAAACATGTAGTTCAAGCTTACAAAATCTTGAAAAAAACCTGATGTTTATTAATAATTACCAGAGTAAAGAAGGATCTCATATCACCACCATGAACATCAACCTTCGGTTTAGCGGTGACAGAAGACGGAAAGAGCTCATGACCGTTGTAAACTTGCTTCGATGAGTTGTACGTTACAGTCATATCAACACACTGAGTGAAGTTATCCACTACATCTCCCACCACCCTACCAATCACAAGAGGATCTGACATTTTTGCCATTCAATTCTACCTCACAAAACTCTTATAAGAGAAACACTTGGTTCACAAAGACTTGATAATTTGAGACTAAGGAAAGGGGGTATATATATATATATAAGCTTAAGATTCGATAAAGCTAAATAATCATAAAAACGTGACAACTTGTGCATTGGCTTTGCTAATGTGTGATATTATGAATCAGCTAGAATATATAATGGTGTGTGTATGTGTGTGCTTGTATAATAAATAAATAAATAAATAAATAAATATATATATATATATTATATATATATTATATATATATTATATATTATATATATATAATATATATATATATATATATATATATATATATATATATATATATATATATATATATATATATAATTTGGGAAACAACTCTAATTTTTTCTCCCCACAATGAGTTTTTAGTAATTTGTGTTTTATTCTCGCATTTAGTCCTTTGCACTTTACTACTGGGAACCATGAGCTAGCTAGGGGGTAGCCATTTTATAAATAATTTAATAATTAATATATATAGTATTATATATACATGCATATATAGAGAAATAGATTGAGGTTATATAAAATGAATTTTGTAGAGGGAATATGGTGCGTTGATGGGATCCAATTTAAGGTGACATTTAGACGACGACATAATCGTTACATATAAAAAGCTAAAATATGCATGTAAGGGAAGAACATACTTACACATGTAGTTCTTCTTTTAAACATATGAACCAAAAATTGATTTTTTTCTTACAAAAAGCAATCTTAAATCTTGTATGTTCTTTAAGAAAATTATAACATAATTAAACCTATAGACCCACAAGTTGTTCACTTAAATTTGTTGTGATTTTTGTCAAATAAAATGTTAAAAAAGCTAATGCATTTGGACACAGTTATGATAATGGTACGTCTCACTCTATTTCAGTAGTATGTCTGGAAAAAGATATGAGTCAATAGGTTAAAGACATTATGCCAATCGAAACCTTAATTAGAATGAATGTTCAAAACTTTGTAACAATATGTACAACGATACTTTAGTGTTATTCGAAGTTGTGAGTAGTTCGTCAGATAGAGAAGATAGGGAAAAAAGATATATGGCATCAAAGGTAGGTGGTACATTGGGCATAACACTGGGTATAATGGCATTGTAACCATTGAGTACAAACTATTATATATACATATATATATATGTATGTATATATATATATGTATGTATGTATATATATATATATATATGTATGTAATATATGTATATATATGTATGTATATATATGTATATATATATGTATATATGTATGTATGTATATATATGTGTATATATATGTATATAATTAACATATATATACACACACATATATATATATGTATGTGTATATAAGAATAGTGTTCTTCTAATTATCATCATAGTGTATAATTAACATATGATGAGTATAATTAATGTTGTCATCGTAACCAAATATATTTAGCATTGTTTGAAATTTATTGCTAATAATTAAATAGAAATAAACTCAACATACAGTTAATAAACTAATATTTCCACAAAATACTATCAACATATATAATTTAACATTGATAATCATAATTGAATTTAACGTGTAACGCATTTAATCAAAACTAACTATAATAGCCGAATATATTTGATTCTAACTGATATTAGTTATCTATAATTATAATTAATAAATATAAGATTTGTTAATATTATTATTATGACTTATAATAATAGCAATGATATGCACATAAATATAAATTATTATAATTCTTAAAAAAATTAAACACCTATCGCGACGACATGTCGTCGCCGTAGATGTTTCATAAAAGGCGGACTTATTCCCTCCAATTTATTTAGTGGGGAAAAAGAAATAAAATTGTTTTACCTATTGCGACGACATGGTAAAACAGGATTTTGTGTTATTTAAAATAAATCAAAATTAAAATAAAATTACCCTATAGTGACTAAATATGACGACAACTTACGTGTCATCGCGATAGGTGTCACCTTAAGGCGACGATAGGTTGTGGCTATAGCTCTACAATAGCCAAAAATCAAATAACCCTTATGACAACGATATGTCGTCGCGATAGGGTGACCTATAACGACGAAACCTTGTCGTCGTTAGAGGATTAAATTCTTGTAGGGAATGATTATTAATAACATTAGAAAATTATGACAAGTTAACTGACAATTTCATAAACCCACTATCGTAAAATTTTTGATGAAAAACAAAAGTAAATCATCTTCATCGTCAATTTCTAAAATAAAGCAAATTTGAAAAAGATCAAATACAAAGTAGATTCGCCTTTGAAGCGTAGTTAACGTGTAAGCATTTCATCAAACCAATTAAACGGTTAATCAAACTAATTAAACGGTTAAGATTATCACAGTGAAATTGGAAGTTAGTAATTAAGTCCTTGGAGGTGTTAAAGAGAAAAATCACCCCTTAATTATATGTTAGTCCCATTATCTTTATAGTATTTTTTTTTAATATTAATACAAAAAAATTAAAGTATTTTCTATATTTTAGTAAGTGTATGACATTTTTATAATTTGCTTTTCTAATAACTTGGTATTTAAATTTTTTTGTGTAATGCATTATGTGATATAACTGTGCAATTATATCATTTACACAATAGGGTTATCCCATTTTTGCTTTATACAGATGTGTGTCTAGCGAGAAGTGTGATTATAACATTCTGTACAACATGGTTATGTGTTACTTCTCACGTATTAAACTCATTTATCGTCATGTGTCAGAACCATTACATCTTACGCCTCTTACACAAAACCTGTTTTATATTAAAACCTACCATTATGTGTGTTTATAATTAGGAAACAACTCTAAATTGTTCTCCCGGAATGAGTTTATAGTACTTCTTTTTTTATTCTCCACTTAATCCTTCAAACTTTACTATTTGGAGAACTATGAGCCTTTTATAAATGATTGGATATATTATTGTAAGAACAAAAATTGAAATAGTATAGTAATAAAATTGAAATATATATTTATATACACATATAAGTTAAATGAAACATATATAGATATATAAGAAAACATGTATTTGTATACTTATACCCTTCTAACTTGTGAATTTGTACATATATATAAAAGAGCATAACATCTTATGGGGGGAAGATTTATGAAAAAACCGCAAGTTAACCAATAACACAAAAACCAAAGGTTCACTACTAGAAAAAAAAGAATTTGCTACGCGTTTTTCCGTCGCAATATGTAGAAAATATCATTTGTTACGGATTTGCGACAAAAACATTTTGTCGGAAAAATGCCCGTGGCAAACAGTTAACGACACATTTGCGACGCATTATACGACATATTTGCAACAAAAACATGGCGTAGGAACCTGCTACACATTTCCCACTCATTATCCTAATTACCTTAATTAATAATTCTGAACTAATTATTTAACTGCAACGCTTTTGCTACGCAATATTATTATTAATATAAAAAAACGTATTCTTAAAACAACGACGCATTTGCTACGCAATGTCAAAATACGTATTTTAATAGAAACGACGAATTTGCTACGCAATGTCAAAATACGTATTTTAAAACAACGACAAATTTGCTACGCAATGTCAAAATACGTATTTTAAAACAACGACAATTTTTCTACGCGATATCAAAATACGTATGTTCAAACAACGCATTTGCTACGCAATGTTATTATTATTAAAATACGTATTTTAAAACAACGATGCTATTGCTACAATTTTCAGGAACCCATGTGTCAAATTTCTAACGCATTTGCAACGCAAATATTTTTTAGTTAAAAAAAATTTTAATAAAACAAATAAATCCAATTTTTTTTGCTAAAAAACAGAAAAAATCTACTAAAACTGCTTTTCAAATCAACCATAATTTTACCCACAAAATATGTTGCAATCAACCACAACTACTACAAACAAAATATAAAAGATACAAATTACAACCACCGTTTAATATGTTTAAACTACAAAAGTAACATATCTAGATAACAAAACGACTACTAGTTACCAGGATGTTGTTTCCATTGACTCATGAAATCATTCAATTGTTTTTGAAACTTTTCTTGCATTTGTTGCATTTGTTGTTGAGTTTGTTGTGCTTGTAGTTGGGTTTGTTGTGTTTGTTGTGTTTGTTGTTGCAACTCCTCCCTTGCCCTCCTCTCCTCTTCAAATTGAGTTTGCATTTGAGCTTGCAAAGTTTCAACCTACAAATTCATTAAACATGTATGATAGTTAGTGAACAAACGACATAAAATAGTAACAACAATAATAATATCAACGTACTTTTAGTTGTGATTGTCGATACTCAGTATACGATGGCGCAATCCCATAAGATGAGGATGGTGTCCGGTCACCACGTAATTAAGATCCGAAGATCCTACCCCAAATACCCGGCTTGTGCGACCATCTGCTTGCACACGCACCCACACATCGGGATCATCCTCAGTAAAGCTCTGCCCATACACCCTTGTCATCTCTTGCAAATAATCATCCTACAATTCATTAAAACATGATTTTTAATGTACTAAATGTTGATACGATTAATATATTAAGAATAATAAATATAACTTACGTAAGCTTGTTTAGATCGGCGAGTGCAAAATTCCATCCCTTCTAAGTTATTGATGTCAAACCCTTCGACCCATGGTCTCGCTTTTGATTTTTTGGTGAGGTGAGTATCAAGAAATATTTCTTTGAATAAAGGTTCCCTACCCATTTCCTTTTCTAAATAAAAATAGATAATAGTTAATGTAATACGCATTAAAATACAAACACATACTAAAAATTATAAATATGATTAGCTTACTAGTCTAATCCGACGTTCATCATATCCAATTGACCCGCCCGTGTGTCGAGAAGTTTTGCCACTACTATCAGCACTCGCGCGGTTGCGTGCCGCGATTTCAGACTTCTTTTGCCAGGCATTAGTGCTCCATATCTATAAAAAGTAAAACTATATATTAAGTATGTAAAAAAATAAATATAAAAAATATAAGAATCAATTAACTTGCTTACATCACACAAGTCTTGCCATACGCTATGAGCTACCAAATCGGGCGGAAAGTTACGAATTATATTGATGTCCTTGAAATTTCTTGCTTGAATAACATGTCCAGCTGTGATAGCTTTTTGTGTAGATTGTTTTATCAAAGTACTCATGATATCTCTATAACGTCTCTTTAGCACGTTATGAAATCCCTCGTAAACATCTTGCTCAGATTCTATTTCCCAATTGAAACGGGTCTATAAAAAATTATTTGTAAATTTAAACATATAAAGTTAAAACAAATAAGCACAAGATGTATAAGTATATAATTACCAAATTACCTTGAACCGATTATACATATTGGCAAGTTCATCATTCGGGACCTTTTTATATGTGTCCCAAGGTCCACGTAAAAACTGACGTAGTATAAAATAAATACTTTATGGACTTCATTTGAAGCAAACCTCAAATAATAACAGAACCAAAATTTATAACATTATTAAACAATAAAAATAAAAGTGTTAAAATGAAAGACATAGTTGTCGCCAATTCGGGATATAGTCTTCCTTCGAGAGGTATCACGAGCTACGTCTCCACAAGTCGAATCGCGTTGAGAGGGATGGTCTGTGGTATCCTCATTGTCACTGTCATCATGATCGTAACCATCATCCACATGGTCATCGATGGAGTCTAAGTGATGCTCGAATCTCTGCTGACGGATTACCCCTGCCATATCACCCATGGGATCACCCATACCCCCACGACTACTACTACCAGTATGACCCCCGTGAAAAAGGACACGTCCCCAGAGTAGTACCTCTGTCCAGTAGAAATGTCATCTATAGGATCACTCGCAACTCCACGACCACTTACATTAGCACTAGGGCTAGAGCCACGTGATGATGGTTGCCTGCTTGATCTACCTCCTGGAAGAGGGGTACGCCCATGAGCAGCACCACGACTACCACGGCTATCGGACATAATGTATAAACCCTGCATTTAATAACACAACAATGATCATATATATAATATAATATTAGCTCACCTATGACAACAAACAATTAATAACTAGGCCTACCACATGACACAATGTTTTTATTTCTAACAATCAAATTCATCTTCATCTGAAGAGTGGTCTGAAAAAACCAATTCATCATCATCATCATTGGATGTATCCTCTTTATCTTCAAATTCTTCCTCTTCAAATTCATCATCATCACCGCCATCACCATCATCGTCGTCGTCGTCATTATCATCATTAGATGTATGGGTGGTATTTTTGACTAGGCACATACGTTCACTCCTAGTTACTTCATTTAGAAGGTCAAAACGTTCATCACACTAAAGGAACCCATGTTCTTCTGTATTTTCATCAAATGCAGGAGCGGTTACTTCATATACATGTCGAGATTTTGTCTTCACAACTGCCCATATATCTTTTGTATCACCATTTGTGGCAGGGTATGATGTATAAAACACTTGTTCCGCTTGTGATGCCAAGATAAATGGATCGTCAGTTGCAAGCCGGGATTTATATTTCACATCAACCAGGTTATTTTTGTAACTATTACACCGTTTTTGTTATCAAACCATGTACATTTGAAAACTAAAACGGTCGAACACCGTTCGGTACCATAATACTCAAGCTCTAGTATCTCATCTAACAAGCCATAGTAGTCAGACTCTTCAGAGTTATACGTTGCCCATCTCACGCATACACCATAATTATTGGTTACACGTCCCTCACTATACTTCCGAGTGTGAAACTTATAACCATTTACAAAATAACCATTGTGAGATTGAGCATAGTTTGATGGTGGTCTTGCTAAAATTTACAAATGTTGAGTGCTTCCATCAGCTAACCCCATGTTTACCTACATTGAATAACACATATGCATAGTGATGTTAATGATATAATAATATTAATTTTAATGATTTGATTGGCTTTACTTACACGATTTTCAAACCATTCAGCAAAGTGTTCATCTCTGAGCCACAAAACTGGTTCGTCCGGATAAAGTCGTGGGGCCACTTCATCAAACTCAACTACGTAATCGGAAACTTTCGCACAATTAATAAGAATATAATTGTACGCCTTTTAAGTTCTTCATCTCTTATACTCTTCGCTTTCCACCTTTTTCAGATAATCTTTTTGACGGCACGTCAAACACGTTGATTTGAGAGTCTTCACCGAAAAAGATAGGATGTTCCGGTGCGAAATTCTGTGGCTCTCGATTATGGCGTGTCTCTATCGTCTGGTCAAAGTATAGTGAACAGTAGTGGCGAGTTCACTCACTAGGGTTCTCTCGCTTTGAACCCTCGATCCTTGATTTGTTTCTGATTCTTCTTTTGATCATACCAAGCTTTCTATATTTAAAAATTACCTAGCAATGTTTAGGAATACTTAAAAATTCTAAGAAACGCTTGATTATAAAAATACCTCTTGTATTGATACATCCATCTGTATTGAACTGGACCACCAAGAAGAGCCTCTTGAGCAAGATGTATAACTAGATGTTCCATAGAATCAAAGAAACCAAGAGGAAATATTTTCTCCAACTTGCATATGGTTGAAACAATTGTGCGTTTCATTTTAAGCAAGTCATCTACATGTAATGTTTTTGAGCATAAGACCCGAAAAAACATACATAACTATGTTACAGCCTCATGCGTTTCTTTTGAAACAACCTCTAATAGAATTGGAAGCAACCGTTGCATAAACACATGACAGTCATGACTTTTAAAAGGATAAAAACTATATTCTTTGATATTTACTAAACTCCCTATGTTTGATGCATATCCGTCTGGAAATTTAAGATTTTTCAACCACACACAAACCTTTTTAATGTCATTTTTTGCAAAGTGTAATTTCCTCTAACTTTAGTCATCTTCCCTTTGTTACCATGGATGGGGTTTAAGACGGTCTATCACAAAGTATCTCAATATCTTGTCTTGCCTTCATATTATCTTTGGATTTTTTGGTGCCCATAATTGTATGAAACAGATTATCAAAGACATTCTTTTCAATATGCATCACATCAAGGTTGTGTCGTATCAACAAGTAACGCCAATATGGAAGATCCCAAAAGATGCTTTCTTTATCCAATTATGTGTAATCCCAAAACCAGGAGGTTTCTCATAATCTTTAGTAAATGGGGTTCCATTGTAAACAGTGGGGAAATATTGTATGGTCCGCCATATTTAATGACATTTTTACCAATCTGTACATCCATTCTCTATCAAATGACATTTTTACCAATCTGTAGTTAAAAATCCACATGTTTTAGATGTTAACAATCTAATAACATACATACAATACATATACATGAACCGGCTCAAAAGGAGTAATTATAGATGATAAGAACAAAACAAATTCATCTAAATATCAAAGAATCAACTAATCCATTGGTTTCAAAATCTAATATACTACCTATGAACAAAAAATGTGAAATCCAAGCGATCCATTAAATTTCCACAATGTTCATAATCTCTAACAGCCTAAATACCTAAATTTGTAGGAATGGAGGCCATTCAATAAATTACAAAACCAACTAATCAAAATAAAGCAATGATTCTTTCAACTTTTCTAAGCATGTGCTCATAAGTCAAAATTTTTGAAATATTCACATGGTGTGATTTATTTAAACTTTAGTTCTCCTAAAGCACTAAGCTGGAGTTAGAGCTACTGCTACCAAGAACTTAAGGCAGTGTGTATTATCTAAACTCTCATCTTACATCTTGATATGGTTATTTGATAACTTAGAGAAAACAAAGAATCAAATAGAGAAGATTGCATACCAAAAGTTATGCCTAAAAACAGCACCAACGAAGAACAAATCCACCACAAACTACTAGTTGAAGAGCTAAAGATGTGATACCAAACATCAACTCGTTTACATCTACCTGAGATCGATGCAAAAGCAATCAATCACCTGGATGTATTTGGGGTTGGAAATCGAACCTAAGACGATGAAGTCGATAGCCGTATAGAAGCTGTTGTTGAGATAGAAGAAGCAAATTAATAGAGAACCAAGAAAATATGGAAACCACAAAGCCTAAATACCTTAAATTATCTGACCTTGGAGCAGGATTGAAGTCTTGTGACGGACGGCAGATGGAGAAGAAGGGGTGTCGCATAGGAAAGTGGGAGGAAAATAGGAATTACAGGTGGAGTAGAAGTTTTAGGGTTTTTTTATAATAGATATAGTTATTTCATTAGCTATTAAACCTATAAATAAATGAATATTACAACAAATTTTGTCTAGATCAATGGATAAGTACATAAACTTTTAACCACATGATCCAGGTTCGAATCCCTTTAGTTTCAGTTATGGTTTTTCAATTAGTAATATTACATTTTGTCGTAATTGCGTTGTATTTTTCCTACACATTTGCGACAAACATTCTAGCTTGTACATATTTTAGTTTTTGTATTATTAATATTATTCTCCGTCGCAAATGTGCCGCGCCCATCTATACATTTGCGACAGTCTTATTAGTGTGTACATATTTTGGTTTATTTATATTAATAATTATTTTCCGTCGCAAATGTGTCGCAAACTTTTACACATTTGTGACACACTTTTCAATATTATTTATTATTAGTACTTTCGTCATAAATATGTCACGAAATTCTACACATTTGACACATTTTAACTTTTATTTATTAATATTACTTAAAAATTAGTTATTGTTTTGAGTGATATTAATAATAGAGTTAATTTTAATTTATCATTGTTAATGACTATTATTATCTATATTATTATTTATATTATTGATTTTTTAAAATCACATACATTTTTATGTGTGTATAGATATATGTGGCATATGCGTTTGAGTATGCATTTACCATCTGCAATTGTATGTGTATTTTTTAAGTGTGATACTGTCGTTATGGTGTATGTTCTATATGTTAGTGTGTGTATATTGTATGTGTCTCAACATGTACATAAATAGATTCATTCATATTTATATAACCATGGAATTGAATTGAAAGATATTCATGACAGTACAACGTGATAGTGTAAGCATAGATACGTAATTGTATAATACACGTAAGTTGTAAAATAAACATAACTAGTCTATAATAAGGTTATATGAAATAAGAGGAGAAAAAAAACTACATTTATGTCTCAAAACAAAAAAACGGCATAGCAATGTGAGAAATGTGTAGGAAATGTGAAGTGATTGCTACACATTTGTGACAAACTGATTGTTTTGTTATAAATGTGTCGCTTAATGCAACACTTTGTGACACAAGAGAATTATGAAGAAAATACGAATGATCTCACGACACATTTCTTACAAAACTTCCTTTTAGTCATAAGTGGGTCGTTAATTATGACACATTTGCGACGTAGTCACTGATAATTATAAAAATGACAATATTAATATAATAAGATTATATTATGATAACAAAAATGTAATAAATATTACTAACTCTATTATTGTTATTATTATTATTATTATTATTATTATTATTAGTAGTAGTAATAGTAGTAGTAGTAATAGTAGTAGTAATATATGTTGTTATTATTATTTTTGCTGTAATTATTTACTTTATGTATATGTTATTTGTCTTTTTGTCGCAAATGCGTCGGAAGTTGTGACACATTTGCGACGCAATGTTATTTTCATTTATTAGTATTGCTAATAATAATAATACATATTACTATTAGTAATAAGCAATGTTACTATTACTAATATTAAATTATTATTATGATAATAATCATAATGATATATATATATATATATATATATATATATAAAACTAAAATAATAATAACATGATAAAAACAATAAATTAATAATAGCGTCACAAACTTGTAGCAAATCTTGTTACGCATTTGCGACGCAATTTATGATTATTAGTGTTTTTACTTTGCTTTTACACAAGAGTCCAAGTGTAGCATTATTAATTTTCTTTTACTACCCATTTGCGACGAAGTAGTTGAATAATTCGACTTTAATTAATTTGGGTCAGTATAGTGTCGTAATTTTTCGACGCATTTGTGACGAAAACCGGAGGTTATAAAGTTTTGTCGCTTTCTTGTCGAAAGTTTAATAGAAATATAGGGTTTTAGTTCTTGTAGGATATGTGTCAAAATTGTGTCGGAAATTGCGACACAAAATTTGACGTCGCAAAATTGCGTAGCAAACAGAGCAATTTTCTAGTAGTGTTACGTACATATAATTACGTAAAACTATGAGTTACGTATATATAACTCAATGGTTGTCTGTTTCAATCATGATTGAAGGGATTTCAATCAAGAATATATATAATTTTCTAAACTATTGAGACCTAATTTACTCAACACTTCTTAAACAATTAGAAAAAGGATATTTATAATTTTGTGATCTCCTATAGGTGGTTTTTACGATTTTATCATAAGTTGGTGGTTTCCTCTTGATCAGTACTCCACTAACGTTATATATGTGTAATAATCACTAGTACAAAGAACATAATTAATGTTGTTTATATGATAATTTAAGACGTTTTTAAAAGAGCAATGTAGCTTTATCCAAACTCTTTTAAGGCTGTTCAATAGCACCCTCAAAAACAAAATAAAAATTATAATTAATTAATATTAATTTATACATTTACATGTCATGACGGTTGTAATAGATTAAGATTAAATTTTTACAAAGAGTAAATCAAAAACTTACAAAAAGCTATAAAAGGATGTATATAAATCTCTATAAATAACTTACAAAAAACTATAAAAGAATGTATATAAATCTGTATAAATCAAGAGCTATGTAAAAGTAAAACACCATCCATACCATCAGATTCAAAAACCCATAAACACATAAATATACACAGAAACATTGTTACATTGATTACTTATAAATTCAAAACAATGATCATTCCACATCTCAAAACTAATATCATAGCCATCTAAACTAAAAAATGTTGCATCATCAAGTTTCTAGTGACCATCTGTAAACTTCATAAATGTTTGTAACAACCATAATTTGTATATAAAAATTCAAATTATTAAACAATAGGATAATGCCAAATATTCAATAATTTGACCAACCTAATCTCTAGTAAGGCTTGAGAAAAATAAAATCAATAAATATTTTATAGGTAGAAGTGAAACATTAAGTATCTAAATTGTAGTTGTTAATGGATTTGTATTTCGAAGCATAAACTATCTAATTTAACTTACAAATTGTAAAGAAAGCATACTAACATTCTTGGTTTCCATTATCCTTACATTCATCGGAATGTCAACGCAACAACTTTGATTATTTAGGATTAGCAAATAAATGCTTTAATCTAGGTATGATTTACATTAATAATTTAGCTCGTGATCTTTTTTTATCAAATCATCATCATATTATTATTTTCATTTTTACACTTGTACTTCGATTCACCATATGTGACACACTTATGAGTTTTTTCAAACTAATTTATATACAACATACAATTATTTAAACATGCATGTATTCTTTCAATTTTTATTTCCATAAGACACATTACTTTTTTAATTTGATATACAGATATAGGTAACTCGTTGTCTTTGGAAAACATATCATGTAATAACTCTAATATGTAAAACTCTTATACTTCATCCATACTGTGACTTTAAGTTAAGTAGCTTCAACACAACACTAAGCTTACAAAAGTTATCACAACCAGCATATAATGGTTTTTTAGAATCGATATATATCTATTGTTGTTTTTCTTAATCATTGTCACTAGTATTAAGTTTCAAATCATTAAATATGTCATTTATGTTATCATTAGCATTGCTATTATGCGCAACATTGACCTCGTCATTATCACTAGGGTGTAAATTAATTGTCATGCTACGATTAGCAATTGATTTCCTGTGTTCTGACCAATAAGGATAATTAAACATACATCTATTACTAAACAAATGATACTCAATTTTTTTATTTCATAAATAAAAAAAACAAAAAAATGATATGAATGAACAAGTATATGTGATAAGGATTAATAACCAAAACTTCTATAAGGTAGTAGATCCTAACCTATTTTTAGATTGTCCTAATATATATATATATATATATATATATATATAATATATATATATATATTTTCACAAGTCAATTAGTTGAAATAAATCGTCAACATATCTCTTTAACTCCTTAAATTTGCATAAAAATAGCAAACTTGATTTTTTTATAAATATTCAACCTATTAGAATGTTTATATTACGTAATGAGATAGAACGATCTAAAATCAGTCCACAATCCAAAATCAATATCTAATAGATTAATTTCGAACGGGTTTATAATAAACAGTTTCTTTATCTAACTGAATGCATGTAAATATATAAGAAGTCATATAAATTAAACTAAACAAAGGAAATTATTTATGATAAATAAATGTTATCTTGAAGATTCAAAATAAACTTTAAATTTTCTTTATGTTACATATGTATGTATGTATATTTGTTAAAAACAACTATAGGCTATTGAAAATCTAATAGTAATTTATTTATATTGATCTATTGAATCTTAGGGTTCATTATCATTTTAATTAGTTTAGTGCACTATCGGTTATTCAATCTAAATTCATTTAAAAACCTTTAGGAGTGTCTTAATTTACTTATGTAAATTGATTATTTTACCATAATGCTTTTGTATATTAGTAAAACAATTATTGTTGTATCATAGATTTTTTTACGTATGTGTTATTGACTTTATATTATAGGCCTAGGGGCTATTTTCTTCTACTCGTCTAGGGCCCAAATTTTTCGAGAACTCTCAGGACCGGCCCTGCCTTCAATGTGTAGGTAAATGGTCAAAAGTTAAACAACACACACACACACACACATATATATATATATTATAAAAGACTATTGTTTATAAAATTATATATTAGATATGTATAAAATTATATATATGTATTTGTTCAAGAGATAAAATAATTATACTATTTTTAACACTCTTATCTAAATAGTTTCATTTTTAAATATTTGTATTAATATTTTCTTATAAATTTTATTGTTTATAAAAATTTTGTTTAGTAAAAACTCTAGTTTTTAATTATTCTGGTTGTTTTAACAAAACTGCTTTTAGAAAATTCTATATCTTTTATAATTATTTTAAAAAATGACTGATTTAAAATATTTTATTTTAAAAGATTCAATATTTTAGAAAAGATATGAATTTTTATTTTCTTAATAAAACTTATTTTTAAAAACATTTTTTAATTTTAAGAAAATATAGATGAGAAAAAATAATGTATCAATTAACCAAATTCATTTTTATGAAAAGAGAGAAACTGTTTGAGTATTTAAATTACTTTAATACTTTTTTCAAGAGAAAATAAAATAAAAATGTTTAGAAAAATGACAAGTATTAAAAGGGTGATTTAAAAAGATGACAAGTGGTAAAAGAAATTTTTTTATTAGTATGTATAGATTAGTTTGTTGTTTTTATTTCCATACATAGATATAACTGTATGTAAGAAGTGTCCAATTTAAAACTACAAATAACTGTCTAAAATGTCTAACGAATTAGGTTCGTTTATTGTGTTATCTCAATAATTTAATGTTTTGTAATGAAACTCATCATATGTTTGTGTGGAAGTTAATATAAAAATGTCCTTTTTAGGAGGAATATGGTGTGACATAATCGTAATTATAAAAAATATGCATGTAAAGAAAAAAACCATAGATACGTGTATTGTTTTCCTTTCACTTAAGGCAATAAAACCCTAACACCTCGTGTGTGAACGCAAATGATATAACGATTGTTCTACTTTACATCGATGGTTATCAAGTAATAATTAGAAAATAATGACACGTTCAAAAGACAAATTTTATAAAACAATGTTTCATCAAAACAAGTTGAAAAAAACACAAACGCGCATGGGATTACCAAACCACCAAGTTAAAAAAAACAAATCAAATCTATGAATCCGTAAATGTTGGATCCATCGTGGTTGTAAGGAAGTCATCATCGTCACAAAAGATATATGTGTGATGTGTGATGAAAGAGGAGACGAAAAGAAGATGACGATCTTAGTTTGATCTTGATCTTTTAAAAGTAGAGAAATTAATGTGACATACATACACTTCTATCTCATATTAAAAAAAATCTATGAAAAATAACAAAACCTGAATAGCGAACATTCAGATAAAATATTATAAAATAACTAGTAAAGAATTTAATAAGTGCTCCTAGAACCATGAATTATGAATAGTTTGTTGCTATTTTATGGAAAAGAAAACCTTTTTACACTTACCTTTAGGAGATCTAAGTATGGTTTAAGTTCAATTGTTTTAACTCTTTTGGTTAAGTTTAACTCTTTTGGTTAAGTTTAACTCTTTTAATAAACCTATCATATTGGGCTTGGTTGTAAAAATGAAAAAAATTAAAGAACCATATAACTTATGAGTATAATCAATCAGTTTTTTTTATGATTCATTAAATCTTATTACAACCGTGCTTTCATATTAGATCACATTTACAATGGGATTTACTACAATAAACAGAAGTGTATACATGTATCATGTTCTACTAAGATCATGACAACTTGCATTTTTTTATTATCGTCTTTTCAAATATGATATATAAAAAGTGTAATGCATCGTGAGACAATTTATAAGTAGTGTACGGATTATATTTACAAGATTGATATACATATAGATCATTCTTAGAGATGTAACTATGATTTGTCAAACCATAATTCTATACCTTTCTAGGCATAAAATGTGTACATATATTTCACTATGTATTTTTTGTTGTATATATATTATATTATTTGTCAAAAAATTATTAACTTTTTTTGTTACTAAACAATAATTAAAAATAAATGATTTGACCTTATGAATTAAGCTAAAATAGACTCCATACAAGGTATAATGTACTACTATTTTAGGAGCATTCTCAAGCCTTAAAGCACCAAAAGCTTTTACATATATGGAAAAGTTGCAATATTATATAATAATTTAATAAAAATGTAATAAGCATACACAATGGTATGTATTGCTCGAACCTTCCAAAATAGATTATTCTCATTAGACCATTTACTATAAGTAGAAATAAATAAAAAATTATATTATATAAAAGAGTTGGAGTATAAAGCAATTCCACCATCATAATTACAAATTTTAAATCATATAAGAACAACAAAAAAGAATTTGAGAAAAGGGAAAAAGAGTTTGTGGTGGTGAAAGGTCATGTCATCAAAGCAAAAGAGTTCATTGACTTCTATCTTCCTAAACAAAGTTTTGTTTATCAATTATCACACATTTTAGCTTTGGGGCTATTTCATTATATTTTAGATAATATATTACTATACCTTAGTTTTAGGTTTTATAGTTTCCGAAACGCCATCTTGATCAATATTTAAGGTGGCTTGAACACCAATAATTTTATTTATACTAGACGTAATGGCTATTTTTGAAAGCATCACATATTAACATGGATACATGTAAAATTTCAAACATTATTACAAAATAGTTATAAGAGGCTTCAAACTTATAAGTTTCTAAACCATTAACAAATGTCATACAATGTTTCATATATTATTGTATCAACATATGGGCTCAAAACATCAACTAACCACTACAAATGATTTAAATAGAATTTAGTAAAATGATTTTTTATCTAAATAATATTATTTGATATTTTCATTAAACACCCATTACACATAGTTTTCTAAAGGGTCCTAATACAGAGACACCCACACATATAAATCGACACCCCTCTATACGTCGCGTATGGGTCTATACGCGGCGTATAGGGTCAAATACACTAAAAACGAGGAAAATTCAGAGGGCTGTCAGAGAGCTATACGCCCCCATATAGCGCTATACGATCCCCATATACGACACATATAGGGCTATACGATGCATATAGCGAATTTCGACACTGACTACGAGGAAAAATTCAAGGGGCTGTCAGAGACTATACGACGCATATAACCCTATACGACCCTCTCTATACGACGCGTATTAGACTATACGACACATATAAAAATTTTAAGATGTTGATTAAAAATTAAGATGTATATTTTACCAGACCCTTTGTAAAAACTAAATCATTAAATTCTCTCACTTCTCTTAAATGATTTAAAGATATATAGCATTTTTTCTCTCTCTTTACACTTTCCAAGAAAAAGAGGTACAAAGTAGACGGTAGAATAATTGGTGTGACTTTTTTTATTTCATTATAAAGTAAATGTACTTGGTCTAGCAATATATATTAACATTTAATTATACTTTTCTCTTTTAGACTTTAGTCATAACTTATATAAAACTTTTGGGTTTTAATATACCATTGATTGTATATGTAGATTAATTTGTTATTTGTAAACATATTTTTACGATAAAAACATATCATTGGCTTAATATCTATCAACAAAGTTAATTTCTCATTGTTGGAACACATCATCGATTTTTGGAATTTATCTAGAGACAGACATGTTCGTTTTAAGGCATGACCTTAAAGCTAAGTGTGGTCTTGCTATTGAGGTTTGACTAGAACTCTTGCATCCATTCCACGATGTATTTATGTCATCAAGCTTGATTCTTATGCGCTTTTCTAGCTAATCTTTTGCTTTTGGTTGTATCAACGAATACGAGACGTATTGTATGAACATATACATATCCTAAGATAAACTTTGGCCTATGCATTTATTTTATTAATATCATCAAAATAAAATAACTTGTGCTAGACATTTAAGCACCAACAAATTCTATATGGACATTTGTATGGGCCCAATGAATATAGTAAACATCAATGTTATCAACCTTAAGCTTCTTCATAAATAACCTTAATGATTGGTTCAACATAAAATGTTTTGGAGAACAAGAACAGAAATTGTGTGGTTCATAAAATGGGGGACATGGGTTTGGGCTGGGTTTTATACTTGTTACAACATTTGATGACGAATCATGGGAGCATCTAGTCATGTACAAACTTATATCCTAGAATCCATGATTACATCAATCTTCAACAACTTTATTTACATTAGTGTTATGACCGGAGAAATTAAGCAAGAAAGAGAAGACGACAATATAATCACGTATCTTATTTCATTTTTAATATGATTATGGATGACATTCTGATCTGCCAACCAACCCAATTCATCCCGTTTATTTTGTCACAATCAAATGGATGTATAATATCTCTAGGAAATTGATTGTTTACTTGAATTTCTATCAAGAAATATCTTTAAATATTCTATGTGACAACGGTAAATTTATTTAACTTTTCTAACTAAAAACCATTATGTTATAACAAGCGTCTCCTTTATACTTTATTTATATTTTATTAAATTCTAAGTTCTTTTTGTCTAGTTAATTATGCTTGTTGACACTTTGAATATCTTTTTATGTAGCTCCATTTATGAGTTCTTGATTCCTAACAAAATTTTCACATTATATTTACAGAATATTAACCATTTGGAATATCATTTAAATGATTTGACATTTCATTGTGATTCATTCTATTTTATATCAATCATATCTTTTTGCATTTAAAAATAGGAAGATTATACACTTTTTCATTCTAAAAAGAAATTTAATGATATGTATATATTTAATTAAAGGATTAATTAAAGAATTATTAATATATAACTAATATATTATTTAATTACTCCTAATAAAAACTATACCAATATGAGTATCTTATATTAATTGTTTATAAGAACTTGATATGGTTTTAAAATAAATCCATTGTATTATACTAACTATTTTAAAGACAAATCGCTAATCAATAAAACATAATTTACAACTATCGTTATTCTTGTTCTTAGTAATCGTAACACCAATGTGAAATTTTTGTCACAACCAAAAAACAGTCACCATTTAGCAACCACCGCTAATCCGGTCGCAAAATGGTTTTAGAATTTACAACTGCAGATACTTGTCACAAACGAGACCAAAACTTGCAGTTGTTCTGTTTCAATCGAAAAACGACAAAAAAAGTGAAAATAGTTACCTAAAAACTAAATTTAATAATTCTTTGGGATATTAGTATTATAATAATTTAGTTGTCAAATTTAAACTGAAAAACAGAATAAAAACTTTCAAATGCTTTATCACAAAATGTTTGCTAAAGAGCGGTCGCCAAAACGATCACAAACGTATGGTAAAAGGCGGTCACAAACCAGTCGCTAAAAGGAGTTTACAAAGTAGTCACCAATTGTGCATGTTATCATTAAGTAACGTGATTTATGGAACGATAAATCATGAACTCACTAGGTTAAGATGATAAGTTCTATCATGTTACTTTAAGAAATCTTAATAGTCTCGAGTAGTGGATGTAAAGAAAAGGAGTATAGGGGCATCAAAGGGCTAATATGAGGAAGGGAATTATGGTACTCTTAATAAACAATTATTAGACTCTAGCTTTGTGTGTTGTAGTTATATGTAGATGCATGAATTTCTTTAAATGCAAAGGAATTAGCGGAAGTGATCGCATGATGTGCCGGGATTTCAAGCGTAGAAAAACATATTATGTCCGACATGTAGGGGCTGACCTAGTATATATTTATCGGATTCATGGAATACATTGACCTTTCTCGCATATATAGAAAGGATGTACAAGTTTTTCGAGTGACAACAATGTTTTATTAGATGGTGACTCTATTAGTCATAAAAAAATATAAACTCAAACTTTAAAAAAGTCTATGAGTTAATAAATAAATAAGTTCACTCTCATTAATTACACAATGCCAGTAAAGCCCATGATTTAATCAAATTAAATGAGCTCACTCCTAATACCCATCATTACTCAGTAATTATAAAACTAAAATACTATTGTACTAATACTTGGAGTCTTGGACTTAAGATTAAAGGCAATGACGATTAATGGTTCGATATTTGTGCAAAGGAGACGGTAGGTAGTGTTAAAGATTTCTTCAACTCAAAATCTCAAAGAAATATTATGTGTTTTTTAGATGATGGTGATTTTTTATTGAATCATATGTTATTATGTGACCAACTTGACACGACCCAAATCAATCTAAATTTTTTTTGTCCACTTCCATATAATAGAAGCATTTAGTAAAATAAAATTGACTCCTGGATCCGCCGCTGCCGACACGGTTTACTTTAATTTATGTATAAAAGTAGAAAAAAAAAGCACGTTTACGTTCGAAATTACATAGAATATCATATATCAAAAGTTATTATATAGAAACCATATTGAATTAAAAAAAGCTAAAAATATATTATGTGGCCTAGCCAAATGTAAATTTGTCAAATTACTAAATGTAGCATTTAAAAATCTTTTTAGTAAAATTACAAAAAGACTAAAATACAAAAGATATTTTATTAGAAAATCAGAAAAGAAATAAAACAGTAGGAAATTTGAATCGGATAGAGCAAAATACCACCCTTTACTTGTCTGAACATTTGAGGTATCAGACAATCCCCAATAAGTTTTTACGTGCCTTGTTTTTTGGTTATAAAGTTCTTGTGGAGTAAACCTGAAAAAACATCATATGTGGCAGAAATTGCAAGTGGATTGAGGGGTTGTTTGTTTTTAGGTTGATCAGGTCTTCAGTGCTGACTCAAACTTTAAAGAAAAGGTGCTGACCGGCTGACCCGCAGGCTGCGATCCCCTCGCGACCCGCAGGCCGCCACCCCCTCCGACCCGCAGGCCGCTGCCCCCTTGCGGTGGTGGTTCCGACTGATGGTGTGACTCCGGCGGGTTTTGTTACTTAAATAATGAATCATTTTAGTTTCAGTCAGATACTGAATCAAACAACCAAGTTTCAGTTAGATGCATACCCAGTCAGAACTTCTAACTGAGTCAGCTTCTGACTTAGTCAGATCTTACCCAGTCAGTGTAATAAAACAGCCTCTGAGTCCGACCATTTACAACTCATTTTTTTATAATTAAAAAATATATTTTTTCTCTTTTTTTTATTTAAATAATATTTTATACATTATTATTATTTTTTCTTTCCTCTACTCATAATCACTTTGAAATATATTAAATTTTTTATAAGTTTGTTATAGTTAATTTTTAAATTTACAGATGAACAATAACATTTCTCCCTCATCCACTCATAACTATCCAAAAACATTATAAATCATTTCATATAATATAAGGTTTACACTAACAAAATTGTAAAAAATGAGTTGTGAATGCTCTTAAGGGATTGGCTGAATATTATATATCTATATTAATAAATTAAAATATCTAGAAGTTACTTGATATTGTTCTACACTATCCACCTAAGATTTGGACACATGTTATTACTAGAAAGAATATTAACATTTAATGATATTATTTATACACTTTTCATATTATAATTTTTTAATAAATTTAAAACATGTTTTTTTAATTAAATAACATATTTTTTCAAATAAGAATAATGAAATATGAAGTTTTTTAAAACAAAGCATTTTTAAAGAAATGACATTGTTTAAAAACACTTTTTGAAATAAGTTGGAGTGTTTTAAAAACAACTTTTAAAAAAATAATTTAAAGATAAAAAATTATTAATTTTGTTGTTGTTGTGTTATTACCTAAAGTAGTTAATTATAAGTAATTTTAACTATATTTCAACTTAACAAATATTTATAATTTTTAAATATTAATAAATAACTAATTTAATATTTTATTCAATCACATGAGTTTCTAAACCGGTAAGTAAAATAAAACAAAACACAATCAAAATGTGAGTCCACCCTAGCGGCGTACATCCCCTTGCTAAATCATTTGCTAAATCACTGGCTAAACATAACATAAATATTTTTGTTTTCTATGAATATGATCTAATACTTTTTATTAATATTTTTTAACTCAATAAAAGAGTAACTAAGACTGTATTTGCTATAAAAGCATGCATCCCAGGCGTGTGAAAAAATATCATATCTGATGATTGTGTTATTGCAATAAAAAATATTTGCATCGGAAATTTCATATCAAGTGAGGTTGCTCACGATAAATCTATTTGGTTTTAGTTAGATAGTTGGGTTGTTACCTGTCCTTTAAGATCATAGTTCTATGATCTTTTTAATCAAGAAAAGGGAAATGCATGTAAGATTGCGGATAGAATGGTTGTTTTAGCTGATGGGATAAGGTTCAATTGGAAATGGAGAATTTGAGGAATGTCATTGGCAGATGTAATTTGGGTACATGAGGTGTAAATTTGCCCTTAAGTTAAGTAGTGTGTAAATTTAAATAGGTAATGAGGTGTGATAAATTAGTACCATAGCTATACTTTAATAACGCTTAGTTATTAAATAGCTTAAACTTGAATATCTAGAGGATGAACTAACATATAAGAATGTGGATTGATCTGAGATATTACACTATAGAGTACAAATGAAATTCATGGTTGTGGAGAATAAGTTATCTATGATGATTAGATACCATAGTAAAAGAAAAGGCTTAGTTATTAAATAGCTTAAATTAGATTAGTTTAAATGATATTACACCCATGTTAGTCTCAAACAAAAGATATATCATTAAAATACATTACTTACTTACAAAATCATTAAGAGAAATAACTAAAAAATAACTAAAAAAATACTTTATTTGATTGTCATTATATTATACTAATACATAATTGTAAAGGTCGGTGGGTGTTTTTTATTTTTTTATACTATCTCAGTTATTGATATATATAATACTTTGCAATTTTGAAACATATGTTCCTTCTTGGTTTAGTGGTTGATTTTTTCATCTTTTAAAAATTGCGTTGGGTTCGAGATACGAGGAGCTAAATGTTTTTTTTTTCTTTTTTCTTTTTTGTCAAATACAATTCCTTAAAAATTTAAAACATAACTTGACCCCTAACCTAAAGCGACTTAGCTCAAATATAAAATGTTTCAGTGATTAACTTTATATGCGCTTACGTTTTAATGTAAGTTTGTATGAAATCACGTTGGGCAGGTTAAATATAATATGTTTTTATTTACTGTACGTTTTGAGGTGAATTTAGTTTAGAAATGAGCAAGAACGATTTTAAGTTTTGTTTAGACATAATTTTTGTTTGGAAAAAAATTAAGTTAAATATAATACGTTTTCATTCAATGGTATAAATTCATGTCACTCTACATATTGGTGTAAATATTGTTTCGAAACTACTTGAATCAATTGTAGTCTGTACTTTTTCACGATGCATTCTACTATTCTTTTTAGTTCTTACACATCACAAGTTCATTTGGGCCACAGTCTTATATAGCCCACCTAAGCACCTACTTAATTGAACAAAAGGAAAACAATACTGGGCTAAATCAAGGCCCAAAAACAACAAAGCCCATTAATCTATTTGAGGTTTTAGGGTTTCAATCTCATATATTACAATCATCGTTAACTATATCGGCAGTTTGAAACCCTACTCTCAGCGTTATTACCGGAGGTACGATCTTCTTCATTTTTGGGTCATTTTATCTCCTCTTTATGCTGTTCTCATTCAAAGTTGATTTGATTAATCGTTATGCTGCATATACTCACACTTTGATAGCAGATAATGACGATTCTGTTGTTATTCGATGCGTATTGTTATTTAACAAGCTTGTGATTATCACTTATCAATCATATGAACTTAGATCTTGTTTTGATGGTTTTATGATGCGTAGGATTCATTTATGTGAAATTTTTGTTTTTTGTGTTTGATTATTTGCAGAATTGAAGCTGACGAGAGGAGAAGTCTCTGAAAATGAGGTATGTTTGTAGATTTCGATTTGTTTCTGTTGAAGCTGGTTGATGATCATCGTCGAACTCATTTAGATAAATTATTGTAGAATATATGTGACCTATTGTATATGAAAGCTTGATTGAGTTATCTATTATCAGTTCCAGCTTACATTTTTGTCAATTTAAATGATTTTAGATTAATTTAGACGCGTTTTGTATTTTATATAATTTCGATACAGAAGATAGGTTTTTATAATGCTTTGATGTTGGAATCTTATTTTGAAGTTTAATTTATCTGATTTTTTCTTACAGATTATATTTCTCAGTTAAATACAAAAGATACTTTTTTTGACAGCAACATAAATCTGTATTTCATCTGTTACTGTATTATTGTAGAAATGGGGCACTGAATTGTGTTAATGATCACACAAATTTGCTGTTTTTTTAATTCTGCAGCAAGCTTCAAAGTGACGCCCTCAGAGAGGCAATTACTCAGATCACCACTGATGCTAAGGAAAAGAAGCGTAACTTCACTGAAACCATTGAGCTTCAAATTGGTTTGAAGAATTATGATCCACAAAAAGACAAACGTTTCAGTGGTACCGTGAAGTTGCCTCACATTCCCCGCCCCAAGCTTAAAGTTTGCATGCTCGGAGATGCTCAACATGTTGAAGAGGTAATATCTTGTTAGGTTATATTGACAGCGAAAACAGTTAGTATCTTGAACTGAGCCATTGTTTTATACAAGTAACACTATATTGTTACATATAGTCTGTTTTATGTATTTTTAAAGTTTTTACAAGCAGAACTTGAGCCATGTTAAAAATGAGTTACGTTTATTTTATTTTTTGACAAGTTGCTTTTATTTAGATTTTTATCTGCAGAGATTTTGTACAATCGGAAGAGGATTAACGTTTTCTGTTACAGTGTCTTGAAAGATTTTTAAATCTACATGTTATGATAGGCATTTTAATATATTCTTATTTTAACTGCAGGCACAAAAAATTGGTCTGGAATATATGGATGTTGAGGGGTTGAAGAAGCTGAACAAGAACAAGAAGTTGGTGAAGAAACTTGCTAAGAAACATCAAGCTTTCTTGGCTTCTGAGTCTGTCATCAAGCAGATTCCCCGTTTGTTGGGCCCCGGTCTAAACAAAGCGGGTTGGTGACTTCACATTTTTCCCATTTGCTGCAACTAGCTTTAGATCGTACTTTTTTAATCAGCTTATATGTTATCAACTGATTTAGCAACCAACTATAGTTTACTTGATTTTAACTGTCAATTATGGTGTGGTTGTGGCTCATGCTAGCCATCGTCATTTGCTTCATATGTTAAAAAATTGTGAATAAAATAACAGATAATACTGTTTACAAGTTTGAAACAACATACCCTTACAACTTTATATTTAGAAGTAGTTTCATATACATCGGATGTCTTTAGGCATATATATCGCAAAACTTTGCAAGTAATCTTCTGAAATCACCAAAAAGTTTTTTTTGCCACTATTTGAACATGTTAGTTGTTGCTAAAATCAGCAATAAAGTTTAACTTGCATGATAGTTTTCGTATAAATTAAAGTTGATTGCTTTAAAGGTAAAGATTGTTAAGTTTGTTTCAATATTGTTTAATTCAGGCAAGTTCCCAACTCTTGTTACCCACCAAGAATCACTCGAGGCTAAAGTCAATGAGACTAAAGCAACAGTCAAGTTCCAACTGAAGAAGGTGCTCTGCATGGGAGTTGCTGTTGGAAACTGCAGCATGGAAGAAAAGCAAATCTTCCAAAACGTCCAAATGAGTGTCAACTTCTTAGTTTCTTTGCTTAAGAAGAATTGGCAAAATGTGAGTCACAATTCCAATTATCTGATTGAGTTATTAATTAGTTAATCAAAAGCTTCAAGCATTTAAATCAAGATTACTGTATCTAGTCTATCCCTTATGCTTTGCTTTCTTATGATTGAACGGTTCAGGTGCGGTGCTTGTACTTGAAGACAACAATGGGAAAGCCGGTGCGCATCTTTTAAGTTCATCTGTTATGTTTTTATTTTGGTTTAATGTTGAGGTTAGTACCCAAAAACAAATTTCCCATGAACTGGGAGTAATCTTTTTTGGCTCTTTACATGTTGTTTGGCACAATATTTTTGGACCCTCTGTTTTAGACATTATATATTTGTTTTGATTTTGCTTAAATTTTTGAGATATCAAGCAAGTGATTACCCAGAAACTTAAGGTCCTGCTAAAACAATATGTTCAATGCCATGGCCTTATTTGGTTTGATAGAGCACATGCGCATCGCCAGTGGACCCATTTTGGTGCAACAATGACAGCAAGATATACCCTCATTTCTCAACAGTGGCTTAACAGTTCTGGTTGTAAATGCGAAACAAAATACAAAGAGGATTGAATATCTCACTTCAATACTACGTTCATGCTAGTTGTATAAAGATGTCATCTTATCCAGCCAGTGATGCATTATTGATTGATTTGAGTGGAACCAATTATAGTTGTATAAAGATGTCATCTTATCTTGTGGAGTTTAAAACCAACCATATGTCTATCAAAATTCATGAAACGCCAAAGTAGTTATAATTGAGAGCGATAACGTATGTGATGATCCACACCTTATTGAAGGATGGTTATTGGTCAGAATTTGGTACATACAAAATCATGCTTGTATTCTATGTGAAAGTGGTTTAAACATGATTCATAAGAGACATGGATGAGATTAAAAGCCTTATCATATGTTGATTGGCCTAGACAAGGTTTTCCATAACTTAAAAATAAAAATCCACTTTTATTTTCTTTGTACAAGCAAGAAAAACACGATTTGATGAGATATAGGTTACACATATTTTATCACACCATGCGATAAGAGTTGCACGCCAAGGGCACAAAGAAGGGCTCGGAACTCAGTAAGTCTGGCTGGTGTGTCAACAAGAACGTTATATTCACACTCACCATATGGATAGATAGCATTAGACTACACATACTTGATGGTAATTATTATTATCGAAAGGTACTTGTGTTATATCTAACTCTATATATAAAGCCTGTTTCTAGCCTTTTTGACACACTGCCGATAAACAAAAGCTCGAGTAGTCCAACCATTGTAAAGACACGACAGGTTTTTAAGCGCCCTTTTATCCTTAACTTTATAGGAGCCAATAAAATGTAAAAACATTCAACCTGAAGTATGATCTAAAATATGTGTTACAAAAATGCATCCACCATGACCTACAGGTGCTTGAAATATTTAAATGGACCAAAGGTTCAACATTACTAATTATTCCATGTATAATGAACCAAAGTTACCCTTTGAGTGACTGCATTACTCACAACATTTTCTGTATCTATTGTTTGTCCTAAAAGTTCTATAAGATCAATATACCAAACTTTCAACCATTATTCGTATCAAACTGACGCCCAACAACATGGTTTGCCAGTTGCAGTATGCATGCTATTTATGTATCAGCAAGCGCGATAAGTTGATCGACAACATTTGGATCAGCTAATGTGCTTGTATCCCCAAGCTCATCTAGCTGCCTAGAAGCAATTTTCCTCAAGATTCTTCTCATTATCTTCCCACTTCTTGTTTTTGGAAGACCCGGCGCCCAATGAATTTTCTCAGGAGCTGCAAATGCTCCAATCTGATAAAAACGATAGTGGAAGTTGTCAGCAGCCTCGAATACAACTTAAGACTTGTAAAAGTGTCAATCTTTTTATGTGGGTCATCACATAGTGTGCCATTCTTGATTTCTTGGTAGGTTAAACTGTTAAAGGGTCATTATAATACTTACATTGGTTCGGACAGAAAGCACGAGGCTTTTTCTAAGATCTTCACTATACTCGACACCCTCAACTGGAGTCACGAATGCATATATACACTGACCTTTGACCTAGTACGAAAAAACAGACAATGAGTTTCATGAAAGTATTTGTTAAATATTAATTTAAAGTTACTACCTCATGCTCAACACCAACAACTGCAGCTTCAGCACATTTAGGATGTGAAACCAGAGCTGATTCAACTTCCGTGGTGCCAATTCGGTGTCCACTGTTCATGTTACAAATCTTAGACTAACTGTATTATAGGTTTAGATTAAGATACATACATGATAAAGTATACAAAGGGTACCTGACGTTAATTACATCATCAACTCGTCCAGTGAGCCAATAATATCCATCCTTGTCTCTGAAACAGAAACAAGTTATTACTGAAGTAACAAATGAAACAATATTCGTTACCAATACGCGCATTTTCCCTAAAAAAATTTTATTTGCGCGTCTTTAGCTACTGAAAGTAAAAACATAAAAGTAAAAATAAAATTTTATTACCTACTGCAGCCATCACCACTGAAATAATAACCGGGAAATGCACTGAAATAAGTTGTTTGGTATCTTTCATGGTCTCCGAAAGGGTCCTAAATGCTCCAGGCCATGAGGTTTTAACACATAAATAGCCACTGCATTCACCTTCCATTTCTTTTCCCTTTTCATCCACTATGGCTGGCTGCATTTAATTTATTTTGGAAGTATGATTAAAACGGGTCGTTTAAGGTGGAAAAAATATGAAATTTTCATAGAATATTATATGCTCGATATATACCTGAACTCCGAAAAATGGAAATGTAGCAGAACCTGGTTTTTGAGGCCATGCACCAGGTAAAGGAGTGATCTGAATGCAAGAACATTTAAGGTCAATGTTTTATAAATCGTGTAACTAACATATGATTATTTTTGCATAAGTACCATGAAACCGCCCGTCTCTGTTTGCCACCAAGTATCTGATATCGGACACCTGGAATCTCCAACTACATTAAAGAACCACCTGCCATATCAAAAAGAAAAGAAAAAACATCAATAAAGGAGTATATTTTATAATGAAGCGCATATAATAAGAATAGATAAGAGAACCTCCATGCACTTGGATTGATCGGCTCGCCTACACTACCAAGGACTCGTAAAGATTTACGAGAATAACGCGTCACATGCTGCAATTCATAAAGAAAATTATATGTGAGCACATACTTCTTACCCCTAAATGTCTACAAGCATAAAGTACAACTGAAAAAGCATAATATGAGAGGATGAAGAGAATCCTTACCTCGTTACCATCACGCATAAGAGACCGCACCAATGTAGGAGCCGTGTAGAATATTGTCACCTTGTACTTGTCAACGATATCCCAACATCTACCAGGATCTGGATAATTAGGAACCTGCAGATAGCATGTTGTTATGACATTGCATAATATTATTACTACTATACAATTCATCACACCATCATGATATATATTCACTAATATAAACGAAACTGAGAATGAAAAACTCGGTTTTTAAGTTTTACCCCTTCGTAAATTAGAACCGTTGCTCCATTAAGCAGAGGTCCATAAGAAACGTAACTGTGCCCAGTAATCCAACCACAGTCAGCTGTACACCTAGAGTTCAAGAGGAAACAAGTGTTAATTGATGAGTGCTTATATATAGCTGATAATTGGTATATACTAATTACAAAAATAATTTGAAATCAAGAATTACCAATATACATCAGATGGTTTGTAGTCAAATGCATATTTGAATGTTGTTGCAGTGTATACCATGTATCCTCCTGTAGTATGCAGAACACCCTATTGACAGGACCATAATACTTCGTTAGAAAACTCAAATGTGATACGACATCAACCCATTTACTTATTAATGAGTCGATTTGGGTTGTGTTTTATCTCAAATGAGTTGAATAGAAAAAAGAAAGTAAAACTAGGAACAGGTTAAGATTCCCCAAAACTCTATTTTTAATGCATCTCTCCTACATCGTTTTCACTCAAAATTCAAACTATAGTAATAATAATGTTTTGGTATTCATATCTTATAGCACATGTTTTGTAAGCATTATAAACTCGGTTATTATAAAAATTGACACAAAGTTTTTGGGTCAACCAAACAAGACCTGGCCCGTTTAACCCAAACTGAGCTTGACACGTTACCCAATGTGCTCGGCCCCTCCATTTTGCTACCTCTATTATGAAATAGAGATAAATAAAAACTCGTTCAGGCATACGGTACATATATACCTTCGGCTTTCCTGTACTTCCACTCGTATAGAGAAGAAAAAGTGGATCCTCTGCATCGACCCACTCTACATCACATTTAGTAGAGCATTTTGGAACAACATCCTGGAAATTTTAGTTAAATCATTTAAATAGTTTAAATTTTTTTTAAACAAAATGAAGCTAGGTAACCTTTAAGGGTATAACAAAAGAATTTAAGCACATATTTTTTACAAATGCCATTGTTTACTACCTGCCACCAAACATCTCTTTCTTGATGCCATTTAGTATCTTCCCTCTTCATGGCTGATTCATTTGCATAAGTCAAGCATAAACCTGTTTGTGAACAAAATATCAAATAAACACAACCGATAACGAATGACTTATAACAAATACTAGATAAAAAGTTCATATGTATTATTTGAAACAACATAAGAAAATGTAAATATCCTACCAACATGGACTCCATTTTGAGATGATTCCGAGAGTGCAGAATCAACAATATCCTTAAGATTGATGACTTTTTTGCCTCTTTTAACCGCGTTACAAGTTATCACAACCTTCGGCTTGCAATCAATAATCCTCTGTTCAAGAGACTCTGCAGAGAATCCAGCAAAAACAACCTGAAACCCAAAGCCAAATTGATATAAAACATTTATAAAATAGTCAACAAATGAAAAAAATACTAACAGTTACAAAGTAATACCGAATGAACAGCTCCAATACGAGCACACGCGAGCATGGAGATTGGTAGTTCCATGAGCATAGGCAAGTATATAATCACAGAATCACCCTTTTTAACTCCATTTTCTTTCAGTAATTCGCAAGCTGTCGTAACTCATTAAAATTAACAACTTAAACCAACATAAAGAATTGAACAACTTGTAAAGAAGCAAAAGGATGAACCTGACAAACTCTATCTAACAGCTGATTATAAGTCAATGAATCATCAACACCAGGCTCATTCCCTTCCCAATATATCGCGATCTTGTCACCATTTCCAGACTCAATGTTTTTATCCAAACAGTTATAGCAGATGTTGGTGATCCCACCCTTGAACCACTGAATCCACCGCGATACACACCAACACATTAAACAACATTTGCAGGCTAAAATATCAACAGTTGATCAGTGATTACAAATTTCTGATTACCTCTATCTTGATATCCCCTTTAGTGATATCAAGATTCTCTGAGCACACCTGCTGACCCCATTTCTTCTTCCAGTAGAACTCCGAAGCAATTTCGGACCAAAATCCACCAGGGTCTTCAATAGACCTTTTATACATCTCCAAATACTGCAACCAATACAATTTCAAGAATCACATGCATCTGTTAACAACCAAATTGAGTTTGTAGCGCGAACATGTAGCTCAGATACATGTAAGATGATAAAAGACTGAATTGATCTAATTGAATAGTAAGCTTACAATATACAGATATCAAAAGTAACTCCAGAAATACAACAGGTTTGTGGGCTCATACTAATAAACCTTAATACTAATATCACATGCCTATACTGATCAAAAGTGCAAAATTACCTTCTGCAAATTGGGTACATGAGCCTTTTGCACAAAATCTTGATCGGGTAAGATAAGATCATCATCATCAGAAGCAACAGCTTCACCAAGAACCACCGCTTTCCTCCTCCACATCCCTGAAGCAACAGTCAGATGCCGGTGGCGTTGGGCGGTGGCGCCACCGTTCATCATCGCCGGCCGCGGTGGTCGGAGCCGATTGCCACCGTCAGTTCTCCCTCTGATTGCTGCTGTAAACAGTGAAGTAATTGAGGTGTGTGAATTGACTCTACTCCTACCCACAACCATAAACCGATTGCATTGATGAATCTTTGAAGCCCCAACTGTGAAATAACTGTAATCATGATTGAAACATGCATTAATCGCCATCACTTTCTCACCCTCTTCACAGTTCTTTAAATGGGTATGGAGAATGGGTTCCCATTGTTTTAATCTTACCACAAACATGATACAAGAAATCTTGTGGCTCTGTTCTTGTCGTTTTCGAGGTGGTTTGATAATTATTAATAATATTATTATAATGATTATATCTTTGTGTAAGTTTTGTAAAGATGTAAAATTGAGGATGAAAAGTGTTTGATTTACCGGATGGATATTAAAATTAGGGTTCTTTTTGCATGGAATTTGGTCTCCATTGATGGATTTGACATTGGTGGTGTTTATGCGAATCCCACAAGAACACAGCATCAGTCTTTTTGTAAGTTACTGATTTGATGGTGATTGCTCAAAGGGGGTGATAATGTTTTGTAATAAGATCGTTATGTTTATGAGTTACTATGTGTTGCCATTTCGAATTGGACGAATTTCTGCATGTGAAAATGAGGGAATGATGACAAAGTTGGTGAAGCAAGCTGTTTGTTTTTTATCAAAACTTCTTTTCATTTTTGGTTCTTCTGAGGTCTGTATAAAGAAAATGTGAACTTATAACTTCTGAGATATTTTAACATCTTCTCATCTCCCCTACCAGCCGGACCACCGCCACCCCACCTCTCCCCACTTGGTTTCGTTATTTTTTACATCTAGTGTTCTGTATTGGTGGATTTCACTTTGATTTCGGTATCAGTTTCGATTTAAAGCTAATAGTTTGTTAATCGTTAAAATAACCTATATTTTTTATAAATTACATGACGTTTAAACAAATTACAATCCACAAATAATAATATAATATATAATATTTTTTAATCTAGTAATATTCACACCTCTTTGGTTGTTTTGGTCGGTTTCTTTGTTTTAATTTGGATTTGTTTAGGGAGTTCGGTTTGGTCATGATACAATTTGGTTTGGCTTGTATGGTTTTCTTTCAGTCAAAACTAAAATCGAAAATTTGTTTCTTGAATAAATTCAACCAAAACTGTCGGTTTTTGTTTGGGTTTGATTACATTGGTTTTTTAATTACAGATTGACTTTTCGGTTTTGTGCACACTCATACAATGCAATTAAAGAATCTTTCTTTTTGATAAACAAAGAATGATTACAAACCCTTTGTACAAACCCATGTTCAATTAACACACTAATTAATTTATCATTCCACTTTCTAGTCCTTGTTTAGTTATATAAAAATTTTAATATGTCCTTTTACTTGTGTTTTTAAATAACATCATATGGGAAAAGTTATATTTCTTATGAAATATTTCCATACAGAAAGAAGTTATGAATATTTAACTAAAACAATTACCATTTGTTATGCACAACAAGACTTATGACGTATCGTACAATGACCATTTTACTATGTGAGATAATGTTTAATGAAATCTATACTACCTCTTTGATTGTATCATTTTATTTCTAACCCTACTTTATATCTTTCTATCTCATCAGTTAATTTGTATATTATTATATGGTTTTCCATCTCAACGTTTATTCCATCTACCCGGTTCATACAAGTTGCTAGTTCATTAAACTTTTGTGGTTCTACAATCTTATTCAAGATTGTGGTTCTAAAATCAACCCTAATGAAGTTGCATTTGAATAGGTTTTTGAGAAAAAAAAACCCTTCCATTAATATCAACCTCGCTGTTTATTAAAAATTAGGGTCGACTATTTCTGACATGTTTATGACACGAAAAAACATGTTTAATGAAAAATGTATTATTTTTTTTAATTTTAAAAATAGTTATAATCATGAGCTAGACTTCATTATTTCACACTTTTGGTTTGTAGCATATATATAAAAAAATATTGACATAATATATCGGTAGTTAAATATATAATTTGCATGTTTAATATGTAAGTTATGTATGTCGTCTCTAACCTATTAAACATGATAAAATCTGTTTTGCTAGTCTTATTAACAATGAATAAAGCAATTGCTTTCAGAGAGACCCCCAGCTTTAAAGTAATTAGAAGAGAATTATAGATAACACGAATCATAGCCATATAATTGATCATCAAAAACACATCATGTACCATAAAAAATGATGAATGATCAATATACATTAACTCACAGAAAACATGGATCATATGCCATCCCTATTAAATATACATTCCGAAGTACATATCAATGAAATCGTACGTTATCTATACCTAAATACACGAGTCAAGAAACAACTTATAAATAGGCAATGAAGTGGCATCAAGGATAATGATCACATGCAATGGCTTCTAGAAAAGATGATAATTGACACTAATATGCTACGACATGCATAAGAGATATTTGGACCCTCCCCTAAAAACCTTTAACCTTAATCATAAGTCTCAAACTATTTTTATCCTGGACTATGTAATTAAAAAAATGCAGCTTTAATAAATCTTGTCTAATTCTCTCTTCCTAAGTCAGTTTGGGTCTATCTTTACTTCTCATCCCGTCTATCGTAAGGGTCTTGACTACTTTAACTAGTATCTTATCTGCTTCCTTATGATATGTCCATACGATCTTAATCTACATTCTCTTATCTTATGCACTATACTAACTACTTTTAATATATCTTTATGTGCCCACACATAGCATCCTTGTCTCCTCTATATCTACATCCATATTGCGTTTGTTTGCCTTCTTAATAGCCCAACGGTTAGTTCCATATAACATAGCTGGTCTGATTATCACACTAAATTTTTCCTTAAACCTTGTTGGGAAGCTCTTGTCACACAATATCCCTGATGATGCCCTTCATCTACACTAACCTATTTGAACCCTGTATGTAACATCACTATCACTAAACCCCAAACCTTTTTAGTTATTTAACATTTGAGCATTCACATTTCATTCCTTATACTCATCTTTATAATTACATTAAAAATTACTATTGTTTTCTCTTCTTCTCAATTAAATAATACTTTTTTTATATATTTATCATTATGTTTTCTCTCTATTTCACTCACAATCACTTTACAAAAATTAAAAGTTGTATATATGTTTATCATAAATATACAGATAAACAGTAACATTTTTTTTATGTTCTACTCACAACCACTCACAACTAATTCCAAAAGGTATGTGTTATGAGGGCTGCTTGATAATAAGTGGCCACACAGACAATTATCCAACATTTTTTCTCACTTAAAAATAAATTAAATAAGTGCAATGGGAGTGGGTAGGTTGATGATTAAAATAGGTGTAATGGAAGGGGTTTGGATTAAAAAAACGGCATTTGCGTAGCAATTGCGCCATGGACCGCCCCAAGGGCTGCGCTCCGATGAAGACCACCCTTTAACGGTGGCGTGGCTGGGTCTTCATGCCACTGGGCGTACTGATAACATATGCTCTTATAATACAAGATACTTATTCATTTCGGTATCAAAGCTTAAAACAATATGCAATCTACTCCATTATAAAATCACATAAGAACATTTACAATCCATTCTCCATTCTCATCCTTATAATTATATTAAACATTATTATTTTTTTTCTCTTATTTTCAATTAAATAAATTCTTTTCATACATTTATCATTACATTTTCTCTCTCATCCACTTATAACCACTTTAAAAAATAATAAAAAAATAATGAGAGTTGTATCGTATTTCCTCATATTTTAGAAAAACACAATACAACTCTCATAGATATTTTATATTTTCACTCACAATCACTCACAAGTCACAACTATCCTCATAATATATGATACTCACTTACATATATACAACGAAACGAACAAACCGTAAATACTCTAAAACAAAGAATCATATACTTAACCCCTTGTTCTTTCCATCAAAACACATCTCTTATCTCCTTTCCTCACATGGAGTTTTCAACGTTATCGTCGTTATCCTCTAACCCTCTCAAATAACAATAACAATAATAATAATAATAATAATAACAATAATAATAATAATAATAATAATAATAATAATAATAATAATAATAATAATAATAATAATAATAATAATAATAATAATAATAATAATAATAAGAAGAATAATAAAAACAATAATAATCATCATCCACATTCCACAATGTACATGTACGGACCACCCCCAATCCACCACTGAACCCTCGACCTAGGTTAAACCTCCGATCCACCACCACCGTCGCCACCATGGTCGCCACCAGCGACCACCAGCAAGACAACTCGACGAGCAGCAACGGCGATCGGAGATCTACACCTACGAAGCCCCCTGGCACATCTACGCCATGAACTGGAGCGTTCGCCGTGACAAAAAGTACCGATTAGCCATCGCTAGCCTCCTCGAACAGTACCCTAACCGCGTCGAAATCGTCCAACTCGATGATTCCACCGGCGACATCCGATCCGACCCGACGTTATCATTCGAACACCCCTATCCCCCCACCAAAGTCATCTTCATACCTGATAAGGAGTGCCAGAAGCCAGATCTACTCGCTACGTCCAGCGATTTCCTCAGGATTTGGAGAATCTCCGACGACGACGACGCTGCCGCCGCCGCCACCGCCGGTGGAGACGATGAAGGTACGTATAATGGTAGTGGTGGTGGTTCGCGTAGGGTGGAGATGAAGAGTTTGCTTATAATAATCGTAACAGTGAGTATTGTGGTCCGGTGACTTCGTTTGATTGGAATGAAGCTGAGCCTAAGCGAATTGGTACTTCGAGTATTGATACTACATGTACGATTTGGGATATTGAGAGAGAGACAGTGGATACGCAGCTTATAGCTCATGATAAGGAGGTTTATGATATCGCTTGGGGTGGTGTTGGTGTGTTTGCTTCGGTTTCGGCTGATGGATCAGTGCGCGTGTTTGATCTACGCGATAAGGAGCACTCGACGATTATATACGAGAGTTCGGAGCCTGATACGCCTCTGGTTCGATTGGGGTGGAATAAGCAGGACCCTAGGTATATGGCTACGATTATTATGGATAGTGCTAAGGTTGTGGTGTTGGATATTCGTTTCCCTACGCTTCCTGTGGTGGAACTGCAGAGGCATCAGGCGAGTGTGAATGCGATTGCTTGGGCTCCGCATAGCTCGTGTCATATATGCACTGCGGGGGATGATTCGCAGGCGCTGATTGGGATCTTTCGTCCATGGGTCAGCCTGTTGAGGGTGGGTTGGATCCGATATTGGCGTACACTGCTGGTGCTGAGATTGAACAGTTGCAGTGGTCGTCTTCGCAGCCTGATTGGGTTGCCATTGCGTTTGCGTCGAAGCTTCAGATTCTGAGGGTATGATTATGTTAACTGTTTGGTTTGTGTAGTTGTGTTTGGTTGCAATGAGTTTAGGTTGACTGCTAGCCTATATAGCTTTGGGAATACACTGACATTTGCATTTGCTTCTCACCATTTACATAATTAGATGTTTTGGGTTTTGTTGTTGTTCATCATATTATCTTCTCTATCCTGCAATTTTGCCAAACAAATTTGATATGCTGTCTTGATAGTGATATTAGTTGGAAAACCTACACATGAATATTTGATCTTTAGGTTATTAGGGTATAGTGTATACATATGAACATAAATAGGAAACTGATGCTATTGCATCAAAGAAAAGATTATAAAATTTGTGACATTAAGCTCTTCCTTTAGAACAAGCAGTACTTCTTCCTCCTCGTAATGCTGCACCATAGCTTCTGGAAATCGGGCAATTATGATTAGCTTAACACACCTTAGTTTTTAAGATTCTTTTCTGATTGTAAATCAAAGAAAGCCCACATAGGATCTCATGACGTGAGTTGTAGTGCACTTTGGACCAAATGCTTAGCCACAGTTCTGTGTGGTAAAGAAGGAAAGCCGAAAATATTTTATCCGAAGGATGATTCATTCATTTATTTCATTGTTGATTTTAAGAAACGCGTCTAGACACGAGGCTACTTCAGGTGTAGTGTCTTGTGGTTTTGACTGGTAGAGGCTATGGGTGTATAGGAGGCGCATGCAATAGCGGCTTGAGGTGCAGGGTTGAGGTATGCCTCTTGTACATGGGCAGAATCTATGCATAAGACGGTTGTACATAGAGAATTTTAGGTTGTACATATAGGTTATTAATCTTACCTGTATATCTATTAAGTCATTTATAAAGCTTATTTGACATGTGATGTGGTGTTAGAAACATACAGACACACACCTTACGTCTCATGTTCGTGATGTGGTGCGCCTTGCCCCTCGACTCCAGACCTTCCCACTTGATGTGCCTTGCGCTATGGTTAAGGTTTTTGCTGGTATCATGTTTAAAGATTAAAAACTGGAGTTGATGTAAAGTTATCAAGGTAATACCTTTCTGAGGTGCCTGATGTTGTGGAGTGATTTCTATATAATGGGCATATCTGAATGAAGGTTAAAAGGCATATCTTTGCTGCAAACTGGTGTAAGATTGGACCCAAAAACATGTAAAATTTTTTATTACTTTTTCTCTTCTAAAAACCCTACTCGATGCAATCTGAACCAAAATTCTTTAGAAAGATTCAACAGTTTATATCTTCCATAGACTATTTCAGATCAGCACAATAGAGAAATCCGAATGTTAATCTATTCTTTAACAGTTTTACTTTTATAAAATGGTTAACCACACACCCTCTAGTTGACTAGTTGTACTCATAATCTACAATCCTTTTGTTTGCCATGGGATTTAATTCTTTTTTTATACAGATTAGTACCTTTAAACTACAAGCCCTTTGATCTTGAATAGTTTACATATTTTTCCGGTGTTTATTACATGAATAGTTTTTATGGGTTGCTCATATTATGGGTTTGTTCTAATTACACGGATAGCACATTTGTCTTGAACATATCTTAGTACAACTTTGTTCACACATTAATAAGAGTAAATTACACAGATGGTCCTAGTAGCCTAGTATAGGTCTATATATGCGATCATATTGTGCTCTAATAATTATCACAATCAATACACAGTCATTCTACAAATTTTATACCAGTTTAATTTGTTATCAGAGCCTATCCACACCTGCTCTTTCTACCATCACCTATCCACACAAAGGCTGATGTACCCTGCACTTTTTTTTCTTCTGAACTGACCCCACAATGGTTGCCGATCAGATTGTTGCCTTCACCACCACTAAAAAACAACCCATAACTCACATAAGTTTGGTTTTATCCTCTCTCTTACCAACTATGGTCATTGGAAACTAATGATCTAGCCTTTTCTTGCTACACATAGTCTATTCGGTTATGTTGATGGAAGCATTCCTTGCCCTCCTTCAACTCTTTCTTCTTCAGGAACTTCTAAAGCCACTGCTACTGTCACCAAACCAAACATTAATTACACAACCTGGTTATGTAATGATGCTCATGTTTGCATATTAATACTCTCAACCATCTCTGAAAAATTTTCCAACATGTTCAAGGTACCACCTCACATGAACTTTGGCTTGGTCTTGAACAAGCTTATGCCCCAGCATACCTTCAAGAGTATGCAAATGCCCTTGCAAATATTGGTCAACCTATGCCTGAAAAGGATCTTGTTATGCTAGTTGTTGTAGGGATTCGTGACGAGTACAATGGATTCAAACAAAGCCTTCTATCGAGAGAATTTACTGTTGTCTTTTCTGAGCTACATGCTCTTCTTGCAAATCATGATTTTTTGATCTAGAAAACAGTCACTGCCATCCCACCTGTTCAAGCCTTCATGGCTACTACTACAGCCAACCCCTCTACTGTTTCAAACTATGCTTTCAAAATATCATTTACCTATTTCTGCAAATACTTATAATTTTCATTGTTTAGTTGGAAAATCTTCCATACTTAATTTATTGTCTTCTATTACTCATATTTTAGATTTAATTTTCTGTGATGTTTGGGGACCAGCTCTTGTCACCTTGTTTGATAGTCATACCTATTTTCTATTATGTGTTGATCACTTTTCTAAATTTATGTGGTTGTTTCCTTTAAAACGAAAGTCTGACGTGTTTGCAACGTTTAAAAATTTGTAACTATGGCCGAACGACAATTCTCCACGACACTCAAAATCGTGCAAACTGATTAGGGTGGGGATTCAGGAACCTTTCTTCCTTTTTTGCTTCTATTGGCATAGTTCATCGTCTCTCTTGTCCTCACACCAGCGAGCAAAATGGTGTAGTTGAACGACGTCACCACCACGTTGTTGAAACCGGCCTAACCCTAATGGCACAATCTCATTTTTCTCAACGTTTTTGGCACTATGCTTTGGAAACTGTAGTTTATTTAATCAATCACATGCCTTCTCGTACAAACTCAAATATCTCCCCCTTTGAACATTTGTTCAAACGGAAACCAGATTTTTCCTTCCTTCGGGTTTTTGGTTGCCAATGCTTCCCTCACCTCTGTCCCTATAATCCAAACAAAATGGATTTCCAATCTACCCCGTGTATTTTTCTTGGTTATAGCACCTTCTCACGGCTATCGATGCTTTGATCCTATCTCTAAACGCATATATTTGCGTGTCATGTTCGCTTCCATGACACATTTTTTCCTTTTCTCTCTCAACCCGCCGACCCTCCCACATCACCCACCCATATGTTTCTTCTTGCCCTATGGATTCCATTCCCTTACACGCCAACATAGAACCTCCACCTAATACCTCCCCACCACCTATTTTGCCCTCCTTCTACACAAACCACCACCCACCCTACTAATACCTACTCTCGTCGGTCCACAACATCACCATCGTCTGCAATTCCAACCTTTGACCGTTACAACCAACACCAACCTCCATCTCCACCTACTCCACATGACCACCCACAAAACCAAACTACACAACCAACCCCATTGCCACCTCACTCTCTATCTACTACGCCTACCCATCCGTAACACCAACCTACACAATTTGACCAACCACCTCCCTCACTGCCTACTCTACCTACACCACCCCCACCTCCCATACAACGCAAGAGACCACCTAACTTACGCCCCCAACCCAAACAAACCAAATCCTACAATCCCTCCTTCTTTCACACCTCCACTACAACCGACACCGAACCTACCACCTTTGCCATTGCCAACCGAGACGCTTACTGGTGTAAGGATATGGCGGATGAATATTCACTCTTATCCGTAATGGTACGTGGTCCTTGGTCCTCCATGTTCCAAACACCAATGTTGTTGATTGCAAATGGGTATACAAAATCAAACACGACCAACATGGGCACATTAAGCGCTACAAGGCGCGTCTGGTTGCAAAAGGGTTTAGTCAACAACCTGGTATAGACTACACTGAAACCTTTAGTCCTGTGGTGAAACCCACCACAATCAGGGTTGCTTTATCATTAGCCGTTACCCAACGGTGGTCCTTACGACAACTTGACGTTCAAAATGCCTTTCTACATGTGCGCCTCTTGCATAAATCTGTGTATGGCCTCAAACAGGCACCTCGAGCGTGGTTTGACAGGTTTTCATCTGCTTTGACTGCTCTCGACTTTTGGGGATCTAAAACGGATCCTTCTCTGTTTATTTATTCGGCAAATGGGACACTTATGTATATGCTAGTGTATGTCGATGACATTAATTTGACAGGTAACAACAACCAGGCTATTGATCATGTGATACAAAGTCTTAGCAAATCGTTCCCGATACAAGACATGGGGCCCTTATCTTACTTTCTAGGCATTGAGGTGGCTCATCAAGGCTCTGCTCTCATTCTCTCACAACGCAAATATATTAATGAATTGTTGGACCGTGCTAACCTATCTCAGTCCAAATCGGTTCCGTCACCTTGCACCACTAGGGCTACTCTCTCTCTCTCTCTCTCTCTCTCTCTCTCTTCTCTCTCTCGGTGATAGCTCTTTTTTCTATGACTCAGTCATATCGATAATGGTTGGGGCATTACAATATGTTACTCTATCACGGCATGATATTACATTTGCGGTTAATAAAGTTTTCCAATTCATGCATTCCCTTACTGACAATCACTGGTCTGTTGTAAAACGCATCCTAAGATATCTACACGGGACTGTGGATCCACGGGGGGATATGTTATTTATCTCGAGTCAAATCTAGTTTCATGGTCAGCCAGAAAACAAAAGACTATCTCAGTCATTTACTAAATCTGAGTACAAGGCCTTGGCTGATACAGTGGCTGAATTGACCTGGCTTGAAACATTACTTACGGAATTTCGTGTCTCGCAACCTTCAGCTCCAATCCTATGGTGTCACAATTTGAGAGCCACATACCTTTCTGCTAATCTAGTTTTCCATGCTAGGACAAAACATGTGAAATTGGATTTTCACTTTGTTCGGGAGAAAGTTGCTCAAAAAAAATTATCTGTCCAGTTCATATCTACAAAGGTCCAATTGCTGATGTGTTCACAAAGTCCCTGTCTTCAAATTGTTTTCTTTTCTTGAAATCCAAGCTAAGAGTTAGTCCCCGACCTTAGCTTGAGGGGGAGTATTAATTGATGTATTTAGTTTATATTAGACCCGACCCATGACATATAACAGCCGACCCTAGTACCCTAGTATAGGTCTATATATATGACTCTATTATACTCTAATAATTATCCCAATCAATACACAATCATTCTACAATTTTTATTTAATTGTTACGTCCAACATGTACCAGCCAAACACAAAAATACAGCCAACGGTTGGCAAAAAATATTAAAAAATAAGAATCATAGAAGATATCCATTGAAATCCAATCCAACCAGTCAAACAACTATACAATGTCCTATTGACACGTGGCACTTTCCTCTTTCCCCAACCACCACACTCCTCCCATTAGAAGATATATAACACTAATCATCTTCATTTGAAATACTGTCCATCATATTTACAGTTTCTTCCACCATCGGAATCCTATTCCATCCCGACTGGCTTTTCAACGACAACAACTTTGACCGGTCGCTGTTGACTCCTCTGAATCCTGTCATCTTCGATGAGACCATGGGCATTGCGAGAACAGATGATGCATGCATTGTATCATCTCCCATACCCACAGCAGTGTGCAAGCACTCTGCACCCAGAAATTTAAAACAAATAAGAAATTAAGTTCCAATTCCAATGTTAGATTCCATTTGAGTCTGGGATTAGAATGTGCATAACCTTTGCTCTGATCACTGCAGCCGAGGCTTTTGTTGCCATTGCCTGTGCAAACGACTTCATATCCTTGATTGATGAGTCTTCAATCAACCTTTTAATTAGACATGTCTCATTAGATGGAAAAATACAAGTTTTGGGAAATAAAGCAATGCTAGATACTAGATTAGTCAACTGTCTATTATCCATAAAGTCAACACCAGAGGACTTCATTCCTTGACTTTTTTCTGGATAGTCAAACTAACCTTTCTACATCAGTGTTAACTTTTGATGAGGTACTGTCTTTGACTTCTCCCACTGTGGAATAAAGAAAAAAATCAAACAAGTTCCAATGCTGAGCTGAGAAAGGGTAATTTGTTATCTTGGGCTCTTGGCCCAAATGGACACAACCAGGCCAGTTTGGTTTTTTCGTTAACCTTTTGGGTTTGTTAGGGAGAAATAAGAAACCCAAACGAGCCCAGATGGGTTTAGAACAAAACGAACGCTTAAAAACTTTGGGGGCGAACAGGTCGGACCGGGTTGTGTTGACCCTTTTTATTATTTTATTTATTTTACAAATAGAGTATTGAAAATATTAATATAAACATGCTATTAAAATAGGTTTCTAAAGTTTTGGAATAAAACAATTTAACATACGCTGTAAACATTTAACAAATCTTATATTTTTAATGCTACAATTACTATATTTGGTAGAGCAAACTCTATAAATGCATTGAATATGTTAGTCATGATGAAATTCAACTGAAAACAAAAAAAACTACCAGGTCTAACCGACCTGAAACCGTTTTAGAAAAAAGCTCATTTTCACCGATTCTCACCCAAACCCATTTTGACCCGTTACCCAACTTGACCATCTTGGCTATATTGTCATCTCAAGCTGAAATTGTGATGGTAGAGCGCTTATATACCTTTGGAGTCATCAGGTGCCAGCAATGAGATTCCTAAGAATACTGAAATCATTCCCAGAATAAACATCACTGTCCTCAAAGCATCAAACACCTGGTATAAAACAAAGTAATGTAATATAATTTCAACAGAGATATTATCTCACATACCCAAATACACACACAAACAAGACCTGATATTCCTGGAAATACACAAATCCAGTACAAATTGAGAAAAAGGTCCACGCGATCTGAAACATGGGGACTATAAGTATTGCATCGAACAGTGATAATCCTTCGTTTAGCCTTGCCATCTGTAAAAACAAATAAATATCATCCGAATTTGAGTTTCTTTTTTTTTTTGGGATCCACTAAACGCAACGAGTATGCCACTAATCATTACCCAAATCCAGCAGTACATAGAAACAACAAAAGAATTGAATATGTAAACCAGCTATCCAGGCGATATGAACTTGACATGGACAATCTTAAAAGATTTGAACTGAAAAGAAACGGAAAAAGATAAAAACCGTTGTTAAGTACAAGTAATCCGAATTAGAATATACTAGAAGACTTTAAACAGCCACTCACAGGGACTTTGCAAAAAGAACTGAACATGACCCTATGGCCCCTGAAACTACAGCAAACGAAAAGGGAAGCAGTAATTTCCAGTAAGGCATTAGTTCTTTCCCATTAGCAAGCAGCAATTCTCCTTTCCTGATTATCGGGTTATAAAAGCTATTTAATGAAAGTAAAACTAATTAACTAATCACATTGTTTAATACAATTACCATGCTTCTAACCTGTACACATAGTGATGCATGATAACCACCACCGCAAAAGTAGACAGTAAAAAGGAAGGTGATGTTACTGTACTTCTCTGCCAACTGGTCCTGTGTGTAAACTGTAAAAAAGTCCAAAAAAGAATTTATTCAAAAATAGAAAATCATAATTCAAAAATATAAACAAAAAAATCATGGTATACCAGGTGATTGGTGATTGCCAAATGCAACAAGAAAGGTGTTTCCAAGGACGATAAAAGTTGTGGCAACTAATACTCTGCATAACATAAGCTACAACTGTTAATTCAAAGTTATTTTCATATCGTATCATTTAGAAAAACATGCCACAGACTGTAGGATATACTTGACAGTTACTGTTTTGTTCAAGACAAAGTAGGCGAAGGCGATGTTTGAAACAAACTGGACGGATCCTAATGCCGCAAGAAGTGACTGTTAAAGCAGAAGAAAATGGAGTAAATACGACTACTTAAAAATAATTAAAAAAAGAACAGCAATCATAGCATGATGACTGAAAGAACGATTGTAGTACAGTTCGCCATATAATATACAGACTTCAAAATTGCCTGTTACTTCTTAAATAGCTTGAAAGATTTAAGTCCGTATAAAGGTATGAATAGACATGGTGTTTTATGTTAAATGAAGTCATTAAGTCAACATTTTATGACAACTCTTGACGACAAAGAACATCTTCATACTCACCTGGGCAGCATATCCGAATGAAATAAAGTTAAGAGCGTTTCCAAAAGCGAAAAATAGAATACCTGTGACAGATCGAGATAATATCAACATGAAGCCTGATTTAGCAGTGAAGAGTAGAAAATAATAATATGAAGACCACCAGAATTACTAAGTATACCTATTCTCCAAGACTGGAAGCTTATTATAGGCCTCAATATTGTCTTTCCATCTATTCCTTCGCCTAGCGTGGCATGTCTGTCTCTCTACAACATTTTTAAGACACCAATAAAACTTGTAAATTATTCACTTTGCAGGTTGGCGGCTTTCCAAATTGTAGCCATTAACTGTAATGACAAACTGAACAATATAGAATGAACTTTAAAGTTGTTCTGATTTTAGCAACCAACTTTAAATGAGGTGCAAAATAGAAATCAATTTACCCTTTATTAGCGAATTTAGCAACAACGTTGCACTTGATTACTGATTGTAGCAATGAATGACCTATTCAACCGGTAGCAAGTCAATTTTTGCTGATATTTGAAAAACTACCGACGACCATGCGGCATCTGATTTGAAATTCTATAATTCCTTTTAAACATTTTGAACACTTCATAAATAAACTTATTTTTGACTTTTTCTCACACGAGCATTTTTAACATATGTGCCATCTGATGTGATGGATAGCATGGTAGCACTTAACATGTAAAATCAGTTCAAATGACTCTGGATGCTAACCACTAACATAAAAATATGTAAGTTGGTTTCTATTTTGCACCAGCTCTAAAGCAGATTACCAAAACCAGGAAAAAGGGTAATGCTAATTTCTAATTCGTACAGTTCACCCTTACGGCAATCCTCATAATACAAGAAAGAAAGCGAAGACAAAAAGAAGCTTTAGGTACCTCATCATGACCCAATTTAAGAAGATTAGTCCCAAAGTTAATGGCAATGCTGCCAAAAAGATTAATGAAAGCTCCAATCACCCACTCGCCCATAGATTAAAAATCACTATGTGCCAATGGGGCTTCTAGATTATGTAATCAGGTTGGTGTTTAGACTCTAAACCAACAGTTAGGAGACAGTAATCACAAGAACCAACTGCTCAACACCAACACTTTCTCCAAAATCCATCAGTGAGTCCACCTTGTGTCAATAGAGTGGGAAAAGAATTGCCTGCATTTTTTTATTTAACATTTAGCATAGAATATATTAGTTTTCAACCAATTAAAGATACGTGCATTCAACATGCACAAATAATAGCCGCATTAAGCAAACTAAACCACTAATAATACCAGTAATAACTTAAAATTATAGAGTTAATTACACAGGTCGTGTTGTTAAGCCAAAGTAACAAGTTTGGGTACTAACTTATAGTTTTGCAATGTGTTTGGGCATTAATGTTAACTTTTCACCCTAATTTAACAAAAACGTGAAACGAAAGTAACAATTTCAGGTACTAACATTTCGCCCTAATTTAACGTAAAACTTGACAACTAACATAAATTAGTCTTAATACTCAAAGTCGTTACAAAATTAAAAGTTGGAACCCAAAGTCCAAACCTGTTACTTTTCCCTAATCAGTATCATCTATGGTAATTAACTCAAAATTATAATAAGAGGATTAAGTTAATTTCACCTATCAGAATAATTGCAGAACCAATTGAAGTACATGCATTCAATGAACACAAGTAATTGCAGAATCACTCAGTCTGTTAGCTCTCACACTAGCAATCTTGATGAAAACCCCTTATGGGATCAACTAAACAACGAATAAATAAAGTAAAAACATCTTAACGTCACAAGAAACAAACAACCCAATCAATGAAAAAAAAGAAAGAAAAACAGATAATCAATTGAAGTGAAACAGAAATCAAATCGATATACGACAATATTCCCAGATCCCAAATCAAATTACAACAACCTAACAGCTTAGGTTAACATAAAATTCCCCAAAAACAACCACATGAATCAGATCGGCTTCGCATCAAAAGAATTTGTAGATCTGAGATCAGATCAAGAACAGCTGCCGACGTGTATATTACGTACCGTGGGTGTGAGAAGCACACGAATCTGCTCAATTCAGTCTTTAACGATCGAGGGTTTCGTTAATCAAATCTGGAGAATGTGTTTACAGAGAGTAAATTGGTACAAATGCACGATCAATCACATAAATCGGTGATTTCTAATGTGAGATCTGAACAATTATACACGACAAAGATTGTGATTTCTGGTGAAGTAAGACGTGAATCATACAAGATATTGATTTGAGATTGAAATCGAAGTTGAATTTGGGGGGGGGGGGGGGGGGGGGGGGGGGGGGGGTCAAACGACGTCGTTAGTGGCTTTTTGCAAGAAGCATGTGAATTTGCAACGAATGTAATCGTCGGCGAAATAATCGACAACAATTCTACGTTTTGGGTGAAATTACGAAAATGCCCTTTATGCATTCTTGAAGCTTTTGACTATTTTTTATGTTTTTGATTTCTTTCAGTTGACTTTTGAAATAAAAATATAGTTAAAGTTTTAAGTTTCAAACTCATTAGGTCATGTTCCATTGAAATTGTCCAAACAAGTATTGAAAAAAAATTGTAATCTCTTAAACTAGTTCATATTATTATATTTTTATATTAATATGGTAACTGGTTTTAGTTTTTGAGATTTAAATTTTAATGTGTAAAAGTATTTGTGGGTTGGTATTTTAGCATGTTCTTAAATGTTAAAATAATTGGTGAATTCTTTACACGTAGTTTTAGCCTATGCAACTTGTGTATTGTATAACCTTTAAGAAAAACAAAGTGTTTCTTTAAATTTAATGATGTGGAAGTGATTAGTGTGATGTAAAGTTATAACAACCTCTTTATATAGTGCTTGATGAATATGTTTTGGAAAAGATTGAGGAAAACGTAAGTATGTCTTAAAAATATTGATTTTTGAGGTACATGTAAATCACTTGTCAAAGTATATCAACTAACAAGTATAAAGTCACCAAACTAATGGGTAATCAACTAATACGTTTGTGGCAAACCAATATATCCAATATATACAGACGTCTAAGGTTAGTATATGGTTGTCTAAAATACAAGCATATACGGGTCTAATGTTTATATAGCGTCAAACAGACGTGAGAGGGTCTATACTGGTGCAAAAATAACGTACATAAGACCTTATATGAGTATATAGTCAAAATTAATCAAATCAATAGGGATACAAATAATAATGAACCCTTGTTAGATCTATAGGTCCATCAGCATTTTCAAATTGTGATTTTAACAAGTGTTTTACTAACTTTAGGTTTTTTTTCTCTAGTAGCAACTTATGAAAATAAGTAAATATAATTAGAAGTGAATGATAAATGATGATATTTTACAATCTTGTTGGAAAAAAATGAACATAAAATTTAATTATATTTCATTATTTATTTAGAGAACTTTAAAACATAAAACATACGAAATTTGGTAACTAGTAGCTCAACATAGAATATAATGATAATGATAATGATAATGAAATTAAAAATGAAAATGAGCTATTAAATGAATAATGATTTTAGCGGTTAAAATGGAAGTGAAATTAATCGCTTGCTGACTGGTCCAATTAAAAAATAAACTTTCTATTAATACGTACATAAATTAAATAATCTTCAAACTAACTTATTTTTTAATATGTATTCCATTAAAGCAAGCAAATATAATAAGCAACCTTTTAAACATGATCTAAGAGATAGTCAATAAGCCAAAGTAATACCAAGCAACAATGAGTACAAATTATCATTGATTTGAAAACTGGATCAGACCGGGAATCGAACTCCAATCCCGTCCGGTTCGGTGCTTAAAGCCATTTTGGCATTGAACAGGTGGTCGGACGGCGGTCGAATCGTTTTTCATATACATTTTTTTTTATTTTTTGTATTTTTTACATATATATTTATAAAATAATTATAATTTTATCCGGTTCTTATATCTGATCCGACCTGTTTGAACCAGTAAGAAATCTGGTTCATTATCCGATCCGGTTCTTAAAACATTACAAATACTCATTTCACACATGCATGCTACAACTTTGGTTGTGATTTCAAACACATCAAGATTCTACAATAAATGATCATCCTACAATCTCTAATAAACCATACATATTTAAAGTTAAAACGACAAGAATTTTAGAAAGCATTCTTTCTTACTTGTTCAAAAACAAAAACGATACGAAGTTTTTTTCAAGCATCGAGTGCGCGAAAACTACAGGAAAATACTAGCAGGAACCATTGTACCGTATGTAGTTAGAGATCCATTAATATGACAATTGTTTGACATTAATTGACAATCTTCATCTTCTTTTGTTACTTGCTTTTCTTCTTTGTTAGCATTTATTGACATTTCAAGTTCCCTCTTGCTTTTTCCTTTATCTCTCACTTTAACAAACTCTTTTAGTGCATTTTGCATCCACTCGTACCGACACAATGCAAATGCTTCTTCAATCACCACCTATGAAATGATACAAATGTAAATCATGTAATCAAAATTATTAAAGAATCCGGCAAATGTCAGATAAATTGTAAGGACTTTCGTTGAATTCTCACATAACTTTGTTAACATTACTTTTACATGATTTTATCGCTTCCTACTAATTAAAGTTCAACGAAACGAATACACTCTTTTTAAGTCCCTTAACTTATATAAACTCAATAGACAAGTTATCTTTTAATTATTAAAAATTTAAGATCCTAAAGTTTATATAAAAAATAACTTCATAGAGTTTTATAATTTTATGGACACAACCTTGTAGTCCAGCAACTTATGTGCAAATTCAAAGAAAGCCCAGCCCCTAAACGACAACTTAGTATGATGTTGATTCGGAGATAGCAGACTCATACTTGGAGCAACTAGACAAGACCAAAGAGGCTAGAAAAAAGGTCGAACCTAAAAAGGCATAACTTGACTGTATAGAGTTACAAAGCCCGTAAGTAATAGACAGAAATATCACAATGAACCGTTAACCGTTTTATGAATTGAGGGAGTTAACCATGTAAGTTGGCAACTTATGTGTAAACTCAAAGAAAACCTATCATCACTTGCCTCTTTAAGTAAACTTAAAGACGAAGTTAGATTGTGAAGACAAGAGACTCGTATTTAGAGCAATTGAACAAGAAACTCATATTTAAATCAATTGAAACAAGAGACTCGTATTTAGAGCAACTGAACAAGAGACTCATATTTAAAGCAACTGAACAAGAGACTCATATTTAGAGCAATTGAACAAGAGCAACTGAAACGGACCCAACTTAAAAAACATAGCATGGTCTATGTCTAGAGTTATGGGGCCCTCGAGTAAATGGACGAGAACATATCATATGGCAAACTGCCATAAGAAGTTTGTCCACACTATGGGACTTGCTACCGCTTTGCGTCATAACTTCACATGTAACACCTTAGACCCATGTATAAGACTAGCACCATAACAAACAAATCAACTCAAAATCAAAGTGGAAGTTATTAGTACCCTACACTTTAAGGTTTATTATAATTTGTTTGTACTTTTCACCTTGCATCGATGTATCACTAGTTGTTGCATCATACTTACCCATTTTCTGTTGCGGTTATTTCGTTCCGGCCATGTTTCCAGCTCTTCAGTCACTTGTAATGCAAACATGTATCCCTTGCATCCCCCCTCCTTGCTACAAGCTTCTTGTTACTCTTACTTCTAAACTCCCACACTCCAAGGGGATTTCCCTACACTCGCAAAACCATATCAGTAGTTGTTTAAGTGCGTATTTTGAAAGTGATTATGTGATACTAGATAGTTAGAACCAAATAAGCCGTTGTAATAAGATAGGATGTAGAAAAGACCATTTGGTTATGCTCCTGTTGTTTGAAGTTTAAATTATCAGCTAATCAGATTATTTATAAGATTATAGATAAAACAAATAAAAAATAAATAATTTTATGAAAAATAAAATATGTTTTTAAAATGAGAGTGAAAGTGTATCAATTTAGTTTATTAAAAGAAGGGGTATGTAAGCATGTTTGTTCTATTCTTAGATGAACAATTTTGTTGCTGATTATATGACCCTATATAGTTAATAGTTAGATAACTAGAAGCACAACTTGTTCCAAAATGCAAAACCAAATACATCCTTTGAAGGAGAATACATTTTTTACCAATAATATTTTACCCTAGCAGAATCTTCGTAAGTAAACTAATCAATTATGCCTGATAGTGACACATTGATAACTAGTAGTATTACTGCAATAGCAAGAACTATAATGCAACATAAGCAACTTACTTAAGAATTCCTCTTACTCCAGCTTCCTCTAAAGCTTCACGACACGCTGCTTCTCCAACAGTCTCATCACTCTCCCATCCACCCTGAGTATTATTAAAAAGCGAAAAGCATCGGGTTCATGTTGGATTGTTTATTACTACCATTTATAAATTATTCAATCAAAAGCAACCAATCGAAAAATAAGAACAAAATGTGTACCTTTGGGAATACCATGTCCTCGCGGTTTGGTGATGATACCATTAGTACTTCTATTGTGTTGTGATCTTTAGTTTTGGTTAGTCTGTAAGGAATACACCTGGTGTATTTGTATAGATGTCACATTAGAATACGAACATGGTCTGTTATAGAATCTGACTATGAAAAAGCCACTTATTTGTATTAGCATATTAACATGTGATGTATATCACATGCATACGGATATACATGCATATAGTTAGAAGATATAAGTTTGAAAATCTCGGTTCTGAAAATCTCCAAAAACCACTTTTATGATTTTGAATGAATGCATGGAAAAATTAATACCATAAACCACTTTTATGGTATCAGAACTTCGGTTCTGAAAATCTCCAAAAACCGATCCTAAGCCATCACTGTGTCTCGACCATCCACCCGGCAGCATGACAAAGGCTGACAAACAAAAAACAAAAGATGACAAACCGGAATCCTCCTCCTCCAACCCCAAAACCACGACCTTACATCCAGCCTACTCCGTCACAAACATCCAAACCAAAATCAAAACCCTCGATAGCACCAAAGTCACATACTCTTCATGGATCAAACTATTCCGATTACATGTTGTGGCATACAAAGTCTTAAACCACATTGATGGAACTCCTCCACCAGCTCCTACGGCTGCCGACTATGCAGACTGGAAAGAAATCGATGCTCTAGTTCTACAATGGATATATAGCACTATATCTGATGATCTACTTGTCTGAGTTTTGGAGTCCGACTCCACTGCTCGGAATGCATGGGCCAAGTTGGAGAAGATATTCCTAAGCAACAAGAAGGCACGGCCTGCCGCCCTAGAAACAAAATTCTGCAACCTAACCTTGGCTGCTTGTTCTTCCTTGGAAGACTACTTTCAAACACTCAAGGATCTTGCAAACCAATTGGACGATGTCAGGCCCACTTCAGTCCTTATGACCCATCCGGCGCATCACAGGCCTCCAGCCATCTGACCTTGGTGCTGCTTTCTCCACCATGCAACTTTAGCAGCCACAGCAAGTACCCACATGGACGATGGATACCGGCGCCTCCTCCCACATCACCTCTGATCCAGGTAACATACACCACTCCCATTCAATTCCTGTAAACGGTCAAATTTTGGTTGGTAATGGCTCACACTTACCAATACGTGGATCCGGCAACGGCCTTCTTTCCACCCCTAACTGAACCTACATCTTACCCAATATCCTCTATAGCCATTCGGTTATTAAAAATCTTATTTCCGTACGATGATTTACACGTGACAAGAATGTTTCTATTGAATTTGACCCACTCGGTTTTTGTAACATCCTGTATTTTTGAGTTAATTAAAAGGTTGCATCGTTAAATTCTTGAAAAGACCATTGTTGTCATATATGAAATTTATGGCCATTTATGCTTATAATTCTTTTTACTTTTAATCCTTTAGTTTAAAGGTTAATAATATTAATTAATACTTAATAAATAAATTATAATCATAATAATTATAATAATAATAATAATAACTAATTATAAGAGTAATAATAATAATAATCATGGTAATAATAATAATAATAACAATTTATAAAAGTTATAAAACTTGAAAAGATTTGAAACTTAAAAGTTAAGGGACTAATTTGCTAATTTTGAAACTTTAAAGAAATGTTTTGGCATAAAACAATAAGAATCAAACTGTAGGGGCCATGTGTAACATTTCAAACCCAAACCCCACCCCCAATCTCACTCCCGATTTTCCGGCGGAGCTCCGGCCACCCCCAAAACTCATTAAAAACCATCGATTTGCGAACCAAACCGCTCCTAAACGCTTCGTGTGTGTGTCTTGAACTGAATGCACAGCATAATCGTGAGTTCATAACCGGCCACTTTAATCCTCTAACCGTTCGGTCATTAAAATCCAATAATAACCCAATTACTTCAAGCAGATCGAACTTCTATCTATACCTAATCAAACAAAACTCTCAATTTCACCTGAGACAAACAATTACAACGAGTTTGAATACCTCCTTGAGCCGCGACCACCTGCTACTTGAACACCATTCTCCGGATTTTAATATCTGAAATTGACAAAGGGCTTTTGTACAACAAGGTTCTTGGAAACTTCCTGTGCAACTAATTTGATTAAAATCGTCGTTTGAACATCAAACCAGTGCTACGTTGGTCGCGGTTGTTCTTCGTGTCGTGTTGTTGAAATCAAAACAACTACCGGGTATTTAAACATTCATACATATTCATTTTAACTTGATGAATGAAAGCCCTAACATTGATTGGGTTAATAACATCGATTGATACTTTAATTTGGGATCATTTGACCTAGGGTTCATATGATTTGTGGGTGGTTTGTATTAGACGTTTTTAACTTTTGGAAACCAAGTTAAACCGCGGCCACGGCCTTTGGTTACTAGTAATGCATGTGAGGAATGGACAAGAGGTCCCGGGTTCGAACCGAGGACCCTCGGTCTATTATTTTTTTGTTTTCTTTTTCCCATTTTCTGGAAAAAAAAATTAGTAAAAATAATTTTATAAATAAAATCTATTTGTAAATCACTTTATCAAATAGATTTGCAAATTTATTTCTTTAATTAAATGTCAATAAGTCTTTTTACAAGAATTATAGTTAGTTTATTATCACAAAGAGAATATTTTAAAATAATGATTTAAATCATTAAAAAAATCATTATTGGTTCAAATGTTGTTGTTTAAAATTATAAATTTTGTAAATAAAAATATAAAAATGTATTTACACTTATTATTTATGTTAATTATTGTAACATCCTGTAATTTTTCCGTCTTATTTATTTATGTTTGTGCGTGGCCTCGTTAGTAAAGGTTTAATTCATTAATAATAGTAATAATAATAATAATAATAAAGATTTTAATAACAAATAATAATAATAATAATAATAATAATAATAATATTAATAATAACTTTAAAAGTAACAGTAACAATTATAATTGTAATAATAACAAATAATAAAAATAATAATATCTATAATAATAATAATAATAATAATAATAATAATAATCATAGTAATACTAATAATAATAATAACAATAATAATAGTATTAATAATAAAAATTCTTAAATCAAAGTTCAGGGGGGTGTTCTGCTAAATTCTAAACTTGAAAATCAAAGTTAGATCGTTTTAACAACAGCCCAAACCTCAGGGGCTGAAGGTGTAACTTTCTGTTTCTTGCCCGCTTTTCCGGTGGCTTCGGCGGAGCTCCAGCCGAGCTCCGGCGAAGCTACAAACCATCGATTTTTATTGTTTTGACCCAATCAAACCGCCCAAACCCCTCGGTCCCAGGTTTCGAACTCGAATCCCTACCCAATTTGAGTTTCCCGCTCGTTGCAATCTTTCCAAATCAAACCGAGGCTAACTATGTACAAATCGAATCGAATCTCATCCAATTTCTTAAATTGAACCAAATCAATCACACCTAAAGATACTACGCGGTCGAATCAATTAATCAATCAATTAATTTCGCAAATTAACAGACCGAATCTCGCAAATTTGGTAAACAAGAACGCGGTTTCAAAATCAAACGGGTTATGCCCGAAACCATGAAATCAAGTCTATAAATTAGAGGCTTTGATTCATTCTGAGGTTCCTAAACCCTCCGTAACCTCAACCTCTTCATAACCCTCTCGATCCTAAAACCCCAATTCAAGAACACCGAAGCAACTCGAACTCGAAAAACCCTCTAATCCTCACCTAAACAGGTAATTAAAACCTGTTATCTGCTCGATTTGGTCCAAGGATCAAAAGCCCCATGATGATTCGACTGATTAACATCGAATCGAGGGTCGATTTTGGATCAGATGAACCTAGGGTTCATCGGATTTGGGGGGGGGGGGGGACGAGGTGCTCTGGCTTAAATTTAAACAAACCAAAATGAACCAAGGCTTGGGCCCTGGTTCACTGGTTCCCGCACCTCATCTTCTAAGGAGGTCCCGGGTTCGACCCCGGCAACCCCTATTTTCTTTTTCTCTTTCCTTTCTTTTCTGCTTTATTTTCTTTATTATTAATTACTTCTTTGCTTAAATATTAATTCTGAAAATTTCAAAAATTATTTTATAAATTCAGAATTTATTTATTTATTTATTTATCTTTTTATCAAAGGTTTAAAAATATGTTTAAATTTAAAATACATTATGGTATTTTTTTCCTTATTTTAAACTATTTAAAATAATTTTATGTGAAAAGATAATACTTGTGTAAAAATATTTTAGGTTATTTAAAACATATGCATGTATATATATATGTATATATATATACATGTAAATATTGGCAAAACAATTTGAATAATTTTTGTATTCTTACCTATATACATATATTGTAAAATATATATATATATATATTATATATATATATATATATATATATATATATATATATATTATATATATATATATATATATATATATATATATATATTATATATATTGTCAAGCAATTAGAATGATTAATTACTTATACATATATACTTATATTTATATAAACATATCAAAGTAAGTATAGATATATATATATATTTATTTATTTATTTCTTGACTTATTACAATCAATACAACATTCATAAATCGGTTTAACGTACGATAATTTTCCTTATTATATTAGCCGTCTCTTTCGCGCAATGAATCTAATTATCATTTTGTTCCATTAACCCGATTCACATTAATAACACGAAATAAATTGATGTCAACCTCTATTCAATCCATAATTAAGAACCTTAAAACAAAATAATCATCAAACCGATTATAACGCGTTACTTTATTCTTATTAGGTCCTTGTGACGTTTGTGTTGGAAATCTTATTCGTGGTTATTCTTATTTTATCTTCAAGTCTTCTTATTATCATGTGAGTTCTTATGCCCCATTTTACATATATTTTACACCTTTCGGGGTGAAACATGTTGGTTATACAAACATACTCATACACGCTTTGATACTTATTACGCACGTGAAATTCTTTATATAGTCGTGGTTATTTGAATATGTTAAGTTGTATATGAGATGTGACATACGTGTGCAATCATTAACTATAACTAGCCTGGCGAAGTCTTAGATCTTTGGGCCTGACAAGCCTATTTGGTGCTAAAGCCGAGGGATTGCCGGCTCCTAGGAGCCGTATGCTTGTGCACTAGGGAACCAAATACACTTAGCTAATCATGCTTACTCATATATTCAGTCAAGGTTTGATTGTAACTATGCATGTTCTATACACTTACTATCTTGTGACCATTGATTAGAATTGCCACTTTCTTTCTCATGATATATACTTATTGTATTTAAAACCATGAGGACTCACCAACTTGTTAGTTGACTTTATTTTCAACATGTTTCAGGTAATGTGCAAGTTTAATGATGACTGAAGAAACGCTTAAGCTTAGGATATGGACCTAGACTTAAATGAACATTTGGATTCTTTTTTTTTGTTTTCTTGTAAGACGTGGATGATTGTGATGTTTGAAAACAATTGATTAATGGCATTTATATTTTAACATAGCGTTATGTGGCTGTGAACAATCTTAACCCTCACACTTCGACGTTTCCGCCATCATGGTTGGGGTGTGATAGATGGTATCAGAGCCCATAACTATAGGGATTTAGGTTATTAGAAATGGTGACCTAGACTATAGTTTATGCATGATCCTTATAGAAAAGTATTCTTATGAATACATACATATTGTTTGCATGCTGCCTAACGCTATGCTTATTATGTGCAATGTGATGCCTTAGCATAGATGCCATTCTGCATGATTACATATTGTTACTCGTCTTCCCTAGACTTATATTAAACATTGATTCTCCCTGACAATTGCGATTACTTAAATCCTTCCTCGTCTCTAAGTAGAACTTATTGATAGAAAATTTCTTAGACTCAAGGTCTAATCCTATAAATATCTCATCAAGATTTTTGATTCCATGAACCATAGAACTAGTGTGGTATATAGACACCTGTATCCTGGTTTTCCTGGCAAAAGGCCCTCGGGCTAAGGTAAGCATTTCGTATAAATCCTACGGGACCAGTCATGCTTACCTGGGGATTTCCGGGATGAGTGATAAACTATGGCCAACATACACCAGTTTCTGAGGCGAATGGGTCAATTCATCTTGACGTGTCAACGTTTCCAAAATGGTGATGCGTCATCAAATGGAATCATCCGTACAACCCATGATTCTTACTTTAACTGTCCATCCTTATTACCCTTTTAACCGATCCTAATCCAATTTATATTTTTCCAGCATGTCTCGTCACCATGGAACCCGAGGAAGATCCGGCCGTAAGCTTGCCGCCATGATTGCCGGCAAATGGTTGCGGTCATCCCGACTATGGTGGCTGAACTCAGCAGCACTATGATCGCCAACGTCACAAGCAACAGCAACGGCCAAGGGGAAAACAGTGCAAACCAAGGCCGTAACAACCAGAAGTGCACCTTCAAGCACTTTAGTTCATGCAAGCCTCCCAGTTTCAGTGGCAAGGAAGGTGCCACGGTCTCCTAGAATGGTTTGAAGGGATGGAGAACACCTTCGTCAACTATGAGTGCCCGAAGCACTCAAGGTGAGGTATGCCACCAGTATGCTGCAGCAAAGGGCCTTAACATGGTAGAACAGTGAAAAGAAAACCGAGGCCCCGACGCGATCTTGGTCTTAACATGGGAGGAATTCAAGAACATAGCCATTGCCAAGTTTTGCCCGAGAAGTGAAATCCAGAATTGGAGGAGGAATTCTGGAACCTGAAACAGGATGGCGGGAACCATCTGGCTATTCTACCCGTCATCACGAACTGAGTATACTGCTGCCACACATGGTGGATACTGTTTCACGGAATATGGAAAAATTCATTAAGGGTGTGCCGCCCCAGATCCAGGATGCCGTGGTGGGTAGCCGACCCGCAACCCTAGAGGAAGCTATCACTATCACTGCACAGCTGACCGAGAACCACATCCGAGCAGGCACCATGTATGCAAAGGGTGCCAAGAAAACTGAGAAGACGGTCCCTGAGGAGGTCAAGGAGGTTAAGGTTGATAACAAAAAGAGGAAGTTTGTATCGGCACGGAACTACGCCGTGGCCGCTCCTAAGCCACCCCAGAGACAGTGTGTTCCCGGGACTGCACCGGCAGCACAAGTGCCCGTGGCAAGGGCTTATGCAGGCCCTCTATCTTTGTGCAACACATGTAAGTACCATCATCCGGGGAATCTCCCGTGTCGCATCTGCACACTATGCGGCAAGTACGGGCATCTCGTGGCAACGTGTCGCCGAGCAATGGGGAACGCAGTGACGGAACCAACCGGCCTGCTACAATTGCGGAGAACCGGGTCACTACCGACCCCAGTGCCCTCGTCTTGTGGGCAATGTTCCACAAGCTCGTGGACGTGCCTTCAACATCAACGCAAACCAAGCTCAGGCGAACAACGATGTGGTGAACGGTACGTAACTTTCAACCCTATCTCCGTAGAATTTCTCTAAAAAAAATTCCTGGCTTATGCCCTAAGTGCCTTTTAAACCTACACAGGTATGTTTCTTATTAATGATACCTATGCTTACGTACTATTTGATTCGGTGCCGATAAGAGTTTCGTTTCCTTAGAATTCGAACCGACACTTGCTAAACCTCGTGCGAATTTTGGAAGACCTCTCACTGTTGAAGTTGCCGATGGGGAACCGATCACCGTCGACGTGGTCATCCGCGATTGCCTATTGTGTCTCGACGATCATAAATTTCTTATCGACCTCATCCTATGAAGCTCGGGAGTTTCGACGTTATTATTGGCATGGATTGGTTATCGAAGAATCATGCTGAGATCGTTTGTTTTGAGAAGTGCATTCGCATACCCTTACCATCCGGGGACACGTTGAAGGTGTTCGGTGAACGGTCTTCCAAAAGACTCAAGCTTATGTCATGCACTCAAGCTCGAAAGTGCCTGAGTAAGAGTTATCCAGCATTCTTGGCTTACGTAGTCAACACCAAAGTCAAAGGGAAGGAACTCAAGGATGTTCCAGTTGTACGAGAATTCCCTGAAGTTTTTCCCGACGACCTTAGTGGGTTACCTCCTGTATGGGAAGTTGAATTCAAAATCGACTTGATCCCGGGAGCGAGCCCCGTGGCCAAATCACCTTACCGACTGCACCATCTGAAATGCAAGAACTCTCTAGCCAGCTCCAGGAATTATCCGAGAAGGGTTTTATCCGCCCTAGTTCTTCTCCTTGGGGTGCGCCTGTCTTATTTGTGAAGAAGAAAGACGGGTCATTTCGCATGTGTATCGATTACCGGGAGCTCAACAAGTTAACCGTCAAGAACCGGTATCCCCTTCCTCGTATCGACGACCTCTTCGACCAACTTCAAGGAGCTGCAATCTTTTCAAAAATCGACTTGCGTTCGGGTTATCACCAACTGCGAGTCCACGACGACAACATCCCAAAGACTGCATTCCGCACTCGATACGGGCATTACGAGTTTATGGTTATGCCTTTCGGCTTAACCAATGCTCCTGCGGTCTTCATGGACCTTATGAACGGAGTGTGCAAGCCATACCTAGATAAATTTGTCATTGTGTTCATCGATGACATTCTTATCTATTCCAAGACTCACTCTGATCATGAACTCCATCTCCGCCAAATCCTCAATCTGTTGAAGAAGGAACAACTGTACGCGAAGTTTTCGAAATGCGAATTCTGGCTGGAAGAAGTACAATTCTTAGGACACGTTGTGAATAGTCAAGGAATTCACGTCGACCCTGCGAAGGTAGAAGCCGTGAAGAATTGGAGGGCTCCCACAACACCGACGGAAGTTCGATCATTTCTTGGCCTAGCCGGGTATTATCGACGATTTATTGCCAATTTCTCAAAGATCGCAAAGCCACTCACGTTCTTGACCCAGAAGAACCAGCCTTTCGAGTGGAAAGCCGAACAAGAAGAGGCGTTTGAGACATTGAAGCACAAGTTATGCAATGCTCCTATTCTGGCCCTACCGGATGGGAATGACGACTTCACGGTATACTGCGATGCATCGAAACAAGGCCTCGGTTGTGTTCTCATGCAACGAGGAAAGGTCATAGCTTATGCCTCGAGACAATTAAAGGTTCACGATGTAAATTACACGACGCACGATCTCGAGCTCGGAGTGGTGGTCTTTGCTTTAAAAATCTGGAGACATTATCTATACGGCACGCAATGTATAGTGTACACGGACCACAAGAGCGTCCAGCATGTTTTCAATCAGAAGGATCTCAATATGAGGCAACGTCGCTGGGTGGAACTAATTAGTGACTACGACTGCGACATCCGATACCACCCCGGCAAGGCAAATGTAGTAGCTGATGCGTTGAGTCGGAAGACACACCGAAAGACGGTTTCCATTCAAGAGATTCGCGACCATCGGCAATGGTTCGATACATTGGGAGGGTTTGACACTGAAGTCCGACTTGATGTCCACAATGCTACAGTGTTACTGCAAAATTTGAGGATCGAGTGTGACATCGAGTCAAGCATCCGAGAAGCCCAGCAGGCAGTTCAAGGCGAAGAGAGTATGAAAGATGAACTTGAGCCCAATCTTGTAGCCCAACGGGAAGCAAGAGCCATGGGTTGATGTATTTCGCAAACCGAATCTGGATCCCCAAACACAATAACCTTCGGGCTTTTATCATGAATGAAGCACATCAGACTCGCTATTCTATCCACCCGGGCTCCGATAAGATGTACATGGACTTGCGGAGTCAATATTGGTGGCCCGGGATGAAACGGGACATAGCGACCTACGTTGCTAAGTCCCTTATATGCACGAAGGTTAAAGCGGAGCACCAACGTCCAAGTGGATTACTCGAACAACCCGAAATTCCCATGTGGAAATGGGAACATATATCCATGGACTTCATAACCAAGCTACCTTGGACACCTCGTGGGCACGATAGCATATGGGTAATCGTCGACCGATTGACCAAGTCGGCACATTTCATACCCATACGCGACACGTATAAGACATCAAGGTTAGCTCGGATTTACATCGACGAGATCGTAAGCCGTCACGGTGTGCCTCTTCATATCATATCCGACCGAGACGCCCGATTCACTTCTCACTTCTGTCTTCTATGCAAGAACTTGCATCGTTAAATTCTTGAAAAGACCATTGTTGTCATATATGAAATTTATGGCCATTTATGCTTATAATTCTTTTTACTTTTAATCCTTTAGTTTAAAGGTTAATAATATTAATTAATACTTAATAAATAAATTATAATCATAATAATTATAATAATAATAATAACTAATTATAAGAGTAATATAATAATAATCATGGTAATAATAATAATAATAACAATTTATAAAAGTTTAAAACTTGAAAAGATTTGAAACTTAAAAGTTAAGGGACTAATTTGCTAATTTTGATACTTTAAAAGAAATGTTTTGGCATAAAACAATAAGAATCAAACTGTAGGGGCCATTGTGTAACATTTCAAACCCAAACCCCACCCCCCAATCTCACTCCCGATTTTCCGGCGGAGCTCCGGCCACCCCCAAAACTCATTAAAAACCATCGATTTGCGAACCAAACCGCTCCTAAACGCTTCGTGTGTGTGTCTTGAACTGAATGCACAGCATAATCGTGAGTTCATAACCGGCCACTTTAATCCTCTAACCGTTCGGTCATTAAAATCCAATAATAACCCAATTACTTCAAGCAGATCGAACTTCTATCTATACCTAATCAAACAAAACTCTCAATTCACCTGAGACAAACATTACAACGAGTTTGAATACCTCCTGAGCCGCGACCATCTGCTACTTGAACACCATTCTCCGGATTTTATATCTGAAATTGACAAATGGCTTTTGTACAACAAGGTTCTTGGAAACTTCATGTGCAACTAATTTGATTAAAATCGTCGTTTGAACATCAAACCAGTGCTACGTTGGTCGCGGTTGTTCTTCGTGTCGTGTTGTTGAAATCAAAACAACTACCGGGTATTTAAACATTCATACATATTCATTTTAACTTGATGAATGAAAGCCCTAACATTAATTGGGTTAATAACATCGATTGATACTTTAATTTGGGATCATTTGAACCTAGGGTTCATATGATTTGTGGGTGGTTTGTATTAGACGTTTTTAACTTTTGGAAACCAAGTTAAACCGCGGCCACGGCCTTTGGTTTACTAGTAATGCGTGTGAGGAATGGACAAGAGGTCCCGGGTTCGAACCCGAGGACCCTCGGTCTATTATTTTTTTGTTTCTTTTTCCCATTTTCTGGAAAAAAATTAGTAAAAATAATTTTATAAATAAAATCTATTTGTAAATCACTTTATCAAATAGATTTGCAAATTATTTCTTTAATTAAATGTCAATAAGTCTTTTTACAAGAATTATAGTTAGTTTATTATCACAAAGAGAATACTTTAAAATAATGATTTAAATCATTAAAAAACTCATTATTGGTTCAAATGTTGTTGTTAAAATTATAAATTTTGTAAATAAAAATATAAAAATGTATTTACACTTATTATTTATGTTATTATATCAATTGATTCAAAATTTATTTTGTTATGGTAGATTACTATAGTGATGAAATCTTTTTCATTAAAATGGAAAAACAAAAGTATTTTAATTATGAACTTTATATATCAAAGCCAAAATTCCCCTTGGAACCTTAGATCATGTTTAAACGTTAATCTTATCATTAAAACTTAAATCTTGTAAATATATATATTTTAGGTACATTGTGAAGGGCTACGTTGAATCGACGCTTGTTATTATTTCTTATTAATCATTTAATTTATACTTAATTGATCAAGTGAGTATTTTTATACCCCCTTTTATACTTTCACACTTTGGGGTGAACATGTTACATTATAAATTTTGCACTTGTAAACAAGTTTGATTTTTGTAAACTTATGGCATTTCACCTGTATGTTGGGATTAGTTGAATTTTGTGACTACCATGTAATGTCGAATATATGTATAATCATTAACTATTGCTAGCCTAGCGAAGTCATAGATCTATAGGCCAGACAAGCTTGTTTGGTTGATTCAAGTACACTTAGCTAATCGTATATACTTGTAAACGTTTGAGACTTGTAAAATTTTGTCGAGGTTTGATTGTGCATTCTATCTTACATCCCTAGTTACTTTGTTCTCTAACTCACAACATGAATTGCCATCTTTTATATACTTATGTATTGCAAACTATGGAAATCTCACCAACATTATTATTGACCTTTTATTTTTAACATGTTTCAGGGAATACTCAAGCTTGATTGCCATTTTTGAAGTTGTTCACACCTAGGAATGGACCTAGTTAATTTAATGAATGAGCTTGTTATATTCTTATTATGTTTTCTTATTTGAGACTTATGCTTGTAATGTACCTTCCAAACTTATGAATAATATATTTGGATTTAATAATAGCATTATGTGGCTGTGAACGATCTTAACTCTCACTCCTCGACGTTTCCGCCGTCAAGGTTGGGGTGTGACAGTTTTTGTTTGAAGGACCTCAAAACAGGACGCACACTTTCTCGCCATAATAGCTCGGGAGATCTCTATCCGCTCACACCACCACAACTTCCGCCTCAAACGTGCTTCCTCTCATCCACCTCCCTACCTTGGCATGAACGACTTGGACATCCCGGTGGTCAAGTGTTAGATGTTCTTAGTAAACGATTTTCTTTTTCATGTAATAAAGACAATTTGTCTAAACTTTGCAATTTTTGTCAACTTTCAAACAGTAAACGTTTACCTTTTTATCAATCAAGTTCATTCACGTTCGCCCCATTTGATATCATCCATTGTGATCTATGGACCTCTCCCATCACTAGCAACACCGGTTACAAATATTATATGGTATTAATCGATAACTTTTCGCACTTTATTTGGGTTTACCCGCTAAAATACAAGTCTGAGACGTTTCCCACCTTCGTTAAGTTTCATCGGCTCATCTCCATATAATTTCACCAAAATATTAAAACATTCCAATGTGATCTTGGGGGAGAGTTTGACAACCATGCTTTCAAAACTTTTTCCTAACAACACAGACTCCTTTTTCGGTTTTCTTGTCCACAAACATCACCTCAAAACGGTCGCGCAGAACGCATGATCCGTCGTTTGAACGATGTTATTCGGGCGCTCCTCATTCATGCCTATCTCCCTCCTCAGTTTTGGGTTGAAGCACTGCATACCGCAACTCACCTACATAACATCCTCCCCACCAAACGTCTGAACTTCTTTACCCCCACCTTCGCCCTGTACCTACACCATCCTGCCTACTCCCACCTACGCGTGTTTGGTGCGCGTGCTACCCGAACACCTCGGCCACCCAACCGCACAAGCTTCATCCTCGGTCCGTCCGCTGCATATTCCTCGGCTACCCACCTGATTTTCACGGATACCGCTGTCTTGATCCCGCCACCGGAAAATTCAAATCTCATGTGACATTTGATGAATACACATTCCTATCCGCCACACACACCCCCTTACCACCTATGCCTTCCTTGACGAACCCATTCCCCCGGGCTTCACCTTTGACCTGCCACCACGCCTTAAGCCTTCGGCCTCCACCCCCTTCCCACGTCACTATACCCGACAGCCAAAACCACCTTCCCCAAACGACAACGCCACACAACCGCTACCACAACCCACACCCGCACCTCCAACTAACACCCATCCCATGCGAACCCGATCAAAAACCAGGCATACCACCCTAGTCTCTCAAGCACACCTTCGACCAACTACCATCTCCCCAGTCCCAACTACATACGCCAAGGCTTTTGACGATCCACATTGGTTGCATGCCATGTAATTTGAATTTACCGCCTTACAGGAAAATGGTACTTGGATATTGGTTCCTCGACCGGTCGATAAACCAGTCATCCGGTGTATGTGGTTGTTTCGCCACAAGTTCAAATCTGATGGGTCACTCGAACGATATAAGGCACGGTTGGTTGCAAATGGTAAATCTCAAACCGTGGGGATCGATTGTCAAGACACGTTTAGCCCCGTTGTTAAACCAGCTACGATTCGCACGGTACTTTCGTTAGCTGTTTCTCGATCATGGCCTATACACCAGCTTGACGTGAAAAATGCGTTTCTCCACGGGCATCTCAAGGAAACTATTTACATGCAACAACCACCGGGTTTTGTAGATCAACGATACCCTGACTCGGTATGTTTATTGCAAAAGTCTCTCTATGGCTTGAAACAAGCCCCACGTGCCTGGTACACACGGTTTGCGAATCATCTCACATCCAACGGGTTTCGAAGCAATAGGTGTGATAACTCTCTATTCATCTACGCGAAGGATGGTCAAATGGCTTACCTCCTTTTGTATGTAGATGACATTATACTCACCGCATCTACCCCCTCTCTTTTAACTGATATCATTCGCACACTCTCCAACGAGTTTGCGATGACCGACTTGGGGCGGTTGCATCACTTCTTGGGTATTCAAGTTTCCACACCTCCAACGGGCTGTTCTTATCACAAACCACATATGCAAAAGATATTATTAGCCCCACATCCATTTCTTCCGACAAACCGTGTACTACACCAGTGGATCTATCCGCCAAACTAAGCGTTTCTGAGGGCGAACCATTTCATGATCCTACGCTTTACCGTAGCTTGGTTGGGGCCTTATAGTATCTCACGTTCACTCGTCCGGATATCTCGTATGTTGTCCAACAAGTTTGCTTGTTCATGCATGCACCAGGGGACCCGCATTTTGCGTTTATGAAACGGATCATACGCTACTTACAAGGCACGGTAGACTATGGTCTCCGCCTTGTGAAATCTGGCACACATTCCTTAACAGCCTATTCGGACGCTGATTGGGCGGTTGCCCGGATTCCATACGCTCCACAGTATATCTATCAGATAATCCAGTTCAACATCAACAGACTAAACACATTGAGATCGATATCTAGTTTGTTCGTGAGAAAGTTCGGGTTGGTCATATCCGCGTCTTACACATCCCGGCTCCTCTACAGTACGCCGACATCTTCACTAAAGGCATCTCTAGATCGTTGTTTCAGTCATTTCGGTCCAGTTTGAGCGTGTGTCCTTCTCCCGCTTAAACTGAGGGGGAATATTAGCATATTAACATGTGATGTATATCACATGCATATGGATATACATACATATAGTTAGAAGATATAAGTTTGAATGGTCAATGTACATCGGTTCCTAAATTAGTGGAAGGTTGTTAGGTGTTATCCTGTAATCCCTATTTAAAGGGTTCATGATTTTGAATAAATGCATTGAAAAATTAATACCATAAACCACTTTTAATTTGCACTTAATATCTGTAGTTTCATATAAAAGTAAAACATTTAGTATATTTACATGAAAATCTGACTAAAATAATGATTCAAATTTCTTGTACAAAGCAGTATAAGAGGTCTTAAAGATTTAAGTCGTTGGTGACTTCTAATTCATTCGACTTGCATGAACCGCTTTCTTTACAGCTAAAGTTTTTTGTATGTTACTACTTTGACCCATTAGCAATAGAATTCACATCTTTATCAGTTATTCTCCTTCCTAGCAATCTTCCAACAGATTGCACTCATATTTCTAATTCAATCTGGTTTTAAATTCTTTCGTACCTCAGCAAGGAAAAAAATGTAAAAGGATTTCAAAAAGGTAAATCTGTGGTTCAGTATAGTGTATGTTAATTTAAGTTATATTCCCACCATCTAGAAAAACTCATTTCTTTTGATTTTATAAATTCAACACGAATTCTTAAACATAAAAAAAGTAAGCATTTTTAGTAAACCTGGTGTAAAGTAAACAGTTTCACGCACAAACTATAATAACATATCCACATAGTGCAGCATTCCAAAAAAGTTACTCCCCCAAGGCCCAAAAGGTTGTAAGAATTCAACAAACGAGGCTTATAGGATCACATATTTTAAATGCTAGTAAAGTCTATCATTTAAAAATAATAGATATTAAGCATTCTTGTTTGCTTGTCTAAGTTAACAATTTCTAAATAAATAAATTACATGTTTTGTCTTATCCTAGAGCAAAAACTCTTCTTTGCTTTAGTTATCCACATAAGTCAATAACTAATTTTTCTTAGTTTTTCTTGCTACAATAATGGAAGTAGGTCCTTGTGTGTGTGTGTGTTGAGGATAAGAAAGCAAGAGTCATGCCCATTTTTTCCTTCTAGAGATTCTAGAGAACACTTGTAGAAAATTAGCAATTTTTTTCTAATAAGGTGGTTTAGGAAGCTGTAAAGACTTGAGTAGGTTATGATTAAACCATTTGGCCTACTTGACTCGTTTACATTATAGAATTTTTTATGCTGACGTGTTAGCAATAAAATACAACCTACATTGACAAACTTTTTCATAAACGTATTCAAATTGGCCTCGATCCATCTATTATCACTCCTAACTAAGACTACATCCAAATTTCTATCTTAAATCTGTTTTTTCTTTTGGGCCCAAGCAAAGAATAAGGTGTCAAAAGAATTCAAAAAAGAAAATCTTGTACTATAGGATACCTGATGTTAATCTTGCTAATACAGAATACATATATGTTCAGCTTATTCAACATATATGATACACGAACTTTAATAACATATATGCACAGTTTAACATCTCAAAGAATATAAGAGCATAATTACTTGCAGTTAATGGTAAGTATTAGAAGTTAGAAATACCAAAATGCTTTCTTGTTTGCTTGCATCTCAAAACTTATATATTTGTTTCGGCGCCCTAAGCATACATAAAGTGAGGCCCTTTCTGAAGTTTACATTATAAATTCCCATCCTTTATCCGAATCGACATCAACAACAATAAACTAAAACGTTTATTATCGGTGGAGTTAACTTTTTGTTATAAATATTTTTAAATTAAATCTTAAATATATCAGTCTATCCACATATATAAATTTATTTCTAGAAAAATTTGATCGTCTATTTAAATTAGAGTCTCAAGGCTTTAGTTGCTTTGCGCTTAACCACATATAAGACAGAGCCAATGTTTTCAAAACCAGATAAGACAGTGAACCGGACGTCTCACCGGTTCAACCGGTCGGTCCTTATATAAGGAACCGGATAAAATTATAATTATTTTTTATAAATATATGTAAAATTACAAAAAAATTATATAAAAACCGGTTCAACCGGCCCGGTTTTCAAAACCATCGGCAGAGCCTTCTAGCTAATTAGTAAGGTTATTGTTTTATGTTTTGTGACGAGTAGGTTATGGTTTAAACAACATCAAGGATACAATGTAATTCGGAAAAAATCTAACAGAGGATATAATGTTAAGAGATTACAATCAAACTGAATGAAATTAAGTTGAAAAAATACCCCGAAACAAGACGAAGATCATTGTCGTAACGTTGGAGATGACGACCCGTTCGTGCTACAATCGAAGACATGATGACCACACAAAATCCTTCAAAATTCACAAGCAAAATCGCTCAATCATTTCAATACGCAAGCAATAACAAAATCACAAAACACGAAGAATGATCGAGTATGATACATACCGATTACCAATTACGTATCGTGAGGATGCAAGATCAAATAGTGAAATCCATGGGGGTAAATAGAGATTTGAGGATCAGAAATTGAAAAATCGAGTGGTGAAATCAATTTCATGAATTTGTAAAGGTGTGTGCAGATTAGATCGAAGCAAAAAGGTTTGAATATGAAGAATTGGTATGGGGAAGAAGATATTACGAGGGGTTTTAGGGGAACCGTTGAATTTGTTTGAAACAATAATGTGTGTGACAATTTGTAATTCATAATTTGTATAAATTATGAACTCCCTCCATTGTTATTGAGAAGCTTGATGTTGATGGTTGTAGATGTAGCCAATGAATGGGTTTACTTGAGTCAACCCCTTTGGAAAAGATGTGATCATATATATAAGCCATGCATTTATTACACAAGATAATAACTTTGTTCTTACGTGATCATCCCTGTATCTTAAGTACGAGATCGAGACCACCATTAAAAAAACTCATATTAGGTGAGAATACTTTATAGCCCAACTTGTAATACTCTTTCCTTGTCATATGTCATACTTGAATCCAAGATTTCCATCAATTTTAATGAAGTGATGAGGTATCTCACTTTAACACTTTGGGCTGTGGAACACTGGTACATAAGTTGATAAGATAATAACTAGTAACAAATTTTTTGCATGCAAAAGCTAGTTTTGTTTTAAATAAAGTTTATAGTGACTATGGGGCTGTTTGGTAACCTCTTAATCAGCCTCTTAATGGTTTAGATGTCTGAATGGTTTAGCACTTAATGGTTTAGACTGTTTGTTTCGTAACTACATGTCTAAATGGTTAAGACATTTACCTCTGAATGGTTAAACATTATACTGATGCTGAATGGTTAAGAGGTCCAATATTGAATGGTTAAGACATAATATCTAAATTAGTCAGATATTTGCCTTTGAATAGTTAATTGATATACTAGCTGTTAATGGTTCAGACCTCTTAATAGTTCAGCACTTCATGGTTCAGGCCTTTTATTGGTTCAGCATTTAATCATTCAGAAGTTGTCAAACAACCCATATATGGTTTTGAAAAGGGTTAACTTGAAACGTTAGTAAAAAATAAGCAAGCTATAACTGTAAAGTCGGAATTTATGATTTTAAAAGTTGTAAGATTAATACACACACATATGTATATAATGAAATCTTTCAAGTAGCTTTGATGATTTATTTGTTTGGGGTTTGATTACTAGTATATTATCATGCGCAACTCTGTTTCGGACGAAGTTAACACCAAAGCGTAAATTAAAAGGGTAACTCTATAAAATAGTAACTAACTTTCAAAAGTATTCCAATTAGGTAACTCAAGGTTTAATAGTGTTCCAATTAAGTCGCTCAGTTTTTATATTTTATATAAATTAAAAGTCTTAACATGTTTTTAGCATGTTATACTTTTGGTTTCGATTAGAATTTTTTTTCTATCTTTTGATGTAAATATGGAACGTTGACGTAAATTTTAGGTACATTTTTATTTTTTTTGTAATTAACATGTTTTTTTATTTTTTAATATAATTTTATATATTGAAAATCTGACCCTCACGTCTTCTCCACCGTTACTTGACATAAGAACATTTAATGATAACTCGATTTGATTGTTTGGTTGTATAATTTGAGTAAAATATACATGATTGATTAAATTAGAACACTTTTGAAACTTGATTACTATTCTTTGACATTTCTGCTAAATTAACAAACATGATGCCATAGTATATCCGAATTTAATAAAACATTATATTTTTAAAGTTATAATAGAAAAAATAAATGTAAATGAGTTAAGAAACAACAAAAATATGCAAAAAGTATAGAGTATAAAGAGTACAAAAACAGTAACTTAAAATTGACCCGAACCCGTTTATAATAAATTTAGACACATTAATTAATGTTATGTTAAGTTCGTGTTGTGTTAAATATTCATCACACCCTATCAAAGATCGTATCTTGTAGTGTACAAACAAACTAACACGTTTGCATTATAAGAATATCTATAGTTTAATTTTTTATCTTTCGAACTTCAGCCATATCGCCAGACTATAGTTGATATAGCTATTACTATTCGAAGGTGATTAACCAAAACTAAAGACTACCCAAATGCATCATTAAAATATAAAAAAATGCGTAAGAAGTTAAAATATAAGTGTTTATTAAAGAAGAAGCTGCATTCATACTCAACAACTTTCCACACACGTTCCCATTCATGTACCAAATCCCAAGAAGATGTCCCATTCATGTACTAGCATAAACATTTAAAGAATCTATCTTCATTCTTCATGACTAAGATTAAATGTATAACACATCCATTTATTAAAAAAATAGATTAAAAACTCATGTATTATATGAATAGAATATATTTAATATGTTAAAATTATTAATTTTTATAAATATTTTGTATGTTACATGCCGTTAATCATTGTGAAATATAAAATAATAAGTATCTAAGAAATTATAAAAAATAAATAATGAAAGTTAAAATTTATAACTCTATATTATAAGATAAAATATGATCGAAATCATATAATTTAGTATGTTTTAATAAAGAATGAAAATAAGAAGCTTTATATTTTAGGTTTACCTAATAAGTAATAAAACATTATATTCCTAAAACTATTTATAAGAATAAAATGATTGTAAATATAAACAGAATTTAATGGAAGTATACTTCTACTTAAGAAAAGATTATTAAAATAAAAATAAATTAGATTTTAATCATCCAAACAATTGATCATTAACTAATAATATTTGATATTAATAATTTTACCAGTAGCACTTTCAACTTTTCATAATATTATCAATAGTAAACCCAGAATCTCAGTTGTATAGTTATAGGATTTACCGAAAATTCGTTCAACTCAAAACAAATTTATTACAAACTGATATGAAAGCTTCTAATAAATTACACTTTGAAACTACCACTTCGACTCCAAACAAATATTAGAGAGAATAAATTAGTTAGAGTTTATAATAATAACAATGTTTATCATAAGTAGAAGAAATGATTTAATTATGTTCCCATTTGTAATAATCCTTATTATACTTCCATAAATAAATAGTTTATATATACACAACACTTAACTAGTTTTCATTATTCTATATATTTAACGACTATATGTCATATTAATATATAAATTCTTATATATTTAACGTATAATACCCCTATAATCCAAACTACTTGGTCAATGTTTAAATATATATGTCACTATTAATAAGAACATTTAGTTTGTATTAGTTACATAGTTAAGCAAAATATACACTATAAAGTAAAATTATTTTTTAACGAAAAATGTATGACTCTGAATCGAAAAATACGTTTTATCTTAAGCAGGCTCATCTATCTGTTTTTCAGTCAGGACCTCACCTCCAACCCCCTTAAGAGAAAACACACAACTTGGAAAACCAACTGGATCAACACTAAGAATTTTTTATCAAAGTGAAACTTGAACCTAAGAATTTCCTATATTTACATGTTTTGAGTATATTACAAGTAAATTTAATTAAACTCGTTGATAATACACGACTAAGAGGTTGTTTGTTTCAAACTCTTAATGGTTCAGATGTCGTAATGGTTCAACACTTAATGATTCAAACTATTTGTTTCGCGAGCAAATGTCTAAATGGTTCAGACATTTACCTCTAAATGGTTAAGCATTATACTAAATCTAAATAGTTAAAACATCTTATCTAAATTGATCAGACATTTATCTTTGAATAGTTAAGCGATATACTAGCTTTTAATGGTTTAGACTTTAGACTTTTTAATTATTTAACACTTAGTTGTTCAGACATCTTATTGGTACAGTATTTAATCATTTAGAAATTACCAAACAACCCTCAAGTTGTTTCTTGCTTTCTAATTAATGGTCTGTTTATTACAACTAAAACAATATAATTCGTATTAGTTAGACCCTAACAACGTTGAATCGACTTATCACTTACCAAATTCAAGAGGTCTTGGAGACAGTAGGTTGATCGTGTATCAACAAACGTATGATGTTTAACAGAATATCGTATAACTTTATTCCGATATTTTTAGCGTATCTTTAAACGTAACTAATTGAATTATTAATTTGTGTAACCAATGTCATGATTTTCGGTTGGGGAAAGAAACACTTGAAGATGTGGACAAAATTCAAATTATTTTATATATAACCTAACAAACGTTGTGCCCGAGATCAACAAGAATATTAATTAAAGTAAGTAGTCTTATTTAATTATAATATTAGATATAATCGTTCAAGATGATTGTTCATACTAATCTATCTTTAAAGAAATGAGTTTTCATATACAATGCAAATTGATTCAATACAAATGAGATCAAACATATTTGGAATTCATCAAACGAGATTCCAAAGTGAAAATTGGTGAACTTTTAAAACTAACTAAAAGAAGTTATTTTCATTTTGTTTGATACCCGATAATTGATAAATAACCATTTTCAAAAGGAGATGCTAATGACAAGCCGGCTATCTTTTATTAAGAGTTCGAAGATTTAAATCATGATTAATAGGAGTAATTTATTGTTATAAAAAACATAAGAAATAAATTGTTATAAAAAACATAACACGTCGACATGACAAATGTATGACCGTTTATCACAACGTTTGTAGTTTTATAATTTTAGTAATTAAATATATAATTCTTAAATTCTAATCCTAGCAGCATTTACTTGCTATAATTGTTGGTAAATTTTACTTTTTAGTGTCAAGTAACCCACTATTAAACATGTTCATATTAGTATTAGTATTTTAGTTGATGACAAATTTAGTTAAACGTGTGATATTCGGCTTCAGTAATCATGTATTGGGGAGTGACACAACCAATCTAACACAAAACAACAAAAATTTTCAACTCTAATCTAAATCCCACCACTTTTCATCAAATTAGTGAAAATATTCACATCTAATCAACAAGCTACACAAATGACTACAACATCATGCCAACAAACTACATGAACAAAAACATGTATTCAAACAACTATTGATCATTGTTTATTTTACATATGAATCAACAATGTGCACGGATGATGTTTCAAACCAACCACCACCACCACTTGCAGCAATGGCGGCAATGGCCTGGCAGCAGTATGCAGCCAACAGAGAAAGAAACCATCACAACTACAAATCAATCACGCAAGCACACAGTAGCAGGGATGTAACAAATTTTACAGACAAATGGTACAAACTAAAAGAATTTTAACAAGTATATAGAGAGCACACCGCATTTTCATTGTAGAAGGGCTACAGAGTAGTGAGACCAAGCATTCAACATCAAGATCCACCGTGTTCCTTAGTGGCCTTGAGTACAAGTTCTTCCGTTGTGATGCCAATGATCTCATTTGCACGCTTCAAACCGACACAGTAATACCTTCCAATTGAATCCTGCATTTAATTATCAATAAAACCATTATTTTTAAAATTTTATTATAAACAAAATTTATGTAAAGAATATGATTACAAATATAATGTTATTTCATTAATAAACAAAATGGTTTAGCCAGATTTATGTATTAAAAATACATTTCTAACGACTTTGGGCGTGCTTAACTTTTTTGACCCATTTGACCCGTTCCTTTATGTTGATTATACCTATCAAACCTGTTAGACCATTGGAGATCAAAGACATACCTAGAAAAAGCATATTGTTTAGCAATGTGGTAAAAAGTGTCACCTCTAATAAGAGGCGGTAACTCATATGTAAAAATAATAATACAAATTTACATATTGAACTATATGCAAGGAAGAGAAGAAAAAGAGAAGAAAATACAAGGAACCTCACCTTAGCAACAATGCCCATCTTTTCTAACTTGTGGATTGCATCATGAACATCAAAGTTGCAACTTGCACCAAACTCCTCTTTTATTAGTTCCTCACATTGTAAATCAAGATCCTAAAGTAATATATCACAATAAACACAACTCAATAATCTATATATATATATATATTATATATATATATATATAGAGAGAGAGAGAGAGAGGGCTCTTGTTCAATACAAAGAATCAAGTTTAAGTAGAGAATTGGGAGAACCGCATTAACACTTGTGAATACTGCTTTAACTATAATACGTAAGGCGGTTATGTAACAACATAACCATCTCTTTTCTCTCCCCCACTACATTTCCTGTGCACTATGTACAAGGGCATATGTGGTTCTCGTATATTAATATTCATGTATACCTCTAAAGTCGATTTGCCTTGTTCCATCAATATAAAGAAAGATATTATCACCTCTTTGACCTGCAAATAATCAAGGGATTTATGATCACACATTTTAGAAGATATAGACTTGTTTAAAGGCCAATTGGAACACCCCATTTCTGATGCTGAAAATCATGAAGGAAAAGAAATACAATAAATCTATGAATAAAACACTTACTTCTTGTTGAATGACATCATCACACAAATGAAGAAGAGTGCCTTTTCCACTATCCAATGTTTGTCATACATGGATTGGGTAATTAGGTTTTGATATGCAACCATGTTTGCCTGAAAACTAGAACAATCATATGATTATTATTAATTAAAGCTCATATATTTTTCTGTACTCTAGCAAACAAGGAATTGATGATGTCAGTTTTTTTTCTAATTGATGAGGTCTCACGTTGTGATTAAAAATTTAACAGCAATTTAACAAGATGGCGTCATTAATATGTAACTTAATAAGTACTTATTTAAATAAATTTTCAACTTTCCCGCCCATTTTCCTTGCATTTTCATTATATTCTATGTTCAATCATTTTGCTATGAAGTAAATCAGTAAATACTGAAACCTTTCCGTCTATACCCTTCGCTATTCTTAAGTTACATTTTCATCCCCTTACCATTTGTATTATATTAATTTATATCATCAAGTCTACAAACATTTTATATTTTTTATGTTTCTAATGGTTAGCTCTAATGTGTTATTATTGAATCTGCCCATGTAACAAATGCGACTATTATCTAGTCTATTAGTACGTTTAAATGTGTGCACATAACATAATTAACAATCATAGGATAAATGTTAACCGCATATTAAGAACAATAACTCACGTGAAGTATATTTTAGCACAATAACCAACAACCGTAGAGAGAACAGCAAACATGACCCAAAAGTCAGCTTGAGGTGTCTCAATTGAACCTATGACAGCTACCTGAAAAAGAGATGTTAATTGCTGCATCTTAACAAGGGAAGTGACTTATATACATCAAATTGCTTTATAGTTTATACACATTTAGTGTATGCTATAGTGACTTGTACCATGGCTATATGGGTGTAAAAATCAGCTCCCTTTTAACAGCTATTAAACCACAAGATACACATTTAGTGTATGCTATAGTGACTTGTACCATGACTATATGGGTGTAAAAATCAGCTCCCTTTTAACAGCTATTAAACCACAAGGATTTTAAAATACTAACCAGCCCAACTATAGCAGAAACTAGGAATTTCACCCAGTCCATGGGAGTTAAGCTTGGATTTTTCTTCTCAGGCTGTCAATAAGAAATATAAATTATATAAGACGGCAAACTGGCATAATAAAATTCCAAGAGAAGATAATAAGGCAGGCAAATCGCGGGTAACGGGTCAAAATTGGTTAATTATGGTATGGAAACAGGTTGGGTTGACCCGAAACACGTTTACGCCAACCCATTTTTTTACTTATTTATCGATACTCATTCGTATTAAAAATAAGAAAACACAAAATACAATATTACAATATTAATCTAACTTTTTTGCATAAAGCAATTTAAGAGGTTGTATATAACTTAAAAATAGGGATAAATGCAATAGAATAATAGATAGCAACACACTGGACTCGCATTCATTATTCTAGCAACCACCTATGAAGATATAAAGATAAAGCAACATATTCATTTTCTTATCAATAATAGCATTCTTTTACCTGGAAATCAGAAAATGGTGACATGGCGTATTTTCTTTTTACTAAGTATGGACATATAATTGGTAGTTTTATTATATCACATCTCTTAGTATATTAAATGCTATTAAAATGATAAGCCCATAGTATGTTGCTATGATAGATATTGAAAAAAAAATGTTTTTATATCACTTCCAACAAAATTTCTAGATGTGGTCCAATTCACTCGGTAGAGATAAAAATAAACCAAGATGGAACCTTCTATAAGCATATGTGTCACAATTGCCACCAATAAAGAAAACTCACTAGGACTAATTCCATATCCGCCATTGGAATATTTTTGAAATGCTTCACGTGGATTCCTCTTTCCTTTTCTTCCTTTTTGGTGCTCGCCCGCCTGCATACAAATCATTACAGCGTTAAGGTTTTAACATCATATTTGTAAATATACAAACTCTTGGTGCTAGTAAATTTGTATCCAAATTAAAATTTTGACAATACATCCAATAAAAAGAAGTCATACCTGTATACCACAATTATCCTATCAAATGTAGGTTCTTGGATTGTAATCTTCCTTGACAAATTCCGTAAACTGGTGGAGTGGATATAAGAATGTGGTAAAAACTAAACACAAAGAAATTGCAAAAACAAGTAAAATACATAAAAACCAAGAAATAATTTAGACATAGCTCACAACCTGAGATCCAAGTTCTCAATCCGGATTCTCTCAACATATAAATCATCTGGAAATTCTTCCTTAGTAATTTCATCATCTTTCTTTGGATCATTCTTAATTCGTACACTGGATTTTTTAGAAAAAAGCTTTCCTAGTCTACAAGCATAATGAAAACTATAACATCAATACATTCCATAGGTAAACATCTTTAACTTAATAAGAAATTTTTGTTAATAGTCATGCCTTGTTACTCTCATAATCCAGGCCCATAGACGTGTAATAATCATGTCCACTTTTTCCATGATAAAGTAGTCAGTAGTCTTATCAATTCCTATGCCTCGTCTGAAGATTACATACTAACAGCAAAATTTAAAAAGAATCAACAATATTTATTAAAATACAATTTCAAGCATCAAAACAAGATGAGCAGGTTGGGTAACATGTCAAAACAAATACAGTTTAAAACGGGTCACTTTTAGTACTGTTTGAAATGAAGTGGTGGGCTTGACTTGCAAGAGCTTCTTTAAGATAAATATAACTGACTGATGTTCTAATTTTGACCAGAAAAACAGTACTACCACAATAATGATCTAAATCTTTGAATAAAAATGTTTAGGAGTGTGTATGCATTTTAAAGATGTCGGGTGATTTTAATGTCTGACCTGTTTGACCCACTGCACCATTTCCCCCCTTTCAGCTAATTCTTTATATTTGATCAATTTTAAATAGAACACCACCAAAATCGACTAATTCACACAAGGTGGGTAAATATTGCCACCTCTAAAGTAGATATATAGCAATACCTTATCAGCAAAGTCGGGAAGATCATCGTGATGATGCTCTTCAAAGTAACGTTTCAAAAGATTCTTATCAATCTACATTTATAAGAGAGAAAAACCACAAAAAATACAAAACAAATGTTAGCAGGCATGAAGACGATGATTATATCACATTAGCACCTAGTATAGTAAGGTGTGTATCACTGCCGCAAACCTTTGATTCATCGACTTTGATAGGAAGATTTAAAAGATACTGCCCTGACTGTGCGATCTCAATCTCCTCATTGGAGCAGATCTTAAAATTACTTTTCTCCATCACCTGCAACCACAAAAATTGTACTTTAGTCTTTAAAAGATAAAACATGTTGAGTATGAACTATTTGAAGATTTAAGGACATTGAATCTTCTATATTGAATTTGGCCATGCTACCCTAAACATATATGTGAGGAAATTTTGTTCCAGAACATCAATTTCTTTTTCTGATAGGTTTTGTTGCTCCAATTTCTGAGCCCCATGGACAGGATCAAAGAGTGAATACAGTTGCTGCAAGTATGAAAACCAAAGAAATTAAAAAAACAAAACTGTTGTACATCTTGAGAATTCTAAACAACAGGAAACATTATGTAACATGAGCTAAAAGATAGCTGATAATACCATGAGATCTTCAAACTGAAGAAGATACCATGCTCGAATTATGTATTCAACTCTCTTGCAGAGCTTTAAGAATTCTGCTCGATCAGAACTGTGTTCTGAAATGATGAACTTATTAAAAGCTTGGAAAATTAGAATACTCCATTCCAAAAACAGGCATGTTTAGCTTGTATATATATCAGAAAATATATATATATATATATATATATATATATATATATATATAATATATATATATATATATATATATATATATATATATTATATATATATATATATATATATATATATGTGTGTATATATATATATATATATGTATATATATATATATATGTGTATATATATATATATATGTATATATATATATATATCACATTTTCTTTGTTGGTGCTGGCTTGCTGCTTTTCTAAACGACTAGTTACATTGTTCTAATGAAAAAAGTACTCAAAATCAATTACTCCAACGGAAATTTAATATTATTACTCAAAGTTTATTATTTAAATGCGCCCCATGTTATCTTCTAAAACAATTATATAAGCAATTACTTGCTAATCTAGTGGTGGGGATGGTTAGCCAAGGTAGGCTTTAAGCAGCCCTAGATAAATGGCTAGTAAAACATAGGTGGATGCTTAGGTGGCACTAAACAAAGATTTTCAAATACTGTCATATAAAAAACGAACAAATTAAATGTATAACATTACATGAGAGAGGGAAAAAAGAGATCACAATATCGAATCTAGTTCATGTTAATCTACTAAGCCCTAATGCACTAGTTAATCTACTAAGCACTTAACAAGAATGACTGCCCTTCTAAATCTAAATGTTAAATAATTAATCTACTAAGCCCTAATACAAAGGGATCTCCTACCACTTCAAGAATTCTAAGACCGAAAGCAAATCTCACACCAGTAATAAACATGAAAGATATTAGGTTCATAAGCAATGATCCACCTCATATACCAACAACGCGTAATAGACGCATCGACTATAGATGAGAGGAGAACTCCACAGTGGTTGGGTGGGAGCAATCCAAGGATCAATAACCTCCCTAAAAGTTTTCACCAGACAACCAAAACCAAATCCACGAGCTCCTCACAAGCAAAGCAAATAATATTGGTGGCACCAGGGCCAGATGTTACATGAATACTAACCCTAGAGATTAAGAATCAATGCTCATATTCATCTAAATAACAATTTGAACACAAAATTGACTCAACAAACACTCATAACACAACCAATTAACCACAAACAAGTATTACAAACACAAACAACAGAAAATTGACGTTGTTACCGATGAGAGTGGCCAAATGCATGATGAGCCTAGGCTTCAAAACTGGTATTACCGCTTCACGCTCCAATCGAATCACCTCCTTCTTACTGTTACTAACGCTACTCATTATCGTTTATCTGTGATGATAAACCTAGGGTTTCTTGAAGCACGAAGATGATGATGAAGATGAAAGCTGAAAGATGAAAGATGATGGAACCTCAAGTGATTATTCTTGTTTTGATCATGAAGGTTCGTTTTACAGTGATTGAGAATAAATATATCATTGTGTTGTTGTTTGATTCCAAAGGGAAAGAAAGTGGTCAGACGGAGTCAAACTAACGGTTAGGAATTAACCGACTTTCTATTCTTTTCCATATTTCTTTTACCCCTTGTGATAATAATAACTCATGTCGTAAGAAACATATTTTACTGTATAAAATGTAGGGTAAGGTTGCGTATGTTAAAACGAGAACTAAATCAAATAATGGATACGTTGTTTTTCGTTTGCTTTAGCTATACATGACAAAACACGCCAGAACATACACATAGCAAACATTGTGTGTTGTTCAAGGGAGCATTCAAGTTGTAAATTGATGTATTATTTAGCTAAATGATTGTAAGTTTAAATATTAAAAAGTATAGATATGAGATAAAGTAGATACATATGTTAAAGGGGCCCACTTCATGTCCATGAGATGTCCGTGATTTCATCGTCGGTCCTTGGCGTCTACGATACAGAATTATTTTTTGATTCGTTAGTTCTAACAAAACTTTTATTGATAAAAACAAAATTATAATGTAATATAAAGGGTAAAATGACGCCAAATTACCAGAAACATAAGTTAAAAAGACATGTAAAATAAACTAATAAGATCCAAAGTATATATATAGTTAACTGTTAATATGATTCCCCTTGATTATTTTACGTAATTCACCTAAGTAGTTTAATATAATTGTATGTCATGTATTTATTTGACCATCGCATTAGCCTATTAACTATGTAACGCAAGTCGATTTAAAAAAATAGAATTAAGATTTGCTTTGTTAAAACTTCTAATAAAAATGTAAGTGGCGTATTTGGAATAAAGTTGACTCAGTTTCCTAATGTTTTTAGTTTAGTTTGGTATATGCTTTTGCAAATAGATAAACAAAATTTAGGGTTATTAAAAACAGAGTAAAAATTAAAAATAGAAAATCAGAAAAAAAATTCTAACTAGCTAATGGTTAGTAATTCTAAATAAACGATTAATACAAAATTTTTATGATTCTTTTATATATAGTTATATATGTGTGTATTAATGACGGCATTAACTAAGGGGCTGTTGATTTTAAAGACTCAGTCAGTAGTGTCGGACTGGGTCAGATGCGAATCAAACACCCTGACCGGTTAAAATATCTGACATTTTGACCAGATCAGACATTTTGACCGGGTCAGAAGCAAATCAAACAGCTCCTTAGTCAAATCAACATAAAACCTACCTTTATAGTTCTAAGTTTGAAAAAGTTGTGTTATAATTTTATAAATAACATATTAGTTGTTATTTATCAACTTTGATCAATTAAAAAAGTGCTAATATAAAAATGACTAGACATAATTTATTTTAAAGTTAGTTTCAATTTTACTCCCTAAAGTTTAATAAAAGTAACTTTTTTTCATTCAAAAGATTGAAAACATCACTTATCTTCAAAAGTTTATAAGTTATTTTAATTTTATTCCAAAAGCTTTATTATTTTGTATTTAAGTTGAAACAACTAATGAAATTTCTGAACTAAAATGAAAACAAGTTATAAAACTTCTAGAGGTAAATTAATATTTATAATCAGTTTACCTTCAAAACCAGACATCGGATGTTATAAGTTTGATCTTAACTCGTAACCAAGCCGAAACATACTCACACTTAACTAAATTGTTATTAACTCAAAATACGCATATGGTTTAGTCATCTGTTAAATCTTAAGGTATACTCCGTGAGGGGCCGTAAGTGCCACCTCAACTCATGCTCACTAGCAACACCATCTCACTTCTCCATAAGAGGTGAAATTGAGTTTCACAATTGAGCTCACTCACGGTCATACAACATAGGGATAGAGCAAATAATTAATTAAACCCAACTAATTAAGATGTGACAACAATTAATTTACCTTTTTCATAGTTGGTATCAATGTTTTTAGAATAGGATCTGAAGTCGAACCGGACATCTTACTAATTCGATGGTCGGACCAGTAAGACCAGATTTAAGAATCGGATGACATTATAATTGTATATATAGTATATTATATATATATTTTATAGTTATATATAAAACTTAACAATAATCTTATATCCAACATACTAATTTATTGTTCTAAACCCTCGTTTTTACCAAAAAAAAATTCAAAATCTGGTCCGATCACTGGTTTGGGACGAACCGGCCGGTCCAACCCCTCTAAAACGAACTAGTCTGAACCAGCTCGGCCCACCCTTTGATTCCCGGTCAGGTCGGGCCGGCCAATCCAATCCGATCTCGAAATCATTGGTGGTACTTAGCGTGTGAGCAGAGTGAGAAAATGTATACCTAGTGACATAAAGTAAACCACACACCCACTAATGGTAATTGATTAGATGCTAAAAATTGCACTCAAATCACATAAAATAAATCTCATAATGCTAACATGCAACCTTATTGGCTACCATATAGCTAACAAACAATAACAGAAATTGCAAACATAACCAGTTTAACTAGCTAAAATCAAACGTTGTAAGCAAATAAACAGTTTTAATAATTAAATCCCAATTACCCTCTTAGCCTTCCATGAAGTCATGGGCGTGACGATTCACCTCTATAATAAGGAAACACGTCTTAATTATCTAAAAATGAAGGAACCTACGATCCTCAACCCAAGTAATCTTAGTTATTGCTGAGGTTGAGGGTTTAGCTTAGCTACCATGTGCCAGTGAACCATTCTCGTGAACTAGCTCGACCACATCACTCTCAAAGAAAGCCTCGTGAAGAGCCCTCACACATTTTTCTGCTTCATCGTCGTTCACTATCAACGATATGTTCACCTGTGCAAATCCATGTTTTAGTAACTGTCCAAAGTGGGTTCGGGTATGTTATGTAAATAAAGGATACCCACTATGCAGAGGCCATCAAAGTATGCATCCAGTTTTGTTTATACAAAATCCAACCAAATCATGTTGGAAGATGGTAAATAAAAAAACATCCTGGTTTTTTTACATCACTTTGTCTTTTACTAGATTTATACAAGGGTAGTTTTGTCTTTTGAAATTTCTAAAGGCATTTCATCAAAACACATATTTTGCTCTGATTTGGTATTAAAAAAACCACCATGGTAGCCTATAGAGTAGTTTCATAATATGGGTAGTCTTCAACTCATGATGAAACAAAGTTGAATAGTGGCCTCAGACAATCCCTTCAAATAATAACATGTTCTTTTCTATATAAGATAAAATATAGCATAAATACTCAATACCCATTAAACAACTTTTCAAATCCATTTGAACCGTTTCATTTTTAGTTAAATCTTTCATAAAAAAATATGCGATATCAAAAACACAACTCCAAAATGAATTGTTTCTGGATGAATGGGGTAAAATGGCCACCTCTAATTGCAATAATTGAACATGGGTGAAATACCTTGGATGCTCCTTGAGATATCATCTGAACATTGACTCCGTTCTACGAAGAACGTGAAATACCTAAAGTGCACATCGAAAGTCAAATCTATCAAATAAAGGAAAATCACACACAAAAAGTCAATGAACTGGAAAACCTCTAGTCAATCAAGTTTGACTTTTCAGCCTGTAACAATACCTTCTCTAATATTAAAGACGACCTCTGAACATTCCCAATCAGTGAAATAATTGATCGATGTTGTAAAAGATTCACTTTAGCAATTTTTTCAAGTTCTTCCACAACATTATCAAGTTCCTGCTGCCAAAAACCAACACCATTAAACCATACAGATCTTCATTTATGTACTAAACATTTACATCAATACTAGATGGATTAAACTTACACATCAGTTTATTTCAACAAACAGTTTTAAAACAAATTACTTATTTTAATCATGTACTGTGTCTACTTAGTTATTTAACTAACTTTCTACAAACACTTGTAAATGACTAATCAACCTTTTTGAAAATTATATTCAGTATGGTGTTCATTAAACATCTTAGTGAGATTATTTTAATTATATAGAATACTTTTTACTAAACTTTAATTAATAGTCGACTTTATGAGTTTTCCAATTCAATCACAAAAGTTTTATGAGTTTTTCAAGCTAGTTATGTTTAATACTTGTTAAGTATATAAATTATGAAATTTCATCAAATTGTAAATGACAATATATTTAAATACTTGCCTGCTGAATCAACTCCCTGCTCCAAAGTTTTGAAGGATCCAGTGTTAATGAAATGCTAACTTCACTAGTAGCCACAACATCCACTGAAATACCCAAATCCTCAAAAGTAGAGAATACCTAAATCATGTGAAAACATAAAAATAAAGCATCTGGCTGCTCAAAGATTGATGGATAGCAGTGGTGGCGAAATGGGTGGGTCGCGTAATGAGTCAAAACAAGTTATTTTAGCATGTGTCAACACGAACTAGGCCAGCCCAGGACAACCCATTAGCATTATATAATTAAGGTGTTGAATATGATTAAGTTGTTAGGATCACAAATAGCACGAACACACAATAGAGAACAATAAACAATAACAAAGACACAAGAGATTTATAGAGGTTCAGTCGCGGTGTGCAACCTACATCCTCTTGGGGCAACTAGGGTTTTCTTTTTTGAGTGATAAAGATTACAAGTGCAATGAGATGTATATATAAACTACAACTAGAGTTAATCCCTTTAGTTAATAATCTAACTAAACTGGGCCTATTTAGAACTTGGGTTGGTCGACCCTAACTGCTCCAAATTAATTCACCCAAAGCCTACACCCAACATAAGTAACTATATATTCATAATAATCATTCTAGTATATAATAAAAAATAATCATCATGTCTTTTAACAAACAATTTTGAAGGTTTTTATGCATTCAAGTACATTTTAGACAACAAACAATCAATCCATTTGACATGCTTCCAATTTTTTTAATCTTATAGCTTGCAGTTAAATTTTTAAGTTTATCCCATTTGCCCACTTTTCTGAGTTAAATCTTCTAGCTTAACCCATTTGACCCATAGATATATAACAAAACCCAAAGTGACCCCTCCAAATGGCCACCTTTGGTAACAACATTGTTCATTTACCTTCGCGAGGAATCCAAATTGCCCAAGCATGCGAGTGCTAACAATATCCAACATGGTTACATTGCGTTTCAAAACAATGCTAGTCAGTATTGCCTGAAAATGAGGTTGGCAAGCATTTAGGTTTCGGAATTTTGATGATAGGTTTTATATAGTGTAGTATTATTGACCTTGGACATGTCCTTGATTTAGTGATTAGGGTACCAGGAGCATTACGATTGTAAGAATTTTAACCCTCACGGGAATATCACCCTCTCTTGCAGGTCTCATGGACTGTGGATGCAACACCTACCAATAAGAGAAAAATCAATCGTCGTAAAAATTAGGAGAATAAGAATTAAGTGGAAAAGTAGTGTGTCCAGATTTTGTCAAACTTCTTATCTTGTCATGCTGAACGCAATGTCACAAAAGGAAAATGGCAAGCTACTTCATTTTTATGCCATATAAATGCACATAAAAAAATTAAATAAATACCTGAGCACCAAAATATGCAAGTTCAGCAGCCTCATCAAATGTTAAATATGGCACAGGTTCAGCACCTGGATATATGTTAGGATCACACGTCAAAACACCATCAACGTCTTTCCAAACCTGCATAACGAACACACTAAATATTTCTTTTCCAAGGTAGCATACAACATATTATACTTGTATTTGATTTTCTAAACCTGAATTTCCCGCAAGTTCAATCCTTTACCAATGGTTGTGGCAGTCAAATCACTACCACCTCTACCCAATGTAGTTACTGCACAAGTTCTCCAGCCCTATATCGTATATAGATTTAACTAATCATTTTCAAGTGCGTGAGCCTTCAAAGAAAGTTAATAAAGATGAAGAAAACATTTAAATAAAAGACCTTCCCAAGGAAGCCAGTAACAATAGGGATTGCAGGATCACTAATCCAATCACCATGAAGTCTTTTTGCTACAGCGGGATAAGTTGCTTCTAGGATATCCGCGTTAGTAAAGTCGTCTGTTGTTATAAAACCAATATCAAATGCATCATACTGCAAAATAGAAAAGAGAAGGAAAGAAGCAAAGAGTTAGCAATGCATGAAATGACAATCGCTCCTGTGACTTTGGGTCATAATTTGGTGGTGTTGTTTCTCAAAGTCCTACACTGAACATAATATGTTGAATTAATCCCTCGCCTCATTCTATGAAGTCATGAGATACAAACAATTACTAAATGATGTAGATAGAACATACTTCAGACTCCTTTATTTCTTTTTAAGTCATAAAATATAAGCATTATTCAAGTTGCATTTCCCGGACCATTCTTCTACTACTATTACTAGTATCAGTAGTTTTATAATCACTTTTTGTGACCGCTAATCTATTACTATTATTAGTATTGTTAGTTTTGTTTTCTTTATCTATGTTGTATTTATTTGTGATTTTATACTTTATACCTCCCAAAAAAGGTTTTGTGAGCCGGGAGTCTCAATGGGAGACTGAAAGCATTCTCTCTATCTCCTAGAATAGAGGAAATTTCTACCATCTCACCCTCTTAGTCCCCGGACCCTACCAATAGCTTGCTTGAGTGGGGTTTTACTAGGTACATTTGTTTGTTTGTTTTCCATGACCACAACAAGAATTATTTGATGCCACGTGGTATCAAGGCTTAAGTGCATTTATACCATTTGACCTCATAATGACGAATCATCTTTTTCATGACTCAAAAAATCACAGAGGGAGTTTAGTTGTCGACCTAGGGTTTCAGTTACCGACATCCTATAGTTGCCACTAACCCTTGTTTGTTGTCGTGATTATCGCCGCTCAGAAAGAACAAGACCAGCAGCCAACATTGTTGTTGTTCCTATTCCTACCGACAGCCCTTTGCCGCTGTAAAACCACCAGATGATCGCCGACAAGCCGCCTCCCTATGTCTGAAACTGCAGCTATGGGTGTCCTTTTGTTCCGCTCAGAAGATATCCTACAAAACATACGACGATCCTGGCCGAAGGTCAAAAGACGAGTTTGATTTGTTGGCCAAGAAATCCTAGTTGGAGCCCGTGAGCATAGGGTCATTCACCGGGACTGAACCACATTAATTCTTATGCCATTTACGTTTCTACGGTTTGATTGTGTGTGTGTGCGCGCGCCTCTGTATTCCCATCAATTGTCATTTCGTTAGGAACATAGGAAATTTAAAGTGGCTCAAACTCATTCATTTCCTTTTGTTATTATTTACATCACCTAGCAGTTCTATTCTTATTCGTTATGCTGCCAGTTAATATCATACAAATTACACGATGCAGATTTTTCATGATATATAAATATTCATACAAATATAACAAAGAAGTTCTATCTTAATCCAATACTATGGCAGTATTTATAGTGAAGTCAAAAGTGTACTAGATGACTTTAAAAAAAAAGAAAATTCCAAACAAAATTTATTTTAGGTAGGAAATCATGGTGAGTTAGATATAATATCACAGAATAGGAATATTCGATCATTAATTATATCAAATAATCAACAAACCACATACTTGGCGTGCTTTGACACCGATTTTATTCAAGTAAGCTGCAAATATTCTTGTGGACATGCACTCCCCAAATGAGACTAGGTAATCTCTTGCACGTGGAGTCAACTCTTTCAGTACGGATATTCCATTCAGCAGCCGCTCTAGCTTTTCTAAGTGGCCTGCAAAACATCTCTCACAAAATATGAAACCATGTAGACATATGAAGCAAAAAAAAAAGATCAACCAAGTTGAGCAAGCAATTATGCATACAAATTAAAATAACCAATATTGGCCTTATTATTAAAGAAACAGAAAACAAGATATTTGAGTAGAAAACTTGTTGGGTGCAGGATTTAGGTGAATTAATTTGGAGTAGTTGGGCTCGACCGGCCCAAGTTCAAAATGGGCTTGGTTTAGTTAGTTTAGTTAGACTGTTAACTAAAAGGATTAGCCTTAAATGTAACTTATATAAACATCTTTTTGTACTTGTAATTATTATCACTCAATAAAAAGAAAAATCCTAGTTGCCCAAAGAGGACGTAGGTCGCACATTGCGACCGAACCTCTATAAATCTCTTGTGTCTCTTTATTGTTTGTTGTTTTCTATTTGCATGGTGTGCTCTTTGATCCTAACAAGTAACAACTGGCATCAGAGCTTCAGACACTTGATTCCTATTAAAATCTTCCCCCTTCTTAAGATTTTCGTATAAACTAGGGTTCTTGCCGCCATCGGATACCAGTCAAACCAGGATTCTGCCGCCACATGTGGTCTCTCAAATTAGAGTTTTTTTTAGTTGTCACCGTCTGATGTTGTCTTCGCGGCCATCATCGTCAAACTAGGTTTGGTTCCATGTACAGTTGCTCATATTAAGGTCATTCTAACTGGGTAGTTTGATTGTTTGTTGCTTTCAAAACTCAAGTGCATTATCAAACTTGTTTGCTTTCAGTTTTCTAGAATTGATTCATAAAATAGTGGTCAATAGAACAGCACTCAAGGTCAGGCAGTCGGTCACTATTATGTTTGTCACCATTCTCAATTCTGACTCGACTATTAAGCATTTGTGGCTTGGAATAATGGCAGAGGATGGGAAAACAAGAATAGAGTAATTTGATGGTCATGATTTCGGATGGTGGAAGAAGCAAATCGAGGATTTGCTAGTTTAGAAAATTTTGAAAGCCACTTTATTTGGTAAGTAACCAGAGAAGACTTCAGATGCTAATTGGGTTGTTCTTGACAGGAAAGTTGTTTTTGTCATCAGACTCTCGTTATCAAAGAATGCTGCTTTTAATATTCTGAAGGAGACGATAGCAAAAGCCCTTATGTATGCATTGTCAAACAAATATGAGAAGTCGTCTGCTGCTAATATATTCTTTCTGATTAGAGAACTAGTGAACATGAGACTAAAATAAAGATGATCCATGACCACTCATATCAACAATTTCAGCACTATCATTTCTCGATTAGCGTCAGTTGATATTAAATTTGATGACGAGGTCCAGGCATTGTTACCATTGTCTTCTTTTCCAGAAGGTTGGTCAGGACCTGTCACTAAAGTTAGTAGTTCATTTGAAGCACTGAAACTGAGATAAAGAGTTCAGGATTTAATTTTAGGCGAGAATATTAAAAGAAGAGCTTCAAAGGAACCATCAAGTGCTTTATAAAGCACTGAAGGGTAAGGTCGAAAGAAAGAAAAGGATACTAGTAGATGCTGGTCAAAGTCCAAAAAAAGTCAATTAAATCCTAAAAAAGATATCTAGTGCTGGAATTGCAAAGAAACCGGTCATTTCAGAAATCAATGTCCAAACTCGTCTACTTCAAAAGAGAAGAAGGAAGTCAATGTAGTTGTTGATGATTCTGATTCCGATGATGCTCTTATGTGTTGTGTAGAAAACTCAACAGAGTCATGGATTATGGATTCTAGTGTATCTTTTCATGCTACTTCTTGTACGAAAAGGAATGTTTGGTGGGAGACAATGAAAGATAGTCAAAAGGAACCCTAAAATTACCAGAGGTAAAAAAAGGAGTACTCTATATATGGTTGAAGTTCCAATGGGGTAAATGCAATAACAAACGTGTCGAGTTAATCCAGTCTGTGACATCAACGACTCGATCACATGAGTGAAAAGAGAATGAAGATACTCGTTGTAAAAGGAAAACTTCCAAAACTTAAAAAAGGATTAAATCTGAATTTTGTGAACCTTGGGCCTTTGGGAAAAAAAGAAGAAAGTGTCCCTTGTGAAGACAGGAAAGGCACCAAAAGCTCAGAAATTAGAGCTCGTTCACACTGATGTCTTTGAACCAACCTCGGTTTCTTCTGACGGAGGAGCTCAATAATCTCACGTGTCTCTTTATTGTTTACTGTTTTCTATTTGAGTGATCGTGCTCTTTGATCCTAACAAACCCTTCAATGATTAAATTATTGCAGAACTGGAGGCCTACCTGTAACGATCGACCTGTCTAATCCAAGCTCATCCACTGTCCTGGGTATACACACCAATGCATAATTAGAATAAACTAACGTGTGTACTCTGTAACTCCACACACAATCTAGATACTTACCTATAATGTAGTTCTTTCACAAAACTCAACTCTTCAATTTCAGATACTTCAGAAACACAACTTGCAGCTTTTTCACCAGCCTATATGATACCAACACATATTAACTTCAAATCTTCATCAAAAAACATATCAAAAATCATTCAATAAAGCAAGTTTTGCACAAACCAGTATAAGATTGTTGGTGGTTTTCCCCATAGCCGATAGAACTATCACAGGATTCTCTTCCGGAAAGCTAAGGATAAGCTCAGCTACCTCTTTCATCCTATCCGCTGACGCAACCGAAGATCCACCAAACTTCATCACACACGATAGCTGGCTACTCGACCCGTCTAAACCTTTCACTTTCGGCTCATTTCGCACCAAAACATCATTCTTCTTCGCATCACAAACAACTTCACACCTCTCCCCCTACTTGAAGCCAAAACCCTAACTCCTCCACACAACTCACTAACCGCATCAAACCAATCCCTCTTTGCGAGCACAAAGATCGCGAGCGTAAACCTCTCTCCGTATAACAATACAACGCTTTGATTCCGCTCAAATGTGCAGCTATTGCCATTGTAAATCACTAAATTTGCAACAGCTAGTCAGCTAGATTGTTTCCTGTTAAGCTGAGAGAGCTAACTAACTCACTTAGCTCTCCCTGCAAACACACAAACTACCTGCAAAACAAACACAAATGTTACATCAATCTGAAGATTACAATTTACAAACAACAGGATCAATCTCAAACAATAAGAGTCACGAATCAAACGAGATTTCGTGCTCGCTTCAGATCGGATGTATGAAATTAATACGATGAATGTACCTGAGAATAACAGAGGTTTTTGATGTGGTTGTTGGTTAGGTTAGGGTTGAATGATGATTGATGAATGCTGAGGGGCTGCGGCGGAGATGAGAAATGGAGAATGGAGTAACGGTGGGGCCTACGGTGGGCCTGCGGTGGGTGTGGGACCAGTGGTGGTGTTGAAAGTTGAAAGGCCCGTGGTGTGGGTATGTGGTTGCTTACACCTTGTGGCTTGTGTCGCTTTCGCTAGTCACTAGCTTGTCGTTATGGCTTAATATAATAATCAATGGGCACATGTTGTAGCAGTGGTGGGATGTACCTAGGCATGTAGAAACCACTTTTTATGCACAAACCGGTTCGGGTTTAAAACCGAACCGGTTTTTTCATGATGGGGTCAAACCGGTTTATCTTCAAACAGGCTTGGGTTACAAACCAGTTTTGCTCACCAAAAACTCGAACCTATCAAACCGGTTTGAAACCGATTTTTTTACCAAATCCGGTTTTTCTTACCGGTTTTTAACTTTTAAACATGTTTATAAACCGGTTTTGAGTGCGGGGCTAGCAAACCGGTATAGAAAGCGGCGGTTCGGGTTGGGTTCGGGACCGGTTTGGTCCAAACCGGTTTTTCTTTGAAACTGGTTCGGGTTTTTTTAAGTGACCCGGCTCCAAACCGGTTTTTTTGTACATGACTAGATGTACCTAGGGTGAAGGGGGTGGAATGGGTAATGTGAACGGTAAATTTACGAGCATGTAGGTTGTTGCACTCTAAGAGTTTGTTTGGTAATTTCTAAATGATTAAATATTGAACAAATAAAAAGTTTGAACCATTAAAAGCTAGTATATTGTTTAACTATTCAAATGCAAATGTTTGACCAATTAAAATAAGATGTCTTAACCATTCGGGGGCAAATGTCTATATCATGCAGACATTTACTCGTAAAACAAACAGTCTGAATCATTAAATGTTGAACCATGCAGAATCTGAATTGTTAAGATGCTGATTAAAATGATTTCAAACAGCCTTTAAGACGTTATAGTTTGTGCCAACAATACTTTGTTAGAGGTAGCAAGACGTTTTAGGTTGTTCTAGTTGAAGACGCTAAAGGCTGTGCAAACAATATTTTGTTAGAGGTAGCAAGACATGGGATTAGAACGTTTGTCGTTTTAACATAAAATGCTAGGGCAATAATAACAAATTTTACGTAGCTAAACTCCACCAAACCCAATATTCAATCTTACATGTGTTTACAAAATCATGTGCTTTAGCTAAAAGAAAAATACTAATTTTTTTTAAAAGAAATGAAAAGTACAAAATAATAATAATAATACAATAATGCTAAGCATATTCAAACCCTTGTCATTTACAACCCATGCTCTATACCACATCAAATGGCTTTTTGCTTCGCTTCATGCAAGACAACAATATATAATCATTTTTGTTATGTGTGAGATTTTATTATAAAATGGTAGTTGGTACTTCTTTCCTTGTCTTTTATAGTATGATAGTTATTCTAAAAACATTGAAGAGGTGATGCTCCGACTCTCGTATTTTAATCACAAGCTCTGGTTAATGTTTTTAAATTAAATCTATGGGCTTCAAATAAGTGATCTTATAACAGAAAAACATTCTATGGCTTTTTTTTAAGTCGAGAACACGAGTTTAGATTGTATCATTCAATTTGAAGCACATTGCCACGACCCACTTAACTTCAAGTCGCGTAACTCTGATTCCTGAAGTTTCCAGACACATATAGATGTGTTTAGAGCTGCCCGGAAGTCTTTGAACAACCTAAAATGTTCTGGACCTGGAAGGGACACAAGGAAACGTCTAGATCAACCTTGAAACATCAAGAGTGATCAAGATATTTCCTAGAAATATCTAAAAAATGGACTGCCTAGAAGGCTTTAGAAAGACCTTCAAAGATCCATGAGAATATCATGTAAATATTATAGTTTTAGAATATCATGCAAAGGTTGAACTTAGATCAAATATAAGTGTCGCACGAAAGTTGAAGAAATCACTCCGTGACAAGTGGTATCAGAGCAAGGTCGGTTCATTTGGGAATGACAACTGAAACAAGTAAACTTGCAACTGTTGAAGATAAACGAGGACGAGATGAATCTCAGAAGGGATCAAAGAAGGATCGAGGTACATCCAAGGACCGTAACTTGGAAAAACGAGTTGGTGACATGAAAACAGGTCTTGTTGAGATATGAACTCACATTGACCTGTGTTTCCAAAGGCTGGATGTTCAAGAAGCAAACTTCATAGAGCTTAGAGATGAACTTAAAGTTGCTGTGGAACTGCTACGAGAGGAGGTAAAGCTAATGATCAAGGATGCAATCAATGATGTTACTACCAAGCTACAAAATGACATGGACAATCTGTCAAGCGACATGCATTAAAGCCTAATGGGCTTTGGAAGCTAAAATTTTCGATTGTAATGAAGCCATGATCACGACCGGAGGTAACGTCATGAACTTCACTCCAAGAGTCGAAATTCCCAAACCATTACCTTTTATAGGCAAACGGGAAGCTCGAGTGGTCGATGACTTTATTTGGGAAATGGAGCAGTACCTAGGAGGGGGTACAAATCCTCGATGATGCCACTAAAATCAAGACAACCACTATGTATCTCAAAGATACAACAGCTTTATGGTGCAGACGTTAAAACATGGACATCGAACGAGATACGTGCTCTATCAAAACTTGGGCTGAGTTCATCCAAGAACTCAAAAGACAATTTAGGATTATGTTAAAAGAGTTTACAACACGTGTCTTTTGGATCCCAGACTTATCAGATAAAGACTCATTTTCTACTTCCTCCATGGATTACAATCATGGGCCATGATAGAATTAGAACAAAGAAATGTTCAAGATCTTGTGCGGGATCGTTGAAGGGTGTAAGTTACAACACAACAACACAAAGAAGAGATTAACTAAACTTTAATCAAACAGTAAACTGGATTAACCAAGTTGAGACGCTAAGAACACAAGTAATGCAAGAGACAAAACATAAAGAACACAAGTGTATGGTTTTCAAGAATGCAGTATATTGTTTTCTCTATGTTCTATTACAAGTGTTACAAAGCATATTCGAAAGATACAAGAACATGAGATACTTATACTACATCCTACAGCCGGCTATACTTTGAAAGCCAGCTGGATACAATTAACTAGACACAAACAAAATCAATTGTAGAGTCAAAAGGCAGATTGTCTTTTGACTTGTGACTATGACATGCCATAGCTCACATCCTTATCTATTACAAAAAGGATAAAGTACATAAAGTAGAAAGTTACAAACTCAAGACCTCAATGTATAGTTACCAAAAGCATGGACCTTTTCACGAACTCATGTAAGTTGGTGACTTGCAGAGATGCAGCGGAAAGGTGTCCAGCTTTATGGAACAGTACATCAGATAAAGCATGTTACTAAAAGTCTTCGGAAGAAATCTGTCTTCATGATCTTGAAGCTTCGGAAGACTTTGTCTCTGAGGCTTCGGAAGACTTCATGTTTGGCTTCGAAAGATATTGGTCTTGGCTTCGGAAGATTTCACACTTAGAGTATTTTTTGTTTCATGTGTGAAACTTCCTAAGCTTCTTCTTTGATGCACTTGTGCAACATGCAGGATCGACTTAAGATGTTTAGGTTGCATCAGCCTCTTCATTAATCTCTGCAAACTCCTCTTAGGCTGATGCTACCAAAACACTTAGAAGACTTCAGATATCAACAGTCCTTATTAGGATGATCACCAATCCTTTCTTCATAAGGTGATCAGGATCCTTTAGACTGTCAAAGTGCCTTCTCATATCAAAGAGGTCATGCAGAGGCAACTGAAACATATCTTGCCATGTGTAAGTGTCATTAATGCCTTGATCTCTAATGACATGCCATCTTTCTGGATTTGTGGTGTATGTCCAAGACAAGATGGGTCTTCCTGATGCTAGAGGAGCTGTTTGAATTGGAGTTGATATAGCATCCTCTCGCTGCACAATCTCAAGATGTTCTGACTCATCCTGGGATTTAGAAGAGGGTGCAGTCTTCTTCTTCTTTGGCTTTGGTTTAGAAGCCATCCTCTTCTTTCTCTTACCAAATTTTAACTGAGAAGACTGGTCTGCAGCACCAGATTGATCTTCTCTGTCTTTCTCAGTTGGGACTTCCTCTCTCTCAGGCTCAGAAGGAGAGGGAGGTTGACCTTGCTGTGGATCAGAAGATGAAGCTTGTTGAGTTTTAGTAGGAGGTCCAGGTTGTGTTGTCTCTGGTTGTTCAACCTTAACCTCCACTTCAGGTGGAGCTTGACTTGGAGTGGAGTGTAAGTCAATGAGCTCTTCACTTTTGATCTTATGCTTAATCACCCTAATATGCTCATCCATAGTGGATAGAGACATGGGGCCAAGTCTCCTTCCGGAGAATTCATATAGCTTAAAGAAGCTCATCATCCTCTGCCTATCAGCAGACTTTTTTCATGCTCTTTTGGATGATGGCTCTTGATTTTACAGCTTCTTCCCTTAGTTTCTTCTTAGTTGTCTTTCTGTCCTTGATTATCTCAAGTTCAAGCTGTTTTAAGTACTCAAACTCAACATAATCATAAGACAAGGGAAGAAGTGCATCTGCCTGATAGAAGCATGTGGCACTCAGGTAGTTGATCATCTTGATCCTTTCTTCTTCTTTGTCTACCTGAGGTTTTTGTTGAACCACATCTTCTTGTGCAGGACTTTCCTGAACTGGGGAGAGGGTAGGCATATCCTTGTACAACCTTTTTCTTCTTCTCTCTTCTTTGACTTGCACTAGGAGTTCTGCATCTTCTGCCTCCTTCTTCTCCCTTGACCTTTCCAGGTCAACCAGTTCATTCAACTCGTCTAAGGGGAGAGAAATGATATTGTCTATGTCATAGTTCCTAGTCTGCAAATAGTTTATCCTGACTGCCCTTAACTCATCATTCTGAGTATCTGGTCTAGGGGCAGCCCTGATAGCAGACTCCATGAGTCTTAAAGACTCAGCAGAGGAACTTTCTCCCCTTAGCCTCCTTTTCCTCTCTCTCTCCTCCTCCTCAATCTCCTCAGTTGTCATTTTTTCCCTTTGTCACACACAGACCTTTGTGACTCAGGGTGAGCTTTGGCCTTCATTGCTTGTTGCAGCATCTGAGCTCAGGCCAGAGAGAGGTTGAGAAGCACCTTCACCAGCAGGTGTCTCAGAAGGAGTGTGGATTTCTACAGCAGTTGATGATGATGAGACGGGGCTCTCAGGTTCTGCCACTGGGCCTTCAGTCAAGGATTCCCCTATGAAGCTAATCTTAGGGTCCTCCTCAACATCCAGTTGACCGATGGCATTGCCTGATTGCCTAAGTCTCCTTATTAAGTTGAACTCTGCAATGATCCTGTCTTGGATTCTTTTAGCCAGTCTATCAGCTTGTCTTGATTGGCTTGGGTTGACAAGTGGCATGTTGACTAGATCCAGACCTTCATAGTAGTCCAAGGTTTGAAAATTGAAGACTTATTGTTGCCCTTGAACTCTTATGATGATTAAGGCTTTCCTGATGTTATCATACCTCCACCCAATGATGTGATTGGAAGATGGTGAAGGTGACATGGCCCTTGGTATCCCATCCTCAAACAAACTCTGTATGAAGGAGTCTGTGTAGTCCACATCAATGTGAACTTGAGGAGGTTACTGAGAATGCATAATTGCAAGTGAGGATGGTGAGTCCTCAGTGTCTATTTTTTCTGAAGAACTCCCAGGTTCTGTGGCTGTAATGACTTTCTCCCCCTTTTTGGTAGCATCACCCACTTGCATAGGTGAGCTGGAAGATAGGTCAATCACATCCACAGGTTCTTGTGTTTCTGGTTAAGCTCTTCTTAAGGGTCTCCCAGCTAGTTTTTCCTTAAGATATGAAATCTCAAGTTACTGATCATTGATCCTGTTGTGTAAGATAGTCACCTGAGATTCAAGGTGACTGACCTTTGAGACTAAGTAAGTGCATGTTTTAGACAGTTTTTGCACCAGTAGTCTCAGATTCCCCTCATCTTCATCAGAAGATTCATTGGGGGATGAGATGATTGGACCATGTCCTCTCTCTCACCACCAGCTTGAGGTTCTTGGCTGTTGGTTTTCCTCTGCTCACTGGCAGTCTTAGTTGAGATGTCAGTGGGCTGAGTTGTCATGATTGAGGTCTTAATGATGTAATTACTTTCAGAAGTGAGAGCCTCTTCCATATAGACATCCTGAACAGGTTCAGGAGTGTCCACCTCAGTTGTAGGTGACTGATGTGGGATAGATGTAGGAGACTCAGGAGTATTCATCTCTCTTTAAGTAGGGGAAAAGAAGAGAAACTCATTATACTCATTGAAACCTAGATCTTCATCAGTATAGAAGTCAATGTTGGGAATTAGTTGGTTGAGATCTATAGGCTGGGGATGATAACTGTCTAAATTAGCAAGTAAATTTGTATAAACAAATTTAGAATACCTGAATTTGATCCCCTGAACCATTCCATGGATTATGAAGAAGAGATCCTCAGAAATCTGGTCCCAACCACCATGCTTGTTTGATAAGCTGTGGATGACCACATGGAGCAAGAATCTCCATTGGGATGAGACCTTCCCTTTCCTAAATGTCACACCCCAACCTTGATGGCGGAAACGTCGGGGAGTGAGAGTTAAGATCGTTCACAGCCACATAACGCTATTAATAACCCAAATATAAATTATACATGAAGTTCAATTGTATCATTACAAGCTTAAGTCTCAAAGAAACAAACAAAATAACATAAAAGATAACAAGTCTTTAATTCACTACTTAATCTAGGTCCATTCCTAGATATGAAAGCTTCAATGTGTAGGAATCAAACTTGGGCGTTTTCTGAAACATGTTAAAAATAAAGAGTTCAACAATGATGTTGGTGAGCATTCCATAGGTTTAAGTACATAGGTTATATAAAAGATGGCAAGTCAAGTCATAAGTTAGTGAATAAAGTGATTAGGGATGTTGTGAACAATGCAACAATCAAACCTCGACAAAGTTTTACAAGTCTCAAACGTTTACAAGATTATATGATCAGCTAAGTGTACTTGGATCAACCAAAGCAGGCTTGTCTTGCCCATAGATCTATGACTTCGCTGGGCTAGCAATAGTTAATGATTGTACATATAACGCCATAACATGGTAACCACGAAAGTTCAACTAACCACAACTTTACAAGATGAATTGCCATAGGTTTACAAGTCTCAAATAAGTTTACAAGTGCAATAGTATAAGTTAACATGTTTCACCCCAAAGTGTGAAAATAAGAAAAAGGGGTATAGAATACTCACATGATCAAATAATATATATTTGTTGATTAAATGAATTATAATAAACAACGCTTCGACGTAGACTTTCACAATGCACCTAAAACAAATATATATTTACAAGGTTACAATTTAATAATATATTTAATGGTTAAACGAGACTAGGATCTCAATTTGATATTTAAGGATTTTAATTTGATGACTTTGATTAGAGAGATCATATATATGTTTTAGTTCAAGACAAATATCATGTAAAGAATTTTAAAGAAATAAAAGCCTTTATAACAATTTTATAAAATTTAACTTATCAAATATATAATTTTCTATAGTAGCCATGATTGATCTATAAATATAAAATGTTTAGTGTCCAAATAATCATTAAATGATTTCAAAGAAAATATTATATAAAGTTTATTTTTACATGATTAAACTAGGAAAATATTTGTTAAATTTTTATTTTTATAAGAAAATTGTTAAGGTAATTGTAGAAAATGATAGAATAACTTTAAGAATTTATAAAGTTTACAAAACTACTTTTTATAATTTTTAGAAAATTTTTAATATTTTTTTAAAGGCTGAAAAAGCCTAAAAAATATGTTGAGGGTGCCCGGGTTCAAACCCGGGACCTCTAGATTGGCAAACGAGTGTGTAACCAGTAAACCAAGGCCTTGGCCGCGGTTTACTTTGGTTTTAAGAACTTAAAACATAATCACATAAAAACCCCCAAATTACATAACCCTAGAATCAATCTTTGATCTAATTCAACCTTAGATGATTCTGTTAACCTTTACAATCATGGGGCTTTTGTTACCCGTGATTAAACGAGTGGGTTTATGTGATTAATTACCCGGTTGATGACAAATCAGAGGTATTCAACACGAAGAACAGGTCGCGCACTTCCTGTGCCCAATCGATGATCAAACGTTTATGATAATCTAATTCGTTGCACAGGTAGCTTCAAATGATCTCTGAGATGAAAAGCCCTCTGCCAATTCGTAGTTAGCAGGCTCGTATGGTGGTGTTCGAGTGGTTTCAGGTTCGCGGTTAAAGTGAGAGTAAATTGGATTGTTTAAGTGCAATTCAGGTAGAATTATGTTGCATAGGAGTTTAGGTACGATTAGACGATCATGTAGGTGCAATTAATTTTATTATTATTGCGTTTTAGATGTCGAACGGCTCGATGATTTAAGAATTGCCGGTTACTCGGTTAATTGTGTTTGTAGCCGGCGTTTAGATGAGTTTAAGGCTCATAACGGCTTTCGAATCATGTTAATGATGCGATTGAGATGATTTGGAGTATTGATTAAGGCTTTTTGTGGCGTTTTAAGCCTCGCGAGAGCTCGCCGGAACCCTGCCGGCGACGGCTGCCGGATTTACGGGGATTAAGGGGGAATGGGTTGGGTTTTTAAGAATTTGCACTTATGGTCCTTGAAGATTTCCGTCTTTATTATTTCATGCAAAAACCTTTTTTTTTCTTCTTTTAAAGTTTACAAAATGACAAGAAGGCCCCCTTAACTTTTTAAATCCAGGTTATAACCATCTTTTAACTTAAATTTTTTTTTTATAACTTATTATTATTATTGTTACAATTACTCTTATTATTATTATCATCATTATTATTATTATTATTATTATATAATCATTGTAACCTTACAAATTTAAGAGACCAATTAAGGTAATATTCATAAGCAACCCATAAGTTTCATGAATGACACAATTAGTCCATGCAAGAATTTAACAATGTTAACTTTAAATTAACCCAAAATTACAAGATGTTACACTAAAGGTCTTTACAGAGAAATCTCCCTCATATCCCATCTGCTCAAGGAATGATTTACAGCTTTCTTTGGGAAAAACACCTCACCTTCTTCATCATCCAGTTGAAGATATCTATTGATGATGGCCGGAGTGATGAAGATTGTTCTCCCCTACACTGTGGCAGACAGTGCCTTCTCCCCATCCATATTGACCTCTTGGCAGGTCTTCCAGAATTCAAGTAGCTGATCCTCATAGAGTGGAGGATCAATAGTTAGGGATGTGAAGTAGTTTGACAAAGTTAGAAAACGGCAAACCTCTGAGAAATGAGGATCTTTCTCAGAGCTTAACAGAGCAACCTGATTATGTTGTCTGTGTAGCTGCATGGTAAAGTTGGGATCATTTCTGTGAGCAAGGTTAGCCATTTTGAAGTAGCTTAAGGACGAAGAAAGAAGAGAGAAATAAATTTCAGGGAGAAATTTGGGATTTTAGGTTTGGAGGAAGAACAGATGATGGAAAGAGGGGGAAACCGTTGGGTTTATACGTGAGAAGGATTTCAGATAAAGTTTAATAGAAAAGGATAAACTTTGAAATCCGGATGTCGGTCCCACCTCTGAAAAAGTACTTTACTCTTGCTCAAAAAGTAGTTTTCTTGGAAGTCAAAAAAAGTTTTAATTAAAAAGCTTCCGCAGCTAAAATGACTTCGGAAGAATTTCCTGAGAGTTTTGAGAATTTTGCTTCGGAAGAGAAATTAAAATTTGAGTGCTTTGTATATAAAACAACAAAGCTTCCGAGAGTTAAATTTTGCTTCGGAAGTAAATGGTCCTTGAAAATAAGTAAGTGTTTGAGACAAGTATTTAAGCTTCGGAAGATAAATCTGAAAGCTCTTCCGAAGGTAAATTTCTTAGACAATTATTTATTTTGAAGGCATGATGCTTCCAAAGTTAAAAGCATAACTTCTAAAGTATCAGAAATTTTCAAAAATCTAAGGAAAGTCTTCAAAAAGAAATTTTCATCCAAAGAAACATGAGTTTATGAAAGTGATGAACTAGACAACTTAAAACACACATATTTTATAAGAAATAATAAGATTTAGTTTTAAGAAAAGCTTACTCAAAGTTTATCATCCCAATAGCTGATATTAGATATTTAAATCTCTGTTGATAAAAAGTCTTTGTTAACAGATTAGCATATTGTTCATCTGTGTGAACTTTGACTAGTTTAATTAATCCTTTTTCATAGTTATCTCTTATTAAATGATACCTGATATTGATGTGCTTTGTCCTTGAGTGCCGCAAAGGGTTCTCTGTGACTGAGATAGCACTGTTGTTGTCTATGTGAATGGGAGTCTCCTTGAAGTTTAACCCATAGTCCAGCATCTGATTTTAAATCTAAAGTACTTGAGCACAGCAGCTTGCAGCAACAATGTATTCAGCTTCAGCAGTTGATGCAGAGACACAAGATTCTTTCTTGCATTACCATGAGACAACCCTTCCACCAAGAAATTTGCATCCCCCAGATGTAGACTTTGCAGTCATATTGCAACCACCATAATCACTATCTGTATAGGCATACAGATTGAAGTCAGGATTCTTGGGATACCATAAACCAAGTGTTGATGCACCTTTGAGGTATCTTAGAATCCCCTTAACAGTTATAAGGTGAGACATCTTAGGGTTGGCTTGATATCTTGCACAGATGCAAGTTGCAAACATGATATCAGGCCTGCTAGCAGTAAGATACATAAGATACCTAATGATAGCCCTGTATAAGTGCTCATCTACACACTCCCTCTCAAGATCAGGACCAAGGGAGTGGTTCCTAGCTATGGGTGTCTTAGTAATCTTACAGTCAGTCATGTTGAACCTCTTAAGTATGTCTTGAACATACTTTGACTGACTTATGAAGATGCCATCTTCAACTTGCTTCACTTGAATTCCCAGAAAGAAATTGAGTTCCCCCATGGCACTCATTTCAAATCTGTCTTTCATCAGCTTCTCAAAGTCTTTGCAGAGCTTTGGATTAGTTGAACCAAAGATGATGTCATCCACATATACTTGAACTAGCAATATGTCTTTTCCCTGTCCTTTAATGAAGAGAGTTCCATCTATAGTACCTCTCATGTATCCATGTTTACAAAGATACTCAGATAGTGTCTCATACCATTTCCTGGGTGCTTGATGCAGCCCATAGAGAGCTTTGTCAAGCTTGTAGACATAATCAGGATGATCAGGGTCTACAAAACCAGGTGGTTGTTTGACATAAACCTCTTCATCTATCACTCCATATAAAAAGGCATACTTCACATCAAGTTGAAAGACCTTGAAGTTCTTGGATACAGCAAATGCCAGGAATATCCTAACAGCTTCTAATCTTGCCACTGGAGCAAAGACATCAGTGTAGTCAATCCCTTCTTCTTGTGTGTATCCTTGAACAACCAGTCTAGCTTTGTTCTTGATGATGATGCCTCTATCATCTTTCTTGTTCCTAAACACCCATTTGGTTCCAATGGTAGTCTTCCCAGAAGGAAGAGGACAAAGGTTCCAAACTTTCTGTCTTTTGAATTGAAGCAGCTCTTGTTGCATAACTTCAACCTAACTTCCATCCTTTAGAGCTTCATCAACTTTCTTTGGCTCTATCTGGGATAGAAAACAGGAGTGAAGACAAACATTTGCTTCATGGGTTTGTCCTCTTGTCTTTACCCCTGAGACAACATCTCCAATGATGTTTGTGGTAGGATGAGACTTGTGGATCCTAAGCTGAGGGATCACAGCAAGTTGTTAAGAAATATCTAAATTAGAGAAATTTAGATCTGGCATAGATGTTTCTCCATCATATCAGCACACTTTTCAAGTGAGACTTGATCCAAGCAGTGTGTGACATCATTGATGTTCTCATCTATGGTGTGGTTAGTGGTATCAAGCAATTCTTGATCACTGTCACCACCACCATTGTTGTCTTCCATAATTGAGGTGTTCTTATCTAGTTGTGGAGGCTCTGAGCTAGAATTTGAAACCAGATGTATCAGCTGAGTTTGTCATTGTTGTGCTAATAGAAACCTCATTTGCAGAAGTAGTTCCAACTGGAGCTGAAGATGTATGACTTGAAGGTCTTCCTAGCTCAAATCTTGGATCAGGATCACGTGTATTTAAACTTTCTGCAGATCTTGAAACATTCTAACAAGATTTGTTAAAATAGTTGGTAACGAAATCAAGATCAAATAACCAATCTGGACCAGAAACAGCAACACAGGGTGTGTGTTCATTGAAAGTCACATTGGCTAACTCCTCAACAATTCTAGTTCTGAGATTGTACACTCGATAAGCCTTAGCTTGGGAAGAGTATCCAATAAAGTGTCCATCATCTGATTTCGCAGCAAACTTGGCAATTTGATCGTTGGTATTCAAGATGGTGCAAGGACATCCAAATGACCTGAGAAAACCAATGAAAGGTTTCCTCTTGTGCCAAAGTTCATAAGGAGTCTTGCCATGAGTCTTAAATACTAAGACTCTGTTCTGCACATAGCAGGCAGTGTTGACTGCCTCTGCCCAGAAGGTGATAGGCAGCTTAGAGTTAGACAGCATGGTTCTTACAGCTTCAATCAGTGTCCTGTTTCTCCTCTCAGCAACACCATTTTGCTGAGGAGTCCTGGGAGCACTGAATTGTCTTGTAATACCTTTTTCATCACAAAATGTATCAAGGATTTGGTTCTTAAATTCAGTTCCTTGATCACATCTTATGATTTTGACCTTGTGATTAGATTGATTCTCAATCTTTAAGATGAAATTTTTCAGAATCTCAGGAGTCTCATCCTTAGTTCTAAGGAATAAAACCCAAGTGAATCTTGTAAAGTCATTTGTGATCACTAGACAGTATAAGGTCCTTCCTAAACTCATTACACTGGTGGGGCCAAAGAGATCCATATGTAACAAGTGTAGGGGTGTAGTGATGGAGTTCCTTTCCTTAGGCTTGTGAGATACCTTATGTTGCTTCCTTTTCAGGCATGCAACATAATGGTCATCACTTGTAAACTCTTTCTTTGGCATTCCAGTTACCAAATCATGCTTAATTAATTTATTCATGTTCTTAAAGTTTACATGGCACATTCTTTTATGTCATAGGAAAGACTCATCACTATTGGCTTTAGACAAAAAGCATGAAACTTCTCCAGAGGGAGAGGTTTCTTGCAAATCCATCTTGTACATGTTTCTTTTCCTGGGGGCTCTAAGCAGAATATGCTCATGAGGAATGACCACACCAAGCTTAAGAACAATGCACTCATGCTCAATAAAGAGCATGTTACACAAAATTAAGATACACTCAAAAGATTGTATCCAATCTCCTTAACAAAGTTTACATTTTCTATGCTGAGCTTACCATATGTGACCTTGCCCCTTCCAGAAATGTAACCACCTTCATCTCCTCCAAAAGCAACTGGTCCTCCATCAATCCTTTCAAAGTTCTGGAGTAGTGACCTATTGCATGTCATGTGCCTGGAACAGCCACTGTCTATGATCCAGACATTTTTGTCTGTCTTTAGCTGTCCCTGCACAAAAAGAAAGATTAGTTACATTTGGAAACCCAAGCCTTGCTTGTCTTGGGCTCATTTGCAGACACATATAGATGTGTTTAGAGCTGCTCGGAAGTCTTTGGAACAACCTAAAATGTTCTGGACCTGGAAGGGACACAAGGAAGCGTCTAGATCAACCTTGAAACATCAAGAGTGATCAAGATATTCCTAGAAATATCTAAAAAATGGACTGCCTAGGAGGCTTTAGAAAGACCTTCAAAGATCCATGAGAATATCATGTAAATATTATAGTTTTAGAATATCATGCAAAGGTTGAACTTAGATCAAATATAAGTGTCGCACGAGAGTTGAAGAAATCACTCCATGACTAGTGGTATTAGAGCAAGGTCGGTTCATTTGGGAATGACAACTGAAACAAGTAAACTTGCAACTGTTGAAGATAAACGAGGACGAGATGAATCTCAGAAGGGATCAAAGAAGGATCGAGGTACGTCCAAGGACCGTAACTTGGAAAAACAAGTTGGTGACATGAAAACAGGTCTTGTTGAGATATGAACTCACATTGACATGTGTTTCCAAAGGCTGGATGTTCAAGAAGCAAACTTCATAGAGCTTAGAGATGGACTTAAAGTTGTTGTGGAACTACTACGAGAGGAGGTAAAGCTAATGATCACGGATGCAAGGTAAACTTGACTTCTCGATAACACTATTGGACAACTACAAGATCGTGCTTGGGATGGACTTTTTTCTGAAAAGCAAAAGCAGTCCCAACAACTTTTCTAAACACCTTGTACATCATCAAAGGCGATCAAGTACACACTGTCATGATGGAGTCTAGCCATCAAGGCAAAACACTATATGTCTTGCAACTCACGAGAACAAGCTGAGGGTCATGCAAGAAACACGACGAGGACGTCGTGGGTTTAGGTGGGGGAGAATATCACGACCCGCCTAAATCAATTCACGTAAATCGGATTCCGGAAGTTTCCGAACACATATAGATGTGTTTAGAGCTGGCCGGAAGTCTCCAGAACAGCCTAAAACATTTTGGACCTGGAAGGAACACAAGGAAGCGTTTAGATAAGCCTTGAAACATCAAGAGTGATCAAGATATCTCCTAGAAATATCTAAGAAATGGGCTGCCTAGAAGGCTCTAGAAAGGCCTTCAAAGATTTATAAGAATATCATGTAAATATTATAGTTTTAGATTATTGTAGATCAAGAATTATCTAGATACATGGACAAGTATAAATAGGTGATGTTAGGATCATTTGTAACCACCCAAAAAAACACATACAAGTCTTAGTAAAAGCATTTGTAAAACACTCTTGTAATCAATCTTATAAGCAATAAACAGTTAGTTGTATTACTCACTTGCAAATGCTTACGCATTGTTACTTGAGTTATTACATCGTTTGGGTCACAAAGGTTGAACTTAGATCAAATATAAGTGTGCACGAGAATTGAAGAAACCACTCCATGACAACATGCTCTAAATCAAGAACTGTAATCTATAGTATAAATTTGGATCAAGCTTTACAAACAAGCTTGAGTTCCATTGTTTACATTGAACACATGCTTTGGATCAATGATAAAAGCTCAAACACAAACTCATAATCAAACATTCTAACCACCTACACAAGTCTTATACCAATCTCTTCATGTTATGATCATAATGCTAGAGGAGGGTAGAAGCTCCAAATCAATCCTATAAATAAGGAAACATGATGTCACATCCCGGCGGAAACGTGAGATGATTATTTGGGTGTGACTCGTTTGTACAAAACTCATTGATTTACAGAGCTTATCAGATAACACAACAGAACAATATAATAACTAAATTCATAAGATAATATTATAGTTAGGATTACATTAAATCATAATAGTCAAAATTTTATTAAATATAATCCTATTACAAATATATTATCTAACTGCTACATCTTTAGTAACGATGGAAGTGCGCGTCCACTGATATGTTGAGATCATACATGTTAAGAGTTAGATTAACACAAACTTTTCCCATGACTTCTCCCCATCCATTGTAAACATCAAAAGAAAACATGATGTTGTTACTCATGGTAATTTTCCTGAAAAAGCATACTCAAAATAGTCAACATAAAGTTGGTGAGTTCACAGGTTTATCTTAAATAAAATATTATTGATGCATCATATACAACCAAACCTTACTTAATAATTAGATTACCCATACTGCCATAACATAGCTCATAAATCAGATAATATAACATCACAACACTCATCCTGTTAGTACAGGAAATAATTTTTCTAAGTATCACTACCTATATTATCCAACGGTTTCACATCCGAATTAATGGTTGTAACATAAATGACAGTATAACTCAAAAATTGCATCAATCATAAAAATCAATAGTATGCTTTTCCCCTAAAAGTTTATAAAAATCAAAATGAGGCTATGAATCTCACATTTATCCCAAAGAATCACCTATAAACAAAATATTCATAGTTTAGGAAACATAAATAATTTCTTAAAATTTTCAGCACTTCATATATTATAAAATTGTTACAATAAATGGGTAAGAAAATCAGGCATAACATATTCATATATCATATTTTAATTATTTATAGTTTATTTTCTATAATTTTGTGGAATATTCAAATAAATTGTTAAAAATAACTCCGGGTTTTTAAAAATTCTCAAACTGGATCAGAATACTTGGCACAATGTTTTTAAATTTTCAAAATTTTCCTAAATCCTAAATCATAGCAGAGTCAATTTTTATGATTTTTATCATTTTACTAATATTTAGTAAAAATATCATAACACGTCTAAAAATTCCTATATTTGTACAGGCTGTTCTATTCAAATTCTTAGATTTTCTGTAATTTTCTCATAATTTATCTCAAAGTAAAATTATTTTTCCTAATTTTCATATGACAGAAACTTTCAAAATTCATAACTCATTCATAACTTCGAATTAGGTCACGAAACTTTTTTTATAAATCTCACAAACATAAGAGTCAACATATAATTTTCTCAATTACTTTCTAGGTTCATTTCTTCTGGTATTAATTTTTCTTTCAAATACTTATATAATTTATATAAATTATTTTACTTATAGAAATGGCATCAAAATTTGCAGAACTATATTTCTTAATATGATAAACATATTTTCAATGTTTGTTCCTACAATCATAGTCAAGTACCTAATAAACTGAATTTAATAAATTGCACATAGAATTTTAACCATTAATCTATAATTTCTTTTATATATCTTTTAGTTATCTTTATTTATTTATTTTTTATAAAACCTTCCTTGCTGCTTTTTAAATAAGGTTGATGTACTTGTAAGATTCATGAAAATCTTGAATGTTAAATCATAAGGGTTAGTCATATGTGTTTATTTAAACATATACATAGCCTTTGTAATCTTAATTAGTTATGATTTAAGGAATGAAACATTGATTTTGACAGAAGGAGAGGGTGATGATAGATGATGGTAGCTTCTTCTCCGGTTCTTCAACTTGTGTGGGTGTCTTGAGCTTCCAAAGTCGTAAGCTTCTTGCAAAGGTTTGGTTTGGAAGATGATGATTGTTGGATTATGATGATGATTGTTGGATTATGATGATGTTGTTGTGGTGACCGAGAGTAGTGAAGTTGGTGGTGTTCGGTTAAGATGTTAACCGAAAGATAAGAGAGGAGGGTGATGGATAACCGGGAGCAAAGTGGTGGTATAAAGGTGATAATGATCCTCGGGTATAGGGTGTCCGAAAGTTTTAAGAGTGATGTTGGTTTGAATGGGGTGTGTGGTTGTTGAGGGGTGGCCGAGAGTAGAGATGGTGATATTGTGACCGATTTCAAGGTGTGAAGGTGATGATATATGGTTGTGGTTAAGGGACCAAAGGTGGTGTTTTATATAAGTTTTCATAATGAGAAGTAATCATCATGGCTATACTAGCCTTGGTGAGTAAGTCATGTATGTATCAAGTTCTTAAACACTAGATGCAAGGTGGCATATACATGGGTGGTGAGGTGTCTTTAGCCGGTTAAATTAATCCTTAGGCTTAGAGTTTTAATCGGGTTGCTTAGTTAATGTTATGAGCCGAGTTTAGGTCTTTAGGTTTTGCTTAGTTTTGTTTTGATGTTTAATTCCTTTGTGATATTGCATTGTATAGTGGTGTTTGGTTGGGTTGCATTTTTGGTTCATTTGATGAATGATTTGTAACACTTGATCATATAATGTTTGGTATCATTATAAAGTTATGCATTTGAATGCAAACTTATAAAAATATTATGCATGCAAGCATGCACACGTACACACACACACACACACCACACCACACACACACACACATATATATATATATATATATATATATATATATATATATATATATCAAAAGATGGGCACATGCATACGTAAGATATGCATGTAAACATGCATACGTACAACTTTACATATATATACATAAATATCTATAATTATATATATAAGGTTAGTCAAATAATGAATATATATAATAAAATTTTATTCATAGATAAACTTTAACCTTATTTTTAGGGTATTCACACATGATCATATACAATCACGTCAAACAAAAAGCAAAACTTTCCACAAACAAGCACTATTGCCAAAAACTTGATGTGTGAAAATATATATATACTATTTTTATTATAAAAAATGATTTTCATAAATTAGTTTTAAAAAGGAAATTCCTAACTAAACTTCACATAAATGACAATTGTACCGGTCGTGATATATTAAAATTTAGGTAAGTCCGGATATCGAACCCTAAAGACATATTTGACGGCTTTCATTACTAAACCTTTATCGACTTCTAACCGAATAATTTATTTAATTTAATTAATTATTAATAAACAAAATAAACATTTTAACTAAAATTAATTAATCTAAACACGATATAAGAAATAAACAACTAAGAATTCAAACTTGGAAACTTGAATACGATCAAATATATTAAATAACTACCTAGGTAGGAATCCAACTAATATTCAATGACAGAAAGGTAATAACTTGTATGACTATCTCTAAAAATACGGATATAAAGTTAACTAGATATGCTACTACTCCCTAATAGAATCAAAGACACGTGTGAAACACAAGATATGTCTATTAAAATGTCTAATGGAAGATCGCACCTAGATTTTCTATTAAAATGTCTTTAAGATTATATTTTCCAACCCTAATACAAATGACAATTTAACTAGATCTAATCAAATACCCTAAAACACTAACACCACGAATGAAAGGAAAAATATGATCTCGCGAAATCTAAACCTAGCTAGCGATGGGTAGGAGGTTTAAGCAATATTTATCACCCCTAAGTTTTAGGTAAGATGGCGAATTGCAAATACTATTAAAATCACAGCCAAAACTTCTAAGAATATCTATAATCAACATTTAAAATTAAAAGCAAAAAGTAATTAATTACTTTATGTTTTAATTTTAACGTGCAAACCTAATTTTGATGTTACGCAATCAATCAATATCAAACTTACACGAGCATGACAATAACTTTTAAGTATAAACAATACACACATTCATATTTAATTGAAAGAATAATCAAGCTCTAAGATTAATAAACAAATATATAAATTCAAAACCAAATAATTAATAAAAACATATTAGTTTTCAACCAAATCTATTTAGTACTAAAAAGTTAGCTACCCATAACGTTCAAAAACATCAAGAACAATAATAAAGTTGCAAGATTTAATAACATTAACGAGAAAAACAATCAATGAGACAAGCAAAATAATTATAACGAGACGAAATCGAATAATCTTCAATGCTTGAATTAATTAAATGCCTTCAAATCTTGTTCTCATCTTTAAAATTGCTCTTTAATCGTACTCAAAAACTCAGACAATGAAGCATGCTTCTTTTCTTCTCCAATGCATCCCCCTTCCATTATTGTCTCGTTCTTCTTTTATAACTAAAAAAATGTTAGGTTTTTGTGCATTGCTCTCGTGATTTAATTATCTTGGTCCTTCTTTGTTTGTGAATGGATATTTAAATATCATGCGAACCCAAGATCATTTCTTGACAAATTCATTTAGTCCAATTCTCCTTCACATGGGAATAAGATCCCCAAGTTAATTTTTTATGGTTTGTCATTAAAATTAAACAAATAATTTATTAGCAAGCACCTTTGGTAGCAGCGACATCTCTATTTCTCTCTGCAAATGCATCCTATTAAGACTTCTCACCCTGGACAGGATCTTCCAACCTTTCATTCATTTCTTGATCCATCAACCTGGGAGCGAAGCCCTTCATCTTTCTCTTTTTGCTACTAATAACTGGGCTTCCCTTCACCACAAGATGCAAAAGATTGGAAGAATCGCTTGAGAGACCGTCCGCCCAACCTGTCAGATATTCCTGGACTCGCTTTGAACCAAAAGAGATGCTGCTTCCACCAACTACCTGGCAAAATGTACGGTTAAAAACCACCGACATGTAGAGGTGTACAAACCGGTTTGGGGGCCCAAACCGGCTCAGGTCCCAAACCGAAACCGGTTTGGTCAAACTCGGTCAAAACCGGTTTGGCCCCAAACCGGTTCGGGTTCAAACCGGTTTCAATCAATAAAAACCCAAACTTATCAAACCGATTTGGGTTAAATTTGGATTTTTGTTATATTCAAACAAAATTTTAAACTTTTAACTAAAACATAAACATATATAACATTTTATATAATTTAAACAATTTATAACATTTTATATAATTTATATAATTTAAACAATTTATATAATTTAAACAATTTATAACATTTTATAACATATATAAAACAATTTATGTTATTTAAACAATTTATAACATTTATAAACATTTAAAAAATTTAAACAATTTAAACATTTAAACAATTTAAAACACTTATAAACATATATATATAATACTATTTATTAACATTTATAAACAATTTAAACATTTTAACAATTTATAACATTTATAAACAATTTATAACATTTATAAACAATTTAAACATTTTAACAATTTATAACATTTAAAACATTTAAATAATTTAAACATTTAAAACTAAACATTTAACATAGTCGTTTCTTCGTTCGTATTATACTTGTACGTTTATTCCTCGCCACCAGAACCGGAACTGTTACGAAGGTAGTCATCATATGCCGCTTCATCATCAGTCATTCCTGGTGTCAATCCGCTCTCTACCTCGTCCTCGTATAATTCTACTTCGTATTCCAGTTCTCCTTCAAGCGATCGTTTGTCTTGTACTCTTTCCGCGACATCCAAATAATCTTTCAAGCAAATTGACATTTCAACTGCTTGTGGAGTGAGTCGAGTTCGTCTTATTGATATAACTCTGCCACTAACAGAAAAAGCAGATTCCAAAGCTACCTTAGAAGCTTGGACGGTTAGTAAATCTCGGGCCATGGTGGATAGGATGAGAAATTGATCTTCCTTACCTTTCCACCAAGCCACCAAGTCAAAATTTTTAAAATCATGTGGAGTCATGGTCGATAAAAAGTTTGTAACACCATACCTCCCGAGTTCACTACTCGGAGTGTTACCACGTTGATGTTTATTACATTCATCCCTTAAAGTATTATATAAATCAAGCATTGGATCATTCGAACATTCGGCATTTGCCGCATGCCTTAAAGCATCATGGATTTGTGATGTTTCCCCGTATTTTAATAAATAAACATCATACATTTGTTGTATTTGTTTGTTGAAAGTAGCTTTTAAAGTTTTACTATACATTGGTTTACTAACTTCTAAATCCAAATTAAAAGTTATTTTATCAAGTAAAGTTTCAACCCCTGACAAATTTAAACAAGGGTTTAAAGCAGCGGCACATGTAATAACGGGAGGCATTTCTTCAAAATACTTTTTAAGTTTTTCTTTCATTGGGGGTATCATATCGGAATAAGGTTTACCCCTACACGACAATTCATTTAATTTTGAAGTCATTAAATAAATTTGGTGAAGTGCCAACGGACTCGTTGGGTAATAAACTCTAGAAAGACATGTAGTTGCATTTTTAAAAACTTGAAGCATTTTTATTACTTCTTTGATGATGGCCTAACCCGATGGATGGTAAGAATTTGCCTTTCCCCGACTTACCAAACTATTATGAAAGGCTATTAAACTTTCTTTTTGTTCAATAGCCTTTTCAAACATGTTACATGTGGAATTCCATCGTGTTGGTACATCCCACTTCGGACCTAAACATTTAGTATTTGCGTCTTTACAAAACTTGCGATATTTAGTATATCTTTTGGTTGTTACTAAAAATATGACGTAACATTCATTTAAAACAATATTTAACTGTTTCAATCATTTTTAAACCGTCTTAAACTGCTAAGTTTATGATGTGTGCAACACATCGACTATGAAAAAACACACCCTCATATATTGGTTTATATTTTAATTTCAAATGATCTATCGCAAGAGTGTTGTTTGACGCATTATCAAAAGATATAGAAAATATTTTGTTTTCTAATTATATGTTTGAATAACTTTATCAATAAGATAAAAAATGTTTTGGCCGGTGTGAGGATAATCAAATAATTCTAATGCAATCGTACGTTTCATCATTTGCCACGAATCGGGTTCAACCCAATGGGCGGTGACACAAATGTACGAGTCAGGTGAACCGTGAGGTGTCGATCAAACATCACTAGTTAAGTTAACACCGGTTTGTAAATTTTCAAAATAAGATATTAATTCCTTTTTAGCTTTTTTCCACATTTTTAAACAATCTCTTCGAAGAGTAGCACGACTTACATTGGTGTAACGTGGTTGGAGAGTTCGTTGAATGAGTCGAGTCAAATGTTCGTTATCAAAATGTTTGAATGGCAAGCTTTCTTGAATTACAAATTGCGCCATTTGCTCCCAAACCGCATCAACGTTATAAGCCCAAATATTTTCTTCGCTTGTCATCGAAGCTTGACCTTGAGAAGGTTCACATTTTAACGCTTTACAATATTTATTTGCAATATGGTTTTTCAACGTTGTGTTTGCATCTTTTTTGAAAAACTTATGACAAAACTTGCAACGAGCCTTGTTTGGACCGCTAGCCATTTGACATAAATCGTAATTGCACCATACTTCGGGGTTCCTATTCGTAGGAAGGATTGCTATCACCACGTTGCTTGAAGACGCTTCACAACCAACGGATGATTGTGCACTTGTTGAAGCCATTTCAGAGATTTTTGAGAGAGCGTTTTTTAGAGCGTTTTTGAGAGCATTTAAAACAAAAGTATTTGTGGAGAACGTTTTTGAGATTTTTGAGAGTAGAGAGTGTTATAAGTTGTTGTGATTCAACCAAAACATCACATACATATATATGCTAACCTAGTGGAGGGTATAATGGTAAAAAAACTTCAAAAAAACGGTCAAAAAGGGTTTAAACGGCTATATAGCCGTTAGGCAACGGTCACCGGTTTGAAAACCGGGTTTAAAACCGGTTGAAGACCGGTTTGAAAACAGGTTTGGAACCGGGTTGTAACCGGTTTGAAAACCGGTTTCAAACTGGAAAGGTGAAACTGCTTAAGAACCGGTGGTTCGGGGCCGGTTTGGGCCTCAAACCGGTTCCGGTTTTTTTGTCCGAACCGATTCGTTGAACACCTCTACCGACATGTCAAGATCAAAATTCGAATTGGTTCCTGGTTCTGGTCGAGATTAAAACATAATTTTTTGGTTTGCTCCTTCACTGACTTTCTCTTGAGAGTTTATGATTTTGTCTTAAAAGTCAAAGTAATTAATATAATATAATTTTAGCTCGGGATCTCTTAAATATTAAAATGAATCTATTCGATGTAAAATTGAATAAAAACTAACCTAAAACTATTTAAAAGTGTAAGAAATATTTATATATTTTAGATCACAACATGTAAATACCATCTTCACCACTTGGGGAAGGGTTTATATGCCTGTAACCTTTTGTGTAACGTTTCGCATTTAACATTTATTTTTGTAAATGTAATATTACTTCTTGTTCAATTCTTGTAATATTAAGACTTGATCATAGTGAAAATATCTTTTTATGTAATTCTTGTTGATTATATGTTTTTACAACGCTTAAACAATTACAAGTGCGCATTTCAAGGCAAAACCGAACAACTTATTAGGACTTATATATTTTTTTCAGAAAATTATTTATAAGTTTTATTTTTATGATTTATATATTAAAATACGCATTCTTAATTATTAGTTATGGTGCAAATTAATAAATAAAATAAGTTAATGGGTTAATATTGAAAATTTGTATTTTCTCTCCGCTTATCTCCCACACTACTTACATTAATACCCAACCATAATTTTCATCTATAAATACTAACCCAAATCTCCCTCTAATCATTTTCATCACTCTAAACTCTCTCTAAACTCTCTCAATCCATTCAATAACTCCATCATTTTTTTGCAAGAAATATATTCAAGAACAACTTGTGAGTATTTATTTATTTATACTTTCTTTCTTACTTTCTTCTTCATTTTCTTTACCACTTGGAATAACCTCTAGGACATAACCACTTAGTCACCAAGGTGCCACAAATATGGTAAACCTCTATTTTTGAGGTCCAAGTTGAAAATATTATACTTGATTATTTCATACATGTTTTCTTGTCTTATTTGTAAACCTTTTACATACTAAACCAAGTCACCAATAACTTCAATATTGGAAAATTTGTGTTGAAGTTATATTTTTGAAATTTTAAGGCTTTTACACTCCATTCTTTCATTTTTACAAACACTAAGTGATCTACAAATCAAGAAGTGAATGAAACCAAACCGAGCCTCCAACCAATGTTGAAAGGCTTGTGTTATAGTATGAAATGGTGATGTTGAACCTTGGTTTTACAACTAATTTATCCACCATACCCCACTTGAACACTTAGTCAGACTAGTTAATTTACTTTATTACTTTCATTTATATACTCATGACCATCTGAATCGCCCTTATATGGAGATTTTGTGCAATGGTGACAATCTTGAGGTTTGTGGATATCCCTACCTCTAATGCATGACTTATATTTATATCTGCATAATACTTAGTGAAGACCAAACATAGTATCAATCAACTATAGTTGAATGTTATGTGTTAAGGTAGACATTATACTAATCTTATGATTCCTTATTTTGGACTTCCAATGAGTGACTAAAACTCATAAAGAACACACATAATACATGGTGTCTAAGTAGTATATACTTTCATGTACTCTCATATTTGTAATTTTTGTATACTTTTCAATTGCTAAAATCTCAAACTTTGAATCCTAAACTTACACACTTTCATTTACCTTTTAGGGTGACTTTGGTGAACCATTTAAACTCAATCATCTATTCTTGTGGATTCTAGTCGCCAAACCGTGAGTCATACTTTACCCCTTTTGTTTTAACACTATTTGGGTTGCAACATATATTAATTATCAAATACACTCAATTATTCATTCAATCAAAATCACACTAAAATTCAATTACAAACATGCTTATTTGTTATACTATTTGTGAATACATTCTAGAATACATTATCTTGCAAGCAATCTAAACCTCCCTTAACATGTATAGCGCTATAGGACTAGCACATCCACCCTGTTATGATGGGTCTATGTTAAGTTATTAAATATTTACGGTCTTGGTCATTTTTAATGCTAATATTATTACACTAGTGGACACTTTGGTTTGATTATTGGCTTTGCATGCTAGCAATGTACAACCTTTAGTATACTTTAGTTATGTTGAATTGAGTTTTATTCTCTATTATACTATGTATTCAAACTTGAATGCTCACCAATATATTCATATGTTGACCAATATTTTATACTTGTATGCTCAAAAAATTCAATTAGGTGGACTTAGAAACAAATCAAATCTATCATTTTGTTATGCTTGTTTTAGACTTGTATTTCTCAACATTTTTATATGTTTATTTGAAGCATTGTAACGTTATTGATTAATGGAAATGAAATTTAATCTTAATTTATTGTCACTTTAGTTCTATGATGTCTTCGAACAATCTATCACTTCTCGCGCCGCGATGTTTCCGCCATCGGTTGGTGTGATATTTTGTATTTTTGTTAATGAAATTTAACATCGTTATATTTTTGTAAGGACCATTGTTGTCATTTATGAAACTATGATGGTTATTTATGAATGTTTCTTTTTTAAACTTTAATTCGTTAATTTAAAGTTAATAATGCAACTTATTAAAATAAACATAATAATAATAGTAATAATAATAATAATAATAATAATAATAATAATAATAATAATAATAAGTTAAAAAATAATAATAATAGAAATAATACTTTATAAAAGTTCAATAACTAATAAGTTATAATATGTTAAAAACTTAAAGTTTAATTAAGTTAAGGGGGCATTTATGTTAAATTGGAAACTTTAAATAAAAGTTTAATACATAAAATAATAAATTTTAAAAACTACAGGGACTAATTGTGTAAGAATTACAAAACCTTCCCCCCTCCTTTTTGCCCCCCGATTTTTCGGCCGCCGGCCGGCATAACTCTGGCACGGTGCCGACATAACTCCGGCGGGTCCAAACACTTTGAATCCGACCCAAATTCCAACCCAAGTCGATGCCATTCACTTTGGAAACCATTTCAAACCTTTAGTGGTGTATTAATTCGACTTTACAAGCTGTTACGAGTACAATTGTATTTGAAAACCGAAGCTTTATGATCGTCATTGTGGATTGCAGGATCGATATTGGTCACTTAACACAATGTTTCTCTTAAACTCACCTAGAACAACACTCGGGTATAGATAGAATCCGTAAGAGTTGATCACAATATAGAAAGTAATAAGGAACACATGAAGTAATTTTCAAGATACTTTTATATATTGCTTCTCACTCAATAATACAAGACTCTTACAAGCAGTGTGGAATGAGTTACAAAAAGAACCTATATATAATACTACCTACAGCCGGATATACTTTGATACCAGCTGGGATCCTTTAGCTAAAGCCTATACTACAAGACTATAGTTTAAGATATCTCGGATAAAGTCTTATCTGAGATATGGTAGTCAGGACATGTCCCTGACTTACCTTTTGTCACCAACTAAAGTTGGTAACATGTACTATCATAAAAAGGTGAACAATGAAATAAAGTATGGTCAACTACATGGCTCTTTAGGAAGAAGCCATGTTGCATCAGAAGTCTGCAGCAGAGTGTCAGAGACCATACTTGTGTCCACTGGTTCATAGCAGTGTCTTCCGAAGGTTAAATGGCTTCGGAAGAGTAAGTACTTCTGAAGCCACTTATACTTCAGAAGAGGCTATTTCTTCCAAGGCTTGGAGACTTCTTCTTTTCATCATACTTCGGAAGTGGTCTTCAGGTTATTCTTCTAAGACTTGAACTTCGGAAGTATGCACATGACTACGGAAGTAGAGTTCTGTCTTCGGAAGTTGATCTTTCACTTTGTATTCGGAAGAACTCTACAATCTTCGGAAGTTCCATGCTAAGCTTTGGAAGCCTTTGCATGCGGCACCAAAATTATCTAAGTGCCTTGGTTTTGATTGCATTAGCCTTCTTCTTGATCCAACAAACTCCCCCTAGGCTGATGCTACCAAAACTTCACTCGTCTCTACTTCTCAAAACTTTCAGCACCAAGGAGATTAAATATTTGTCTGTCTCCTTGTTCTTCCCTGACGTGGTGCAGAGAAGTTTGTACAAATCCTTGGTAGATAGGAAGTCCAGTCTGTCACCTTGGATAACATGTACCCTCTGTTGTTGCCATTTGAAAAGAGTTAGTTGATAGGAACTATAATCATATTCCCATCAAACTATAGGTTCCAATTCTGGACCTTCCACCATCTGTAGAAAGGCAGCACCCTTAGTGGGAGATCTTTCCTTGTCTTCCTGTCCTCTCAACTTCAACTCTTCTTCAATCTTGGCTTTTGCAGTTAGCTCGGCTAAATAAAGACTGCTGAGATGATTTTTGATGAGTGCAGCAGTTTCAGAGTTGAGGGATTAGAGAATGGCCTCTCTGCTAACTCAGTAATATCAAACCTGCTGGAGTGTAACAAAGAGGTTGCATTAAGTCTGTTGACTTCGCCATTCTCCCTTTCCACAACAAAGTTATGAGAAGATTCATCGAACCTCCACTAGATTATTATCCTTCTAGGCATAAGAGACTGACTAGGAATCTTGTCCTCTTTCTTTGTATCCATTAGAGTCACCAGTTTCCTTCTAAGTTTCTTTTCTTCATCATTCAATGAATCTGAGTTGAGGCCTAGAAGTCTTGCGGCCTGGTCCAATGTTCCTCTAGGCAAATCAAGGAATTTATCTCTTGTGAGGGAACATGAAGATCCATCAACATAGGTGATGATGACAGACTTTTCTTCACAAGAGACTTCACTCAAAGTAGTATAGTTGGCGAGCTTCATCTTGATTGCCTTGAACTCCTCAAGAGAGAGATGTGAGAAGGCTGAGGGGATGGTTTGGATGGTAGTTGGGTAGGTTGAGGTTCAGAGGTTCTGGTGAGTGTTTTGGGTTGAAGGATAGGAAGTTTGGGTGGTTGAGGTGAGGGAGTGGATGTGGGTAATGGTGTGGGTTCAGGGATGAAAGGCTCGGTTTTGATGGTGAAGGGTAAGGGTGAGGGTTCAGGTTGTGGTTGAGAGGTTGTAGTGAAGGTCATCCCCTTTACCTTTCTGTACATCTCTTTCCTTTTTCCCAACGGATGTCAGCCTTGATTTCACTGACAATCCATTGGAGTGTCCTCTTAGACATGGGACCCACCTGCCTTCCAGAGAAGCCATGGGCCCGAAGATAGTCTTTCATCCAGGCCTTTTCAGTGAGCTTTCTGGTTGCAGTGACCCTAGCTTCTTCTTCCTTCTCTTCTTCTTCTCCTTTGTCTTTTCTCTTGCAGCCTTCTTTCTTTCTTTCTACATTTGACCCAGCTCTTTGTTTTAGAGCCAGAGGATTGTCTCATCATTGTGTGGAGAGAGTTCTTGAAGATTAAAGCCTCTAAAAAGTAGGAAGTTTATCATGTCTCTCCTTAGCTGCAATTCAGCTTCCTTCTATTCTTCTTCTTCTTTCTCCAAAGCCAACCTGGCTTCTTCTTCAAGTTTTAGCCAGGTTGCCTTCTCTAGATTCACCAACTCCTCTAGTGGTAGCAGGAGTGTTTCTTCATTGGCAATTCCCACTTGGATAAGCTGGTCAATGATCTCTTTTCTCTTCTTGTTGTTGACAGCCTCCTGATTGGCTGTATCTGCTTTTGTACTGGCAGCTAGCAACTTCTCAGTTGGAAGTCTTCCTTTCTTCTTGAGTTTCTCAATCTTCTCCTCTTCCTGAAGCTCTTCCGCATTCATCTTTCTTTTTCCTTTATCTTTTGAAGAGCCTGACTGTGGTGGTTCTTGGAGAGTGGATTCTGATTGTGAGAGAGGCAGAGATGGTGTCTGGGATGGAGGTAGATTCAAAAAGCCTCATTGTTCACCTTAGATACTATTCAAGGATTGCATCTGTGATGATCAGTTCATCGGACATTTTGAACAGTCCATCCGCCACTTCCATTTCAGCTTCGGAAGATTCAGCTTGTTCTTCCAAGGCTTTAACTTCAGCTTCGCAAATTGGAGGAGATGCAGATTCTGTCTCAACTGTCTTAGTTGTTGGGCCATCAGTCCTCATTTCCCTTCGAAATGATCTTAGGTTCCATGTGGACCTTAGGTTGACCAACTCCTTCCACAGTGGTCAAAGGTGCAGTAAGCCTTTAAAGCTCCTCAACTTCGAAGTAAATCATTATAGCATCAGGGCTTGGCTGATCAGTGGAGGATCTGAACAAAAACTTAGTGAAGAGTCTGTAGAGATCGCTGAGCATCTTTGAGTCAATCTGGAAAATAACTTGAGATGGCTCAATCACTGTGATGATAAAAGTAGAAGATGTTGAAGTTGAAGATTGGATCTGTGGTTCCTCAGATGTTTGTCTCTGAACATTCTTCCCTTTTTTGTAGCATCATCTTGGGAGCTAGATGAGCTGGAACAAGAAGTCAATGAGACCTGAACAGGTACATGCCTAACAGACCTCTCTGTCTGTTCTCAGCTAGTTTAGCCTTGAGATTATCAATCTCAAGTTGCTGAGTGGCAGACCTTGCTTCTAAAGTCTTAACCAAGAATTCAAGATTTGAGACTTTAGATAGAAGGTCTTGTATGAGGAGTTGCATGCTTCCCTCATCTTCTTTTGAAGAATCACGGGGAAATGAGGTAACATACCTAGTATGTTCAGCCTCACCACCAGATGTGGTTTCTTGGCACCCTGGTTTCCCGTGCTCAATGATGTCTCTTTCAGAGTCATCAAAAGGCTTGGTTGCCGCAGATTTAGTCTGAGATATGTTACCACTATCCATAAGGTCCATTGAGGCACCTTCTGTAGTGGCAGTTGAATCTACATGAGTCTCCTCCACATCAGCGGGACTCACCTCAGTTATAGGTTGCTGATAGGGGCTAGAGATAAGGGATTTCTCCGGGCTCTGTTAATCTCGAAGAGGGTGTTGTAGATCAAATTCATTGCTATGGAGAGATGTTATCCCTTCATCAGTTTTGAAGAGAATTTCAGTAAAATATAGGGAGGTTAAGCCTACTGACCCGGGACCTTAGTCAATGTCTACAGGCATTGAGTCTTTGGTGGGGATGTCCCTAGTTGGTTGCTCAGAAGAGTGTAGATACTCATCCTGAGGGCTGTTGGTTTAGGTGTCGGACTCATAGGTTTGAGACTGAGGAGACTCAAAACCCAAATTGAGGTCAAAAGAGAAGGATGAAGAGACCTCTGACTGAGTTGGAGCCCATGTTTCCACTCTAGTCTTTTTGGATTGAACAGGAGGGGATTGTTCAATCAGAGTAGATTGAACAAAGGTTCGTTTAGGGCGTCTTTGATATGTGATGGTGATGGGTGGAGAAGGTAATGTTTGCATTGTGGTGAAGGTTGCTGGTGTGAGTTCATCACCTGTGGGGTGAACAGGGATGTCACCAGGAGCTATGCGCTCAATCATACCTGAAATCAGAGTAGTATATCTTCCAGTGAAGTTGGTGGACACCTTCTTCAAGGTCTTGAAGTTAGTGGACACCTTCTTCAAGGTCTTGAAGATGGTAAGCCGCATGTGGGGGACAGTCAGAGCAGCTGCACAGACAAGCATGCTCTGGTCCAACTCACAGTTGATTATGAGTTGAATGAATCTAGGATACATAAAGAATGTCTCCCTTTGTAGATTTCCAATTAGATTGGTGAACACAAATCGTGAGTAATTAAAGCGCAGGCCTCTCACCAATCCATGAACTAAGCATCCTAGTTCATATGGGATTTGATCCCATCCCCCAGACTTGTTGGACAAGTAGTGAAGGACAACATGCAGGAGGAACTTCCAGTTGTAGGAAAAATTGAATTTGTAGACTGTCGACCTGCTTATGTCTCCACCGTATCCCATTAGGATGTAAGTGCTGTCCAAATCTGCCTTAGAGAATTCAATAGGAGCTCCTTCATCATGAAGCTCTAGATGCTCCCTGATGAGTTGTTCGGTGATGATCAACTCCTATCCACAGATGCTGGACCTCAGTACACGAATCCCATTTAGGGTTTCGGCTTGACCATTTCCCCAAAATTCAGCCATTTGGTTGGAGTAAACAGTGGGGTTAACGGTAAGGGTAGTGTAGTAAGGTGATTGGGTGAGAAAGGAGATGATTTCAGAGAAGTCAGCATCTCTTGAAGAATCAAGAAGTGCGAATTGGTCGTGCTGAGGGTTAAGTGCCATTGGAGAAAGGTGAAAGTAGATGATTTTGAGCTTGGGTAAAGTTGGAATGGAGAAAATTTTCTAGGGCAGTAAAATTTTGCAAGTAAGAAGATGAAATTGAATAGTCGAGATTATTTAAAAGAGGGTGGGAAGGTGGTAATGGGGGTTAGGATAAGGTGATGTGATGTTTTAGTGCATGATTTGACAGTGGCGGTAAGTTTAAAATCAATTAAATAATCCGACATCATTAACAAATTTTTGCTTTTTACAGTGTGGGCCCAAAAGATTTACGTTACACAGTAGAATCTCTCTTCCGAGTGTAAAACATTTCCGAAGGTAATTTGTCTTCCGAAGGCAATTCTTACTTTCGAAGCAAAAACTTTGCTTCCGAAGGTTAGGATTGCTTTCCGAATGGAAAGTGTGTAAGTTTTAGAAGTAGATCTGATATGTAATCAATCGCTTCTTCGGAGACCAAAAACTCTTCCGAGAAGAAAATTATCCTTTGAGAAATTTTGCTTCGGAAGATATAAAAATAACTTCCGAGGGTTAATTTCTCTTCGGAAGGAATTTACACTTAGAAAAATTTCAGAGAGATCTTTTGTAACAGGGCTTAAATTGTATTGACATAAAACTTACATATTAAAGAGGTTTTCAAAAGAGTTTAGGTTAATCAATGTTTATCATCCCAATAGTTTTTATGAGATACTAAATCTCTGTTCATCAAAATCTTTGGTGAACAGATCAGCATATTGTTTATTTGAATCAACTTTGATTAACTTAATTAGATTTTTCTCATGAATATCTCTAATGAAATGATACTTGATGTCAATATACTTTGTTTTGGAGCGCTTCATCGGATTTTAGTAATGGAGATAGCACTGTAGTTGTCAATATGGATAGGAGTACTCATAAAGTCGAATACATAGTCTAACATCTGATTTTGAATCCATAGCAGTTGAGCATAGCATCTAGCAGCAGCAATGTATTCAGCTTCAGCAGTTGATGTGGAGACACTGGATTGTTTTTTGCATTTCCATGAGATGATCCTTCCACCAAGAAATTGACATCCTCCTGATGTTGATTTCTTGTCAATGTTGCAGCCACCGTAGTCACTGTCAGAGTATCCATAGAGATTAAAATCCTTGTTTCTAGGATACCAGAGACCTAGTTTAGGTGCTCCTTTGAGGTATCTGAGGATTCTCTTAACATCAACTAGGTGAGACACCTTTGGAGCAGCTTGATATCTTGCACAAATACAACTAGCAAACATGATATCAAGTCTACTGGCTATGAGATACATCAGAGAACCAATAATTGCCCTATACTGATGTTGATCAGTATCCTCCCCCTCAAGGTCAGGACAAAGATTATGGTTTCTGGGTATGGGTGTCTTGACAGGCTTGCAATATTTCATTTAAAATCTTTCTAAGATGTTAGAGACATACTTAGATTGATTAATGAAAAACCCTTCCTTCATTTGCTTTACCAGAATCCTAAGGAAAAAGTCTATTTTTCCTATGGAACTCATCTCAAACCTTTTCTTCATAATGCTCTCAAAGTCCTTACACATTTGGTCATTTGAGGAACCAAATATGATGTCATCTACATAGACTTGAACAAGCAAAATGTCCTTTCCAGACTTTCTGAAGAAGAGAGCCTTGTCAATGGTACCTCTAGTGTAGCCATTCTTCAAAAGAAATTGAGACAAAGTCTCATACCACAACCTGGGTGTCTGGTGCAGCCCATATAGAGCTTTATCCAATTTACACACATAGTTGGAGTGTTGTGGGTCTTCAAATCCTGGAGGTTGGCATACATAGACTTCCCTATCTATATCCCCATTTAGAAAAGCACACTTGACATCAAGTTGGTAGATAGTAAAGTCCTTGGATGCAGCATAAGCAAGGAAGATCCTAACTGCCTCAAGTCTTGCAACTCGTGCAAAGACATCAGTATAATCAATTCCTTCCTCTTGGGTGTATCCTTGAACTACAAGTCTTGCTTTGTTCTTGATGATCAAGCCTTTATCATCTCTCTTGTTTCTGAAAACCCATTTAGTGCCTATTGGTACTTGACCAAATGGTAGCGAACATAGGTTCCATACCTTCTGTCTCTTGAATTGAAGCAACTCCTCTTGCATCGATTCAAGCCAACTACTATCTTTCAAGGCATCTTCTACCTTCTTGGGTTCCATCTGGGATAGAAATCATGAGTACAAGCAGACATTCCCATGATATGTCTGTCCTTTTGTTCTCACACCCTCAGTGACATCCCTTATAATGTTCTCAGTTGGATGAGTGTTATGAATCCTAAGACGAGGAATCACTTCCAGTTACGGAGATAAATCCAAGTTGGACATATTCTGCTCAGGAGCTTGAACACTCTGTCCAGCTGCTGTTTCAAAGTCATTCAATGAGGATTGATTGAATGAATGAGAAACATCATCAATGGTTGGCTATGAAATAGTATTAATAGTTGCATGTTCCTTCAAAATACTACTTCCTTCTGCCTGGTGTTGTGGTGGATCACCTGATGAGTTTTGAGGCTCAGTAAGTGATTCACTTGTTGAAGCTTCACTATTCCTTAATATGGTTAAGCTATTAGATCTGTGAATGGTAGAAGCTTGGTGTATTGTAGCACTTGGAGAACTTGGACTAGGCCTGAGAAGCTCAAACAGTTGATCATCAACAGTAGCATCAACATCATTTTGAGCACCTGTTCCAACTGAAACATTCTCACAAGATAATTAGAATAGTTTGGAAACAATTCTAAATCAAAGATATGATTAGGGCCATTCCCCCTAACACAAGGAGTGTGCTCATTAAAAACTATATTGGAGGACTCCTCAAATTGTTGATTCTTAATGTTGTATACTCTATAAGCTTTGGAGCTGGAAGAGTATCCAACAAAGATAGCATCATCTGACTTTTCAGCAAATTTTGCTAAATTGTCCTTTGTGTTAAGTATGGTGCACCTACTGCCAAAGGACCTTAGAAAGCCAATGAACGATGGCCTTGTTCCATAGCTCATAAGGGGTTTTTCCATGTGGCTTAACTACAAGAACTCTATTCTACACATAGCATGCAGTGCTGACTGCCTCTGCCCAGAATGTTAGAGGTAGTTTTGAATCGGCTAACATAGTTCGAGCAACATCAATAAGTGTCCTATTCCTCCTCTCAGCAACACCGTTTTGTTGAGGAGTTCTGGGAGCACTATATTTTCTGGCAATTCCTTTTGAGTTACAGAATGAGTCAAGAACGAAGTTCTTAAACTCAGTCCCTTGATCACTTCTAATTAGTTTAACCTTGTGATCGATTTGATTTTCTATTTTAAGATTAAAAGATTTTAATGTTTCACCAGTTTCATTTTTAGTTCTTAAAAAGAATACCCATGTGAATCTTGTAAAATCGTCAACTATCACAAGGCAGTATGATTTCCTTCCAATGCTCATTATACTTGTGGGACCAAAAAGATCCATGTGTAATAAGTGTAGTGGAGTAGTGATAGAGTTAACACATTTGAATTTATGAGATGTCCTGTGTTGTTTCCCTTTCAGGCATGCAACACAGTTATCTTTGCAGAAAAACTCCTTTTTAGGCAAACCATGTACTAAGTTATTTTTTGCCAATTTGTTCATTGTCTTAAAATTTACATGACACATACGTTTATGCCACAGTGTTGACTCATTACTATCAGCTTTGGAAAGAAAGCATGATACTTCACCCATTGGGGAAGCATTGTTCATATCCAGCTTGTACATGTCCCCTTTCCTGGGAGATCTAAGAAACACCAATTCCGGAGAAATTGTCATCCCTGGTTTGAGGATAATGCACTCATGTTCTGTGAAAAGCATCTGGTGCTTTTGATCACAGAATTGAAAAACACTTAACAGGTTGTGTTCAAGCTGTTTGACAAAGTGAACTTTGTCAACCTTTAATTTACCATTGGATATACTCCCTCTGCTAGAAATATATCCTCCGGCCTCACCTCCAATTTGGACAAGACCTCCATCATAGTTCTAAAACTATTGAAGGAGAGATATGTTCCATGTCATGTGCCTGGAGCATCCACTATCTACAATCCAGACATTGTTGTTCTTGTCAAATGGATGTCCCTGCACATAAGATGAGATTGTTAGTTTTGTTTGGAAGCCCAAGCCTTGCTGGTCTTGGGTTCTTCCAAAGATAATGACATGATTGAACCAAATGATATGCATGGAGGTTCAATAGAGGTCTTTGAAGAAGAGGTTTGGGCTGCAACATTTTCCTTGATCTTCCAGTCCACCCTTTGGCTGATCTTGGAGGATGAGCTTGTTGAAGCTTTTGCAGCATGACCTTCTTTCGAAGCTTCTTTCTTTTCGGAAGAAGCCTTCACCACCTTTTCTTTCGAAGCAGTCTTCTTCTGGGATGGTTTCAAAGGAGCTTTCTTGTTCTTCCGAACCTTAGTAGCTTTTGCTTTCGAACCCATTTTCCCTTCGGAAGAAGGAGTTTCTTCCGAAAGCAACCTGGCTTCGAAAACTAGCTTTTCCTTCTTCAACACTTGAACCGTATGAAAAGGTCCAAATGTGAAACCTTCCCTGACTCTTCTTTTCTAACATTATTTGCACAATGTGTGCTTGTAGGATTGTAATAACAATCTTTTGCCATGTGGTTTTGCAGACCACACATGATGCATGTAAAGTTAGTCTTTTGGGAATGTGAGGGTTGCTGTTTCTTGGGCTTCTTTTCTTTATCAGCAAATTTTCCCTTCAACTTCTGATCCTTTGGTAGGACAGGTGTGCTGGTATTACACTCCTTTCCTGAATCAGAAGTACCTAACACTTGGAATCCAGCTGAGATAAAGACACCTTTCTGCTTGGGGTCAATCTTCAGCTTGGACTCAGCCACCTTCTTGGCAGTTCTTCTAGCAGATTTAGCTTTACTTCTTCTGGCCTTAGTGGTTAGGGTTTGGTCTTCACAGGAGGAGATGGGTACAACTACCTGTTCCTTCCCTATGGTGGCCATTATTGATGCTTCATCCTTCAACTCTAGTGAGGAAGGGTCAGCAATTGGAACCTCTTGCTCTCAGCACCACATCTAGGCTGTCTAATAAACTCATAGGAGTGTGGTGGAGCAATTTTATTGGTTCCCAACCCTCTTTGTTCTGATAACAGAGTTTGGAATAGGAGGATGATGCAAGAATAACTTGGAAGTTCTGCTCAGAAATAGCATGCTTCCTGGGCTGAGCCTCAGCAGTGACAAGCTGGGCTTGAGCCTTAGACAATTTGGATATCCGATCCTTGATTTGAGTCTTGTCATTGGTGTGTTCATGTTTTAAAAGAGACACCGTTTTCTCTAACTCCTCAATTTTCTTTTGATAGTCAGATTCAGCTCTTTTAAAATCAAATTTTCAGATGTTTAAAGACTCAATATCAGATCTGATTTCCATATTGTAATCCTGATAAAGTTTAACTTTAGCTATACAGGCTGGGGTGCAGAGATATTCATATACCTGGGCATCATCTGTTCCGACCATGAGAGCTTGAGCAGGAGTCACATCCTATACCATGAAGCTCCAGTCAACTTCTTGAGCCATTGCAGCTGTTTCAGTTGACTTCTCAGCGGGCTTTGATGTTGAGGGATGTGTGGAGGCCTGTGGGGTTCTCGGATTAGTCTTGGGAGCCTTGCATTCCCTTGTAAAGTGACCCAGTTGGTTACAATTGTAACACTTTGCCTTGGTCTTGTCAAACCCGAACTTGCTGGTAGTTGGGTTTTGAGGGAAATGCCTTCCAGTTCTTTTAAAGAACTTCTTCACTCTGTAAGTTAAAAGAGCCATCTATTGGACAATGTCCACGTACTCTACATCGTCTGGACTAAAACACTCAAGATCATCAAAGCAGTATTGAAAATCACCTGAGTGTCCACTTCCTGAGACAAAGGCATAACTTTCCTGAAAGGAGTTGTGTTGAGCCTGTTGAGACCTTGGAGTCTCAGGGAAAGTGATGTAAGGTCTAGAAGAGCAGGATGGCTGCTGGTAGGTCAGGTAATGCTGAGGTTGTGGGGGTAATGAGCCTTCAACAACCATTAAAGCGTTGCTAGCAGGAAGACTCATGGGTCTGCTTGTTTGGTGGCCTTTCTTACTCTCTATCTCTAGGTGATATCCATCGAGGATGCCATAGAGTTTAGTCATGGTAAGAGTGTTCAAGTTTTCTATTCTCTTGATAGAGACACAGTAGAATGTCCACTCGTTGGAAAGAGCACTCATGAACTTCCTAATAAGATCTCTAAGTTCGGGAGTGATCTTCACAGACTAAAGAGAAGAGATAAGAGCCATGTACCTGAAGTACTACTAGCTGAGGGTCTCTCCAGCAATATGAGTGAAGTTCTCAAACTACTACTTCAGTGAGTCCTTCTTTGAGTCATTGGAGTTTGCATACATCTGGGCAAGTGTATCGAACAATTCTTTGGCAGTCTTGCAATGCTCGAACCCCACCATAATAGAGTTCGGTATTGCAGTCATGAGAATAGTCATAGCATTGTTGTCGATGTCCATCTTCTTTCTGTCTTCATCAGAATAGTCCTCAACAGCCTTTTCTATCATGGCACCGTTTCCACCAGGTGATGCCACCTTTGGCTTATACGGGCCATTGACAATGGAGTTTCACATTTTACTGTCTTGGTATCTTATGAAGCCTTCCATTCTTCTACTCCAAGACCTGAAATTTTTAGGGGTAATGATGGGAGCTTTTGTCATTGTTCCTATCTCTACCTCAGATTTGTTAAGGGCCATTTTGAGTGAGTGAGTCGAAGGGAGGAGTGAAAAACAGGTTGATTTGGATGGTTAGATCACGCAATCAAGAGCCTAAAAAGCTTTGATACCAATTGCAGGATTGATATTGGTCACTTAACACAATGTTTTCTCTAAAACTCACCTAGAACAACACTCAGGTATAGATAGAATCCGTAAGTATTGATCACAATATAGAAAGTAATAAGGAACACAGGAAGTAATTTTTAAGGTACTTTTATATATTGCTTCTCAACTCAATAATACAAGACTCTTACAAGCAGTGTGGAATGAGTTACAAAGAGAACCTATATATAATACTACCTACAGTCGGATATACTTTGATACCAGCTGGGATCCTTAAGCTAAAGCCTATACTACAAGACTATAGTTTAAGGTATCTCGGATAAAGTTTTATCTGAGATATGGTAGTCAGGACATATCCATGACTTACCTTTTGTCACCAACTAAAGTTGGTAACATGTACTATCATAAAAAGGTGAACATTGAAATAAAGTATGGTCAATTACATGGCTCTTTAGGAAGAAGCCATGCTGTATCAGAAGTCTGCAGTGGAGTGTCAGAGACCATACTTGTGTCCACTGGTTCATAGCAGTGTCTTCCAAAGGTTAAATGGGTTCGGAAGATTAAGTACTTCCGAAGCCACTTATACTTCAGAAGAGGTTGCTTTTTCCAAGGCTTGGAGACTTCTTCTTTTCATCATACTTCGGAAGTGGTCTTTAGGTTATTCTTCTAAGACTTGAACTTCGGAAGTATGCACATGACTTCGGAAGTAGAGTTCTGTCTTCGGAAGTTGATCTTTCACTTTGTCTTCGGAAGAACTCTACAATCTTCGGAAGAACTCTACAATCTTCGGAAGTTCCATGCTAAGCTTCAGAAGCCTTTGCATTCAGCACCAAAATTATCTAAGTGCCTTGGCTTTGGTTGCATTAGCCTTCTTCTTGATCCAACATGGATTCAATTCAATGTTATCAAATTAAGACGGTTGATTGTTCAGAAACATATACGCAATCATTTCAAAACTAAATGTATGAGTTAATTTGATTTAAACAACACTTTAATCCATGAGGTATAACCAAAAACACTCGGTTCAAATTCGAAACCTGTCTGGAGTGCAATCGTTCAAATCAAAACTACATAAGAGAGGGGAAACATTACTTTCGATCCCTTTCAACTCTTTGTAATCGCAATTTCTTGAAAACATCACACAGACATCAAATATTCCTACGCCTTGTTCGTCGCGAGTGAACCGAGTCTAAACCAAGTCTAATCACCTCTGTTCGTTGGTAATCAAGTAAGTTAAACACATACTTATGCACAATTTTACATGAGGAATCAAAGCCCCATGTTTATTTTAGTGTTCATAATCAATTTAGGGTTCAATTTGGATCAAATCGTATCTTGGGTTTATGCACTTTGGGGGGATTCTCTGGAATTGTGTTTTTAAATTTTAAGAATCACATCCTAACAAGGTCACAACCCTAGTTTACTGGTCACTCCCTCACATTCCAAGCTTGAGGTCCTGGGTTCGAACCCGGGGATCCTCAAACTATTTTTTTTGCCCTTTTTAGCCTTAAAAAATATGTAAAGTTTCTGAAAAATTATTAAAAACAATTTTATAAACTTAATTTTATGAACTTTATTTATTTTATAAAAATAAACTTTAAATAAGGATTTAAATCACAAAAATTATTATTGGTTCAAACATTATTGGTTAAAATTATAATTTTTTAAATAAATATAAAAATGTATTTACACTTTATATTTAAGTTTTTCAATTATTATAATGATTAGGATTTAATTTTTATGATAAACTACTCAATTGGTATAAATCTTTTCATTAGAATTAAAATAAAAGTGTTTATCATTATTAATCTTTATTTATAAAAACCCTAAATTTTCCATAGAGACCCTAGATCATGTTTAAACGTTAATCTTATTATTAAGACTTAAATTTGAAATATATACGATTAGGTACCTTGTAAAATAATTCTTTGGAATGTCGCTTAATTCTTATTTTCCTCCTATACACATATATGTCATGTAGTTTTCATGCTCCCTCTTTATATTATTTCACACCTTTTGTGATGAAACATGTTAAATATTAAACTTACACTTGTGAACTTTTTTATACTTGTAACGCACATGCAATTCACCTTTATTTTTGTCATGGTTATTTGTATTATCGTGAGATTTATATGAAATACATTATATGTTGACAATCATTAACTATTGCTAGTCTGGCGACGTCATAGATCTATGGGCTTGACAAACCTATTTGGTGCTAAAGCCGAGGTTATTGCCGGCTCCTGATGACGTATGTTTATTCATCATGGGAACCAAGTACACTTACCTAATCGTTATATACTTGTAAACTTATTCTTGGTCGAGGTTTGACTGTAGCTTTATGTGTTCTATAAACTCACATAATTCGTAACCATTGACAAGAATTGCTACTTGTAAATTTATTATATATATATATATATATGTTTGTATGCTTAACCCATAGAAACTCACCAACTTTAATAGTTGATCTTTTATTTTTAACATGTTTCAGGAAATGCTCAAGTTTGATGATCTCTTTGAAGCATGCTCACACCTAGATTTGGACCTAGGAAAAATGAATAATTTATATTGAATGTTTATCTTATGTTATATTCTTGTTCGAGACTTATGGATGTAATTTGCATTTTAAAACTTATGATAATAATATTTTTATTAATGATAGTGTTACATGACTGTGAACAATTTTAACTCTTACATCTCGACCATCCGCCGTTAAGGTTGGGATGTGACAATGGCTGAAGCATTATTTTTTATCTCTCGTTTACATTGTTGTCACGTATCAATACTTACTTTCATGACGAAGTTTGGACACGAGTTGATCCCCTCATTTCAAATAAACTAATGTTCCACATGTGGAAATCACCTTTTATCGACTTGAGCAAGACATTGAGTTCAACCCTCCACTACAATATTCAAATCTCATTGGCATTTATACAACAACATAGATAACATTACTTTTTTAGCTGAGAAAAAACATGTTAGTTAAAACTATAAACTAACACATTGTAAGCTATAGAAAAATGAATCATTGGCTTAAGTGGTTTTGTTAGAACTAGATTTCAATCCCGCGCGATGCCGCGGGTTCGATAGTTTAAAGATAGAACGATAAACACGTCACAGATATTTGAACTAAAAGAACAAACGATGTCACTTTTGAGCTAAAGAATAAATGATAGCTCGAAGACGCAAATAAGAATAAACAAAAAAAATTAAATAAAATATTTTATAAATTTAACATTTGTGAAAAATGCTGAAAGGCCTACTTCTTTTTATTTACACTGAGTATTAATAAATAAAAATTTTATAAAATCAAAGCAATATACCATTTGAAAATTTTCACTATAGTTGAGAATAAATAATAAGTAAAACAATTATAAAGAAATCAAACTATTTAAACATTAGTTAATCGATGAGTAACAAAAAATATTGATTATTTTATCAATTAAAATTGATCTGCAGAAACAAATGACTCGTTATTTAAGAAAAGTTTATGGAAAAATGCCTCCGACAGTAGTTGTATTAATTTTATTTATATAACTATAAAATTTTAGAAAACATAAGTAATTAGTTCAAATGATATTAGGATAATTTCATTTTCTTAAGGAAGAAATCGTATAAAATCGTAATTCCGTAATTTTTATAACATACCTACAAATATTTTGACATAAAATTTTGAAAAAAAGATATAAATTTAAAAACAAAACAACTTTAAAGAATATTTAATTAAATTTTTTCAAAAGCTTTAGCCGCTTGTAAAGTTTATATCAAGTATCTATTATTTACGCTTGTATTTTATAAACACAATAATTACCCTAAAAATAAAAGATATTCAAATAATTAGAAGATTTCTTAATATGAAAAAAAATCAAAGATTTTTCAAAAGACTTTCTTTCTTCCGATAAGTACACATAGTTATCCATATTCTCGTGCTCTACAATCTCTTCACATTGTATATTGTTTTTTAAAACTTGTAGGCATATTTGAACTTGAATGTTTAATACTTTATTCTGCAGGATTAGTCCCATGAGATGAACGTCGGAGCTTACACCCTGACCCTGTGTCTGACATTAGGGAGTGATTCAAAGCAGAACGCAAACACCACCCATCTCCGGTTACCCTTCATCCGTCTTCGTCACCTCGGGTCTCGGTTGAGGGGATATAAAAAGAAGTCGGACGACCTCCACCACACCCATAAAAACCCCTTTTTCGGCTATTGTAGCACCCTACTTTGTCGAAGTTGCAGGTTCGCAGGAGACACGGGGAATGCCTCCCCACTTTAGCACGAAACTGTGCCTTCTTCCACTGGATTTCATGCATCGATTCGTGTTAATCAACTCGCGCGATTCCCTTTGTTGACACGAAAGGAGGGCAGATCTGGTTCTTAGAGTGAGGGAGGTGGCATCATCGGTGCGGGTCTTTGGTTGAAAGAGATTTCCCTTCATCTGCAGCAACACCATTGTCTTTATTTGTAGTTAGTCTCTTTCCCTTTCTCTCTTTCTATCGATCTGTTCAAGGTAGAGGGTGATACGTGTAATGTAGGAAAAGCTGGCATCACCGGATGTAAACAGCTGTCAAAAAAGGTTGTTGCATCACAAACTTGTATCGTGTGCTTTCTTAATTGTACGTGATAACGTCATCGGTTACTGTAGTAACCGACCAAATGGTTTAATATAGATTATAATTGTGGATGTCATCATTATTGCTACTATTTATAAATTTGATTTTGCATCACATGTTTACTTACACACAAAGTGGTTCATCTATTAATTATAACAACAGATTGCCAAATCACGAGAAATTACTCTTTTATCATTTTATAGGTTGTACTTTAATCTCCAAGGGTGTTATTTTCTTTCATAATTGCAAAAGAGTAGTTTTTTATATCAAAATTACACTTTTTAAAGAGAATTAGTACAAATGGCTCAACACACAAGACAATCAACACGATCGGAAGACACCTACCCGAAAAAACTCACTGTCTTGTCAAAGACTCTTGGCAACATCAAGAAAGAGGACGAACTCCTCACTAACTACAACGTTTACTCCTGTATCATCCTGTTCTTGCCTGACAGTTGCATGAGAGTAGGGAAGGCATGATGAAAGATATTCTTCCATGACCCTTACAAACAAACCATTATTCAAACACTATATATATATACAAGAAGAAATGTAACATCTAATCTCTTAATTTATTATCCATTTCACACATACACTTATTCTTAATTAATAGAACAATTGAATATCATGTTGAAAGGTTATCATTCGATAAACCCTTTCCATTTATTTCTGATAACTTAACGCGTATGTATAGTGTTCAAATGAATTGAGGTATCGAGTTTAACCATTTGAGAAAAAGTGGACTACTGGCTTTGATCCGATCCATGTTCACCAATGCTTAGATTTACCTCATCATTTTTTATACATAAGTTATATAAACTTAATTCTTGAATGAAAACAATAAAGGGTAAAGACCAGTAATAAAATAACACATCATTAGTAAATAAAAAGTTTATTATATGTTTATAGAATGACTAGATGTTACATTCCACACCTAATTGACCGGGAACCCAAAGTCTCAAACAACGTCCATTGACTCGAGGGAGTTTGTCTTAACTACCTCTGCTCTCCCCTTGGAACAAAAGGTTCATCATATACGCATTTGAACCATAACAAAAATCTTCTTACTCTAATAAAAGAGTAACTTGAGGTGCCATATGTCAACACCACAATCATCCTCATCAAATTTTTCTCGACTTTCTCTCATCTTAAATAAATACCATAATTACTAATAATACTATTTAACATTCTTTTATATTTAATAAATTAAAAAAGATCTATTTATTAATATTATTTTTAAATAAATAAATGTTTATAAAATAATATTTTTTAATGCATTAATTTTTTTAAAAAATATAAAATATTTTAAAATTTGGTATTTTTAAAATTTCAATATTTGAAAAAAAAAATTAATTTGGAAGTTAAAATAAGAACATTTTTAAAAATGAAATGTTTATTTCATACGTAATTTCTATCATATCATATCTTAGAATATTATTTTATAATAAATAAATTTTATTATATTAATAATTTATTTATTCAACTTGTGTAATACATGAGTTTACTAAAACTAATATGCAATAAATAAATTAGATTAATTAGCATTAATGGTTAGTAGGTTAAAAAGCATTAATGCAGAAAGAACATAAAAATCTTAACGTCTTCAAAACTACAAGCCCTTTTATATAGTTTGAGAAGATATATACTCAAAGAATACCATCTCACCAAAAGTTTATTATTTAGTGAACACCTATGTTGAGTTTAATGGTTGAGTCTAAAGCTTATTTGAGAGTCGAGATTGGTCTCACTATCAGGGAAAAAAGGAGGGGGGGGGTTGTTTATTGTTCATTAATTTAGAAACTATAGTGTGTTTTTTATATACTCATATCACTGGAAATATAACTATTTGAACACCTACATAATAAAAAGAAACCAAACATACAACATGTGGACATAGATCATTCATCATAATCAAACCACTTCAAATTTTGTATCTCATCTTTACTTTTTTACAGATGTGATTGTGTGTTTGTGCAAAACCCGAGTCCCTAAAAACTTGAACATTGTTTGCTTGTTTTTTCCTATAACGATTGATTCATAACCCTCTAAACCTAGTCCTATATCTAGATTAGTTTCATTATAAGACTCAAATCCTTAACCACTTATGAAGATACGTTTTCTATTCAACATTTAGATGACGTTAGGTTGCATGCCTTTTGGTTTATGTTCATTTAGTTGAATAAATAAATATGACCACATGTATATTTCTTTCATCTATGTTCATTTACATGTATTAATGCTCGTACGTTTATTAGTAGGGCCGTACAAAAAGTTCGCGACTCGTATCTAAGCGAGCCGGCTCTGCTCGGCTCGAATTCTAAACGAGCCGAACTCGAGCCAGGGTTAGCTCGGTTCGAGCTCAGCTCGTGACTCGGTTCGTTGACTTGGTTAGTGGTAGTGGTAGTGGTCGTAATGGTCGTCGTAGTCGTCGTCGTAGTAGTCATTGTAGTCGTAGTAGTCATTGTAGTCGTAGTCGTAGTCGTCGTCGTAGTCGTAGAGGTCGTCGTAGTAGTAGTAATAATAATAATTATTACTATTATTATGATTATAATTTTTATATTAGGATTTTAAAAATATTTAATTAAAATAAAAATGAATTTTTTTAAACACATTGAGTATTTTGTTTAAAAAATATACAATTTGATAGTATATTGTTTACATTTAAAATAATTATCTCTGTTACCCTAAGTACGGAGTACCTAACAAAAAACAAAAAACCTAATATATATTTTTGTGTTTTTATATAACTAATGTGAAAAATAAAGTTTTTTTTCTAAAATCAAGCTTGTTCGAACGAGCCGGCTTGAGCTGAACTCTAGCCGGTTTTTCAGCGTTAAAATTTTCGAGCCGAGCCGAGCCGAATCAGCTCGATAAGCTTCGAGCTCGAACTCGAACTCGAATCCATCCTAGCTTGACTCGCCTCGATTATTTTACAACACTATTTATTAATACATTTATGTTCTCTCGTTTATTCCTGCTTACATACCTCGGGGGCTATGATTTTTCTATCATTTATGCTTTCTTCGGTCCCAGGATTTGAAAAAAATAATATTGGGTATGAGTTAATGGCTTATGGACATTAGTAATGGACTTGTCCCTTGTGTATTTTGGGCCGTTCAAGAAAAACATATGATCTTTTGACTTTTATTTTAAATATTATTTCTCACCAATACACAATTGAATATGTGATGAAGGTGATATGTAAACTTACTTTGAATAGTGCTATTCTAATGAGGTTTGTAAACTTACTCATATTGTTCACGTGTAATTATTTATCTTTTTATATCCGTTTATAACATAACAATTAACCAACAAACATAAACGAATACATACATTTTTTTCTAAACATATTAATAACACAAACAAAAACACCCGTTCATTTAAATTTTATTTTCATATTCGTTTGGTTAAATCTAAGACTCTAAAAATCTGTTTGAAAACATCTGAATAAGCCTTTTAATGATTTAGATGTTTAAATGATTCAACATTTAATGGTTTAGACTGTTTGTTTCACGAGCAAATGTCTGAATGGTTTAGACATTTGCCTCTGAATGGTTAATCATTATACTAATGCTGAATGGTTAAGAGGTCTAATGCTGAATTGTTAAAAACTCTTATCTGAATTAGTCAGACATTTGCTCTTGAACAGTTAAACGATATATTAGCCCTTGATGATTCAAATATTTTAATAGTTCAATACTTAATGATTCAGATTTCTTACTGTTTTAAAACTTAATTATTAATAAATTATCAAATAACCCCTACGTCAACACAAACAACCCATGATTCATGAGAGTGAAGTCTCACTACGTATACAAGCAAAAACACAAAGGCTTTCAACTTTTCAAAAGCCTCAATAATTGCCACTAATGGAAGATACCATGACGATTTGATACATCTTTTTTAAAACTTTTTTTTTTCTCACCCCAAGCAAGTTGGAAGAATGTGGTATCACATCAAACGTTCAAAACGACGTCGGACAGCACCAACGCATGTTATTGGCTGATACCTAGGGCTACACCAACTTGTAGCATCTGTAAATAAAAAGCAAACCCCTTTCATTGTTATTCACAAAACGCACAAAAAGCCCTCAGAGATTCAAGTCGCCGGAGCAAATCATCACTGAAATCGTAATCTCCGATCAACGATGGAGGTTTCCGGCGACTCACGTCAATCTCTGATCCCTAATTACCTCTACACTTCTTCGATTTCCACCAGCAGCTTACTGATGAACAACACATCGAGTTTCACGTCGTTTTCGTCTGCATCGAACGCTAATCAGCAGAATAAGTTCGTGATTCCTGCTCCTAGTGAGCCTTCTGGAAAGATCGAGATGTATTCGCCTCAGTTCTATGCGGCTTGTACTGCTGGAGGGATTCTCAGCTGTGGTCTCACGCATATGGCTGTTACGCCTCTTGATCTTGTGAAATGTAACATGCAGGTGAGTTGTTCTGTTTGCAGTTTGGTTGATCTGGTTGAGTTTTGGTGTTTGGAGATGGATTGATGTTGGATTGATTTTGTTTGGTATGATCGAGTGTTGTTTTGGTGTTTGGAGATGGATTGATGTTGGATTGATTTTGTTTGGTATGGTCGAGTGTTGTTTTAGTGTTTACTGATAGCTCGTTTGGATCTGTTGATTCTGATTTGATTGTTATGCTCATGTGATTGGTGATGTACTGATGTTATGTTTGATGCGTTTATGGCTAGATCTGTGTGTTGTAGTTTGTGCACGTGGTTTGCATCTAATTACGATAACGATTTGTTCTGATGAGTGTCGTATGGTTTATTTTTCAGCTGGAGTTTAATGTTCACACTTCGATTTACAGTTGTGAGATGTTGATCTGTGCAATGATTTTTTTTTTCGTTTGATAAAAGCAGTCTTTCAAACTTTATTCGCCATAATGGTCAAAATCTTCAAAGGAACTTTTATATCACATTTATGAGGGTATTGTTTATACCATCTTATCATTTTTAGTCTGTTTCTAGTTGTAAAACGAATTGGAGAGTAATCACTGATTCACTATCGATTCACATAGTTATGATGAGATCCAGACGTTAAACTACATATGTATCATTATGAGTTAAATCGCTTTCTTTAAATGTATATTCTTTAGGTGTGATTGTTGATCTGAACAATCGGAACCCCTATTAATATTATGTTCAGATAACTTAATTGAGAGTTTTATTAGTTTTGACTTTTGGGATGCTTAAAATTGTAAATACTATACATATATTAAGTGTTAGTTTACCTTAAGTGTGAAGTGCGATTTTTTAAGTAGTGAACAATCTGTGGGTACTTATCAAACTTGATATGCAATCCTGCATGAAATAGGTTTACATGATATTGAGTACTTAATGCTGAAAAAAGGCCAGTTGAACTTGCTGTGTTTTTCAGTTTTGATTTTATTGGTTTACATTGTGAAAGTAGATGAGGAATGAGATATGTTAAATATGAAGAAATGTATAAATATTTAATTCTTTTTGACTATATAACAGTGATATTAAATCTTGATCTGTGATCTTGCGTGAAATAGGTGAATATGTGTGCTTTATACATGCATGTTTGGTGCTTAATGTTGAAAACCGCCAGTTGCAACTTACTGTGTCTTTCACTTTTGATTTTATTGGTTTATATAGTGAAAGTAGATGAGGGATGAGATATGTTAAATAATTATTTTGAATAAATGTATAATTGTTTAATTTTTGTGACTCTTTAATAATGGCATTAAGTGGACATGTTTTTATGATGAAGTGATGTGCACCATTGAAGTAACTCTTATAGCTTAGTCGAATCAAATCTGAATGTCATGAGCATCCCATTGACCCAGCAATCCTGGTCTGCTTGTGTATAAGCATCTTAGACATTTGTGTCTCATAACATATAAGGTCCCGTTTGGTTCATAGAATTCTCAGGAATTGGAATTGGAAAATTTTCCATCCAAAATCCTATTTGGTTGGTCAACAGGTGGAATTGGAATTGGAAGATTTTCCCATATTCATTGGAACTTACATTTAGGGCTGCAAACAAACTGAACTTCAGCGAACAGTCGGCGAGTTCGTTTATGTTCGTTCGTTTAGTAAATGAACGAACACTAACACGAAAATTCCATTAGTTTAGTTAAACGAACGAACATGAACACAACCCGCGTTCGTTCATTTATGATCGCGAACGTTCGATAATGTGTTCATTTATGTTCGTTAGTGTTTGTTCGTGAACGTTAGATAAAGTGTTCGTTTATATTCTTAATTATTGTGTCAGTTATTTTTATGACTATTATATCAAGTATTTTTTGATGTATATGTTAACTATTTATTATTTTTTATTAATTTTTTATAATCTTTGTAATAAAAAAATATTAATTTTATTCTAAAATAAATCTATAATAATTTGTATTCGTTTGTGTTTATGATTTTTTTTGTGTTCATCATGTTCATGAACAGTTGTTCATGTTCGTTTGCGTTCGGTAAGTGTTCGTGAACAGTTCATGAATATGTTCATTTTCTTAATGAACGAACACGAACAAGAAATCTCGCTCGATAAGTGTTCGTGAACAGTTCATGAACAAGTTTATTTCTTAACGAACGAACACGAACAAGACCTTGTTCGTGTTCGTTCGGTTCGTTTGCAGCCCTACTTACATTCCTTTGATTTACCCATAGAATGTTCAACAATCCAATAAAATGTTCAAAATTAACATTCCAATTTCTCAAAATTGACCAACCAAACACTTCACAAAAGTTAACAAGTTTCCATTCCGATTCCATTTCAATCCCAATTCCTTTGCAATACATTCAGTGAAAAAACGACCCCTAAGGTGATACACTGATACCATACCTCTAAAGGGTTCTGATTAAGTTTAGAGTCATTGGTGTACTAGTAGATCCGTAACATTTCCTGTGTTTGGCAAATTGTATCTGCTAAATATTTAATGAGATGCCAATTTCTATCTTGATCTTTTTTATGTGTTCATACATCACATTCTTGCAATTCATTGTTGATTACTCAGATTGACCCTGCTAAATATAAGAGCATCTCATCTGGTTTCGGAGTGCTGCTGAAGGAGCAAGGTGTAAGGGGATTCTTTAGGGGATGGGTTCCTACCCTGCTTGGTTACAGTGCTCAGGGTGCCTGCAAATTTGGCTTCTATGAATTCTTCAAGAAATACTACTCTGACATTGCTGGCCCAGAGTATGCAGCCAAGTACAAGACTTTGATCTACCTTGCTGGTTCAGCATCTGCTGAGGTAATTGCTGACGTGGCTCTTTGTCCTATGGAGGCAGTGAAGGTCCGTGTCCAAACACAACCTGGATTTGCGAGGGGTTTGGGAGATGGACTTCCTAAGTTTGTCAGATCTGAAGGCGTACTTGGGTATGCATAATATATAATTGTTTATTACTTTTGTTTTCTTTGGAGCTACATCAAAGTTATTATGTAGGTTTTTGTTCTTTTCTTTTTTGCTTCACTGAGTTTTTGCCCTATATTACAGGTTGTACAAGGGTTTGGTACCGCTTTGGGGACGCCAGATACCATGTAAGTTGAGGCATCTGAGATGCAAGATTTTGTAATATATTATACCCCTTAGTTTGGGGACACCACATTTTTGTAGTTTTTATCAGTAAAAGTGTTAAATAAATACGTATCCTATTAGCTCTGAATTAGTCTGATGGAGGCATCGTTCTTCGCTGTTGCGTATTTCTTTTTTGTGTCTACTTTCGTTTAGATATACTGAAAAGTGGAAACTAGGTAAACTATAGGGTTTTAACAAATAACATAGATGCAGTTTTACTAGGATCTGATTGTTATAGCAATACAAGCCATGATAAAACTAATGCAGGAATATTAGCATCTCATATTCTCATTTTAACTTGTAAGGTTCAGTGTATCTCCTTTGAAATTTGAATTATGGCAATGTTTGCTTGTTCAATAAGCTGCTTCATTGATGTGTTATGATATTGCATAGGTTTTTGTTTGTTCTTTCATGTGTCACTGTAACTATGGCAATGTTTGCATGTTCAATAGGCTGCTTCATTGATGTGTTATGATATTGCATAGGTTTTTGTTTGTTCTTTCATGTGTCACTGTAACTGTCAAAACACTCAAAACTAAGAAGTACGAACCACATACCTTTTCAGCTTAGTGCATAATGGTTATATCTCTAGATGTAGATTATCTAATGTCATATCCAAATTGTCATCACCAGAAATTTTCACTTATATATCCTTTTGAAGTCAACACAAGCATATCTTGACTGTTTGATATGTGCAGATACAATGATGAAATTTGCTTCATTCGAAACTATTGTGGAGTTGATGTACAAATATGCTATCCCTACACCAAAGAACGAGTGCAGCAAATCCCTGCAACTTGGAGTTAGTTTTGCTGGTGGATATGTGGCTGGTGTCCTCTGTGCTGTCGTTTCTCATCCTGCTGACAACCTTGTTTCCTTCCTTAACAATGCCAAGGGAGCAAGTGTTGGAGATGTAAGTGTTTATGCTTGAACTCTTTCTAGTTTTGGGGTGTCAGAAGTCAGAACAGGGTTTGGGTAACATGGGTAATTTTTGCATGGGTCGAAACAGTGCGCAGAACACTCTTGTTGAATAAATAGTTATTAAATTAATTGTGTAAGAGAAACTGTTTGCATTGAAAAAAACTAAGAAAACACTAATGGAAGTAGTTATGTTATATTATGGACATGGATGTAGCGCTATTAGTAGGTTCACAGGATGTATGAAATAAAATTACTCTGGGGGTGCCTTTCTGACCCCACTTGGCCTGTTTTCTTTTCTGCCAAACTTTTGAATTTTACCCATTTGACCAGTTATAAACAAACCCAACCCCATTGAATTGCTGGAGCCGTTCATAAGTAAATGGGTCCGAATGGCCACATCTTGTCCAATCTATGGGGCGAAGAGTGTATCCTTATTATTTAAAGGCTACTTTAACTTATATGGCATCTTTTTTCTTCTTGTGCAATTTCAGGCTGTGAATAAGCTTGGACTTTGGGGTCTCTTCACCCGAGGGCTTCCCCTTCGGATTGTTATGATTGGAACTCTCACCGGAGCTCAATGGGGAATCTACGATGCTTTTAAAGTGTTTGTTGGCCTGTAAGTTCATCTGACTTCCATTATTTCATGTTTACAGGAATGTTCAAAACTCAGTCCAAAACACTTGAAACTGGCAAACTGAACTGAAACTAGACTGATACTGGTTTTTACCTTCCAAGTTTTGATAACACACTGATATTTAGGCAAATAAATATGCTTAATCATGACCCCAAAGTTTGAGTCTGGTTCATGGACTGGTTCTGGATTGAACCGACACCAAACCGGTACTGTTTTGGTTCCGTCCCCGCTCTGTTCGGTCCGGTCTGGTCCATTTCATGAATCTTGGCGCATTTTTCTTCTTTTTTTGACCTAAACTTTTAATTTAATTCGATGTACAGGCCAACAACAGGTGGTGCTGCACCTGCTCCAGTTGCTGAGACTACAAGGCATAAGTGTTTGGCTATGTAGCCTGAGATGCTTTTTTTACCCCTTCAAAGTGAGTCAATAAACATAGGATTCCTTAATGTCACCACAGTAATTTTGGAGAGTTAACTCTTTTGTTTTGGAACACGAGACTAGAAAGGCTTTTAACTTGTATTTGTTTCTTTTTATTTTTTTGGTATTTAAAGAGGGAGAAGTTTTTGTCATCATGAAAAGACAAATGCAATTTCCACCCTTGGAAAATAATTGGTGGACAGATAATATGGTTATACTTTGGCCCTGCCATTTTTCATTATGTTAAGTTTATTTTTTTTAATGACGAATTCCTACTTCTAACTACATTACAACTAAATTTCCCAAACCGGTTACAGTTTGGATCAGCAAAGTCAAA